>CM062818.1:305625746-306092978 GCA_031772625.1 Pinus tabuliformis
AACCCTTGAGACTATTAGAATTTATTAAATTAGATTGAATTATAGGTTAATTTACAGATGTATACACATAAATGTTATTAGCGAATATTATTCAAAAACTTAAAATATTAAAATAGATAATATTTGTTATCAATATTAAAAATTGAAATTTATTTTACTTATAAAACAATTCATAGCATTTTAATATTTTTAATACTTTTAATTTCACATTTATATTAATTAATGTTTTATTAAATTTATTCTCAAATTCATAAATACAAATGGTTAATAAATTATAAAATTTTATAATTGAATTATTGATAAATATTAAAAAAAATATTTAATCTTAAAATGAATAATATTAATTTAACAATAAAAACTAATTGAAAATATACTAGCTTAGATCTATCTTAATTCGATCTATCTTAATTCAATCTACCAAGTGTCTAGAGTGATTAAATCTATTTTTACTTTAAAAGAGATTTGATCCTTTTGAGCGCTTGGTAGATCCAAAGTTAAAATGGATCTAGGTTGGTTTATTCCCCCTTTAAATAGAATATATTCCACATGAATACCATGGGTCATTTTTATTTTTATTAGTATTTTATTTTTATAAGGTTATTTTTATTTTGTTATTTTTACTTTTATTTTTTTATTTTATTTTACCGACTTTAAAATGTTTACATTACATTACATTAATCTTTTTATTTAATTTAATTTTTATTTATCTAGTTCTTTTTATGTAATTTAACTTAGTCGAAATGTTCAACATTATGTTACAACATTTCTACTATACTAGACTTGGGAGCACCTCTAGGCGCAATTATGAGTTCCTCTTGTTTGTAAGATGGACACATCTCCACCCAACAATATTACTCTTAAAGTTTATAAATACATACATACCTCACTTTTATCTATTACTTCTTAGGAGGAAAAACATATTATTAATCATTAAACTTATTACATTTAGGAGGAAACACATATTCTTAATCATTAGACCCATCATTAAACCCCATACTATTTAATCATCAATTATTTTATACTTACAATTTCAAAAATCCAGCCTATAACAATAACTAAAAATAATAATTAATTAAACAAAAGGTTGCAAGTTGAGGAACTAGAAGGATGTGTCTCAAAAAAGCCATTCCATGGTTTTTCACTTTTTGGAAGTGTGTGCGCTGTTGTCCGAAAACAAACGATGTCCAAATTCTAATCGGGTCGGGAGATCGACAACATTGTAACATGAGAAAGGTACAATCCTCTCATGATTTTGAGTGTAATGATGGCTTTTGGCTTACCTAGCAGGGTAATTCCGGTTTCTAATAATGGTATGAATATACCATTATTTCAATAATAATGGTATGAATTATTTCAATAAAGTTAGGGGTGGATGAAAATGGTTATAAAACAATTTTGTGTTTTTGTTTTTTTGGTTCAGAGCCTGGGATACGGATTTATTACATCACTTTGTTATTTTAGTATTTATTTTAATAATTTAATTAAAAATTTTAGGTATTAATTTTTTGTTGAGTAATTGTAAATTGTGATTTTAAATTATTTTTGAAATTTCAATTTTATCTAAATATTTTAAATTGCAATTTGAGAAATGCATATTAGTATTTTAGTTATTTTTTATTCATTGAATTATGATGATAGTGAGGTGATTTAAGCGTTTTGTTTAAACACTTGTTTTTTTTTAAGCTTTAATAATGTATTGATCAATGAAAATTGCATATATATCATAAAATTTCTAGTTGTGGTTTGCTACTTGGGAAATCATATCATTGGTAGAAGAATAAAACATCTTTTTAAATTTGGGTAGTTCTAGTTATAATATGTATTGATGGAAGTATATAATCAACAAAATAGTAGTAGAGTTGCTTTAAAGGTTTGAACTATAAGCTTATAATCAAAGGGAAGTAAATTGTTGTAATCAAAATGGAAAACCATGTAGCTATCATGTAGAAGTTGACACATCCAATGGTGTTGTAGATGTGCCTAGCGATGTCAGGTGTTTTCCCTTTGAAAGAATAGTTGCAAGTCGGGGAGCCAAGTCCCTGTGTTCTAGAGACATTGGTCGATTCTCTGCCTGGATTGCACTTAGTTGAAGAAAATGTTTGCTTTTGGTATCCTCCTTGTTCTCCAAGGCCTTAGCAATCAAAGTTTTGGTGTGCCAATGTAATTCAGCTACCTAGAGATATTGATTGTGATGACCACAGGTGTGGCCTAGATTTAGGTGCCACTCAGTTGCTGAGGAAATGATTTCTTGGTTCCTGAATTGATCTCTCTCATGGGTGGGATAAACTACCACTTGGTGCACTACCTGTTGTATATGCTTAGGTGTGTGCTCTAATAATCCTTGTGCATCGGCTTGTGCTCGACAACAATCTCTCGAGCTCCCCTCACCCTTGCTCGAGGAGCCATGTTTATTGTGCGTGTGTTGTCATGGCAAGCTTGAAAGGAGAAACTGGCTAAGATCATAGGTGAAGGACAAAGACATAGTGCACGTGGACATAGGGTTGTGGCTAGAGGGGGTGTTGTCACCAAAAGAGACACATTGTTGGGTCCTCGAATTATACTCTTTTTATCACTCCCTTATTCAAAATCACCTCCAAAACCGGTGCTTATAAACTATCTTATACTCCATTACTACCTCCTTTTCCATGTTTATCCCTCTAGCTACAGGATTTGTATATTATAGGATATCCAAGGTAAAATTGTCCAATCTAGCATGTTTTTGTTCTTCCTTAGGCAAATTGGTTTAATTAGTTATTTTTCTAACTCCCCCTAAGACATTTTGTAACTAAATCCAAGTTCTATAAGGTTACACATGTTACATGCCAATTACTTAACTTGGAGAAAATAACAAATAAGCACTTGAAGCTTATCCACCTACCATCTCAATCCAAGCCTTCCTCTAGGTCATCGCTAAAGTAAAGCCAACATGCAACATGTGGTAGAATTACACAAGTTGGATCTTCATCAAATCTACTTGAGATAGCATGAGAATTCATGCATGATATAACTTCTCGCATATGTCATGAATTGTTCAGATTTGAAGTTGAATGGATGCATGTATTGTTTGTAATACGTTTTTTATTTATTTATTATGAACTCGTGTCAGGACAGAGAGGCAATTTTGTGAGCTTGATTACCAACAAATGAAGGAGAATATCAAAAAACGTTTGCATGGATTTTTTGCAAAACGAGCCCATTTAGGCTCCACATGGTCAATTTCTTGAAATTGTGAAGGATATGAGAGATTTGCTCGATTCTTTAAACCATATTGTTCCTAGAATTTGTGTTTTGGCCACTTTCTAAAAATCCCCATTTATATTTTTTGTGAAAGATCTGATCCGAAAGAATAGGGGATTGGTTGCAACCTGTTCACACCCATGTGTATAAATAGACATTCAATTGATAGAATATTATTATGAAATGGGAGGATCGATATAATTAGAGTAGTGAGCAGCTGATTTATTTTGTAGAACAATTTTTTAATTAAATGAGAATTGAAGCATGTTGATCTTCTGCAGTTAAAGTTAGGCTCTGAGTTTTCTCCAAGTGTGTGCGACCACTAGGAGGGCCCCACGTGCAAGGATGTGGGATGCTTTTTCACATGTTTTCATAGTACAGTTTTCTCAATTTTCATAGTTAATTTACATACTCTCTCTCTTTTGAGCATTAGAATAGATACTCTATTTTTCATTCTAGTTTTCCAGTCAAACACTTGAAAAACAACTTCAAAAAAAATTTAGATTTAGATTAGTCAAGTGACCACTTAGGTTTGTTTGCACCATGAATTTCAATTTTAAATAGTGTAGATTTTCACTTTTCGTGTGTCAATATGATGTGGGTTGATCATACGGAACCTCTGATTGAATAGGAGTCAAATATTTAAAAAATTCAAACCATTATATTCAAAAGATTTTTAAGAGAGTTAGTTTTTGAAAATCAATTGAAATTATACGTGGCAAAGAGGATCTATAAATGTTTCAAATCTATGATATATTGATTTAGATTAGATTTAATCGCTTTCATAGAATATAACTTCATTTAAATGTCAATTTATATTCGATAGAATTAGAAGTTAATTCCTTGCATATATTTTGCTTTACACTTCATAGGTTTACAAACTCAGATGGATAAGATAAAATGTTCTAGAATTCTAGTACAATTGAATTGACCAACACACACCATGGTGAATAGTGACAGACAACCCATCGAGGATGAAACAAAAGTTCGTCAAGGGAGAGACAAGAGGGCTAATTGGAGTTATGAGCCAAGGATAACCTTAGTAATGAATGTCCAAGAGATAAGGAGGGAGAGATAGGGGCACAGCCAAACCTATACCATGAAATATGACAAAGACTAGCAAATTAGAAACAGAAAAATAACAAGTATTGTGACTAAGAGAGAGTAAACTCAAGCCACACACTACTAAGATGAGGGACGTTCACTTCCCCATGTGTGTGGAGACCTAGTTCAACGTTGTCCTTGATTGAACATGAGCTGGAGGTCCCCATTATCTTGCAGGTTGCTCCAAACCAAGGGGACATGGATGTTCCCTTCTCATCGTCAAGGAAACAATTATGTATTAGAGGAAATTTCAGCCTAAAATTTCCCATGAAATTTTCATGTACATAATATCTAAACCAATCAAAGTCCTTTAAATTTAAAAAGAGGTACATGTAAATATTTTGGTGGGAAAATAAAAATAAAATAAAAAACTATTATTTTTAATTGTTTTGACTTATCTCCTTATAGGTTTACTCAAATTTCAAGTGTAGACACTCGTTGGATGCGAAATTAAATTCTGCATCCAACAAGCACCCACTATGCATACTTTTGAAAAGACCCACATTGATAAAAATTGAAGATACATTAAAAAAGCATCTTCAACATGTTTTTTAATTGTATCTTCAATTTTTATCAATGTGGGTCGTCTCAAAAATATGCATAATGGGTGCTCGTTGGATGCGAAATTTAATTTTGCATCCAATGAGTGTCTACAATTGAAATTTAAGAAAACCTATAAGGAGATAAGCCAAAAATACAATTCAAAAAAGTAGTTTTTTTCTTTTCCCTCCATAATTCATAACTATTATTTTATTATTTTTCCTTAGGAGGCCACTTTTAGGCTAAAATTTCCTCTCATGATAGTCAGAAACATCACATAGAGGATGATGAGCTACCATCTTTCCCACTGCGATGCGATAATGCTAGGGATAAATGCCATCATGTATTTTTATTGGGCCAAGTTAAACCACATATGCATAGTTTTCCAACTTAGGACAAGCACAAGCATGATGTGAGTTGTTAGAGGCATGGAATTAATATTCAATCTTAGATGGAGGGAAGAACGATGCCTCTCCTCCCCCCTGTGGCTTGAGGTGATAGTGGAGTGCCAGACCCCCCTACGCTCACACGCTTTCTCTAAGTGTCACCCTTATCAAGGATGTTTGGGGTTGAGGCCTCTGTCATAGAGGATGCCTACTTCCAATCCTTGTCCAGGAGTGCTTTGCACTCCATGAGCAAAGGGAAAGAGCTCACTGAGCTCCAAGAGGATGAGATGAGTGTATCCAAGTTGGAGCAAGATAAAGTGACGAAGCAATCAACTACCGTGTTGCTGGTGCATCTGAAATGAGAAGGAACCACAATAGAGATAAGTGGCAACAACTTTGTTATTCTGTGAAGGAATATTTCCAAGCGCCATCTAGTTGAAATTATTTCAGACTAAGAGCCATTCATGAGCCTTTTTAGCATTGAAATAACAATATTAGAATCCTCATCCACCCACAACTTCTTATATCCTTGAATTTTAGCTACCTGAAGACCCATTTCAAGTGTCATAAGCTCCACTGCATTACTACTATTTATCCCCATTTCTCTAACAACCATGTAGGTTGAATTCTCTATATTTTCTCTGAAGATACCACCATAGCTCAAGATCCCATGATTCTCTTTTGAGGCCCTGTCAAAGTTGTATTTAATGAAGTTAGATAGAGGGAGTGACTATGATCTTAAATATGATGATCTAATAATGTTACACACGTTCTGTGAGTGTTGGGTGTGTGTTATATTCTTTCCATGACTAGCCACTTGCTTTGTGCGATGAGTCAGGCATAACAAGGGAGTGGCAGCCCCGCTTGTCGGGGGGTTTGCAGGGGGGCGGTAGCCCCTTTGCACGGGGTTTGGGGCAGTGCCCGAGATTTTTTTTGCAGACCCAAGGATGGGGAGCGAACCCAAAGACATTGGGTTGACCAAACCATGGTTTTGTGCATGGGTTTCGCACATGGTTTTGGGCATGATGGTTTTTTACCCATGGTATTTTGTATATTTGGTCAAGGGAACTATAATTACGTTCTTATCCAGGGTTAGTGGATTAGGGTTTATGAATGCTTCGATATGTATATATATATGTAGTGTAACATTGAAAGGAATATATTGAGAAATCAATCTAGTAGTCCTGGTTTTGGGATCCAGGGGAAAATCTCTATGTATATTTGTTTTATGTTCTCGCCATTGTATATTTTTCTATTTTAAGAATTCATTTGTAGGTAATTTATGTACAGAGTTAAAACCTGCAATGAGGATGATGCAAGAAGAAAAGGGGAGAGGTTATGGAGGATATGGGCTCCAAGAGGAGAGGTTGACCAGTCCTTTATTGTCCAATGTGTTTGAAATGTGGTCTCCCTTATGTAGCCTAACACTTTTGACCAAACTACCTTTGCTTCCATAAAGATGCCTTTAAAGATCATGTTGTTTCTTTCCTTCCAAAGTGCCCAGAGAATGAATCTTAGAGCAAGAACCCATGCTCTATTTAGGATAGGCCTTTTGAAGGCATCAAAGCGCAAAAAGGATAATGTTTGTAGGAGGTCCGAGCAACATCGATTTATTTGCCTGAAAGTAACAACCATGTTATTCCATTGTATCTTTGCATATGTGTAAGTATTGAGTAGATGATTCATTATTTCCTTATTGTTTTTACAAAAATAATGGTATGATGGTCCTTCAAACCCTCTGTGCTAGATTCGGTCCTAGGTTAAAGTCCTTTTCCTAGCTAACATCCATAGAAAGTGTGCCACTTTTGGCCATAATCTCTACTGCCAAATTTGATCCCATATTTTCCTTTTAAGGTAATGATCGAAGGCTAAAGCCAAGAAGTAAATTTCCTTAACCAAAAAAATCATTTTGGTTTGAGTGTCCACCTTGTTGGTTCCCTCCAAGACTGGGATTTTTCTTTGTTTCAAGATTTCTTCTAGAAGAGACCAATATTGTTGAGAAAATTCAAAATCCTAGTCTTCTCTAGTTTTCCAATGCCACCAAGGAGAGTCCTCTACCCAATGTTTCCAATAATAGGCAACCTAACTACAACCCATATTCTTCATAAGCTAAACTAGTTGAGAATATTCTCTTGTGCTACTAGTGTTGTCATTTTCTGTCATGATTCATCCTAGAATTTGGCAACACCACCATTCTGAATTTCCCAAAAGTATTGTTGATGAATTATTACCTTGTTCTGATCTCCGAGGTTCGAAATTGTTGAGCCTGGTGTATGATGTCTTCTATGAAGCCTATAAGCCATACTTAATCCCTGATTGTATTTACCGTTCCATATTGTTTTCCAAAGGTATGTTCCCCCTTCGGGTCATCACAACTAGAGCTTGGTTCCCATGACTTTGCTAAGCATTTCTAAATCTTGCAAGCTAAGGTTGTCACACTGCTCGGTAGACAAAGCTTGTCCAAAGTAACCAAAGCCCATTTGTGCTCACAAGAAGCTCTACCCCGAATAAAAGAATGATAGAGATTACAGATAGATTGAAGGACACCTTTTGGGGTAGCTAAGACATAAATTCTATAGATTGTAATGGATTTTAAAATCAACTTGAGGAGGACTAACCTTCCAACTATGTTAAGGGCTCTAAAGGTCTAGTTGTTTGATTTTGTCATAATTTTGTCAATAAGATCATGCTAGTGGATGGTCCTTAAAGAGTTATCTACTGTCAGAGCACCCAAATAAATGACAAGGAGGGAAGAACATTGAAATCCCAAGATACGAGCAAGGTGGGCTTGTATGTTAGGGTGAGTATCGAAGAAAGAGTCTTGGGATTTGGAGGGGTTGATAGAGGTTTATGAAGCTTGGATGAAATCATCTAGAATTATTTTTATGGCCCTGGCCTCTTGGATCATGGGATACCCCATTAGCATTGTGTCATCAAAAAATTATTGATGGGTGATGGGAATTATGGTGCTATTCAAACGAATGCCCTTAACTTCGCCTCTGAGCATGGATACTTGTAAATAGTGGTCTATAACTTCAAAAAATAAGACAAAAATAAAGGGGGAAAGAGGATCCCCCTATATAATGCCCCGAGAGGAGTTGAAGGTAGATGAAGGGAAACCATTGACAAGGATGGAAAATAAAGGAGATGAGAACAAATATGAGATCCAATCAATCTATTCTTCAAAAAATCCAAAGGCCTTTAGGATGTGAAAAATATAAGACAAACTTAACTTGTTGAAATATTTAAAAAAAATCGAGCTTGATTACCATACCTATTTTTTTGAGTATTTTTATGGAGTGAATCAACTTGTGGGTGACCATGATGTTTTCTAGAATATATATGCCTTCCACATAACCTGATTTCTCTTTGGAGATAAGAAATGGAAGCTAGGGATTGAGCCTATTGGAAATGATTTTAGAAAGGATCTTGTAGATTACATTACATAGCATAATGGGCTTGAATCCATTTAGATCTACTACTTGCGAGGATTTGGGAGAGAGGGTAAGAAAAGTTACAATAAGAGCCAAAAGGATGGAGCGATTGAGTCTAGACTCCTCCGCCACTGTTAAGATCTCATCGCACAGAAAGGACCAGCAAGCCTAAACGAAGTCAAAGGTGAATATATTAGGTCTTGACCATTTTTTTTGGTAGGTTCATTACAAGCTCTTCCACTTCTTGGACTGTTATCTTCTGAATAAATGCTTCATTCTGATCTTATGTAGAATATGAGTAAGAATTTTTCCAATTTCTTGGAGGTGATTGGGCGATGGATCTTTTAGGAGATGGTTGTAAAGATCAACAAGTTCCTTCTCCAAATCTATATGATGTGTCAACCTTTGCGCAATTAAGTTTACTAATGAGAATATCCTATTATGGTAACGGTGCTTGAGCATAGATTTTGTTGACCCCTAATCCTTGGGATTAGGTGAACATGTGTAAAATAATGTAAATAGAAAATAAGGAGAGTTGGAATATGAAGAGACATTGGGAGATGAAGCCCAAGAGTCTCTCCCTCCATGTATATATCTATGATAAACCTTAATGAAAAATCACAATTTCATTTGAGGAGTTACCTCTTGGCCTGACATGGTATCAGAGCCAGCTCCATTTTTGGCTTCCCTCTCTACCCTTGTAACTCCCTCCTGCCTATGTTCTGCCTATTTTGCAAAACTAACACCTCTACCATTGCTCCATTCTCTGCATTAAGCGCTAATCTACACTGAAATCTGTGTTGTTGGAGGTTGCTGGAGGATCGAGTCTGTGCTGCCTGGAAGTTTTGTGGTGCGGTGACCCTTTTCCATGCTGCGTGAATGACGTATTGATATGTGGTATGTCAATTTTTTATAACTGTGGCATTCAAACTGCGACGTTGACTGAGTTACTAATGGTGGTATTACATTGAGTTCTGTGTTATTAATGTGTTGAATGATGTGGTATTAATGTGTTGAATGCTCTGTTAAACGTTGTCCATACGTTGTCTGCAAGTATCACAGTTAATGATGCGCCATACCACCACTCCACTGCCTAGTTTCTTCTTGTATTACTTGCAGTTGGTTAACACTGCTCCAAATCTTGGCCCATACCACGATTTAATATCACCATTGTTGGTTAACACCTCTCCATACCGCCTCCCAGTCTCGGTTATAATACCCTTTGTCACAGTCACAGTCATATGCATTGACCTCCCACCGCTTACCAACCACTATACGTCGTTACTTGTCTTTTGGGCTGATAGCGGTTGGCGCGGTGGAAGTGTGGACTCCCATACATTGGGTCTATAGTGTTAAGTCCTACATCTCACCACTGCGCAGTGGAACCACATCGCTCCTCCCTATGCCATACCACACTGCCTGCCGACATACCTCCCTCCACTCACATACCTGTCACCGTCGGCCTGACTCCAATTCTAAAATTTAACTGCCATTAACGTACACTCCTTCCTGCATATAATGTGACTCACAGTTTCTCCAATACTGCTTTGGTACCACCTCCTTTCCATAATTCATTCATACCTTTCCTCCCGTGGCATTGAATGATATCTAGCACATTGGTTTCATATATATACCACCTACGCTCCCACTCCTGTTATATAGCATTGTCATACCTATGCTCCCATAGTCATACTACTTCGGTTACAATACCTCCCATAATTATTTACCTCCTACGTAATTAACATTATAACACATATACCGCCTCTATTAATACATACTCCCTCCCTCGCCCAAATATACCCTCCCCCATATACTCCCTCCCCCAAATATACCCTCCCCCATATACTCCCTCCCCCAAATATACCTCTATTATATAAAATATTGCAATTTGTTTACACATATAAACACCACAAGTGCAATTTTTTGTATATTAGCAACATAGTATACATTTTAAAATGATTTCATTGATATCTATTGTTAAAGTAGTTCTCTTGGGAAAAGAGAACTATCCTGAATGGTCAAGGAAGATAAAACACACTCTCATTTCCAATGAGTTGTGGAAAGGAGTTTGTGTAGGGGAAGGAGATAATGAACTTGCAAAGCCCACCTCAGATAAGGAGATTGCTGTTTGGGACAATAAGAACAACAAGGCCTATGCCTTGATTGTAGCATCTGTAAATGAAGAGGTGAGTCACCATATTTCACCATTTTCAAATGATTTTGAAGGCTTACAAAAGTTAAAGGAACTCTATGACTCACACTCTAAACTTGAAGTTGTCCAATCGATGATTAAATTGTTCAGTCTTGAATTGAAAAATGATGACTCTCTTGTTTTAGCATCAGAAGTAAGATCTATTATTCATGATATAAAAACCACTGGTGTTCAAATAGACATTTCTCTCATAGCTTATGTCAAGGAACTATATCTCACTTATTCAAATTATCTTGAGTCATTGCAAGCAAGTGGAAACCTCAAGGAGATTACCTTTGACTCCCTTGAGAAGAAGTTTGTTGAGAGAGAAAAGGATTTTGGGAAGAAGATAACTCCTCAGTCTTTTGAAGAAGTTGTGTGTCTTGCACATAAAGAGAAGAATCATGCACAATATTCTTCTAGAGGAAGAGGTGGTCGAAGAGGAAGAGGAAGAAGGAATTTTAGAGGTGGGGGGGCAGACCATTCTAACGAGAAAAGTCTGATCTTCATTACATATGATGCAATAGAGATGGACATGATGCATCCACATGTAAGTTTCTTTGGGACATAATTGAGCAGGAAATAAATGAAGCCAAATGTAAAACTAATGACAAAGGGAAAGGTAAATCACCCGGATTCACTCATTATGTTGTGGCACATTGTAATATTAGAGTAATTGAAGACTTATTTAATGCTTCACTTGCTTCTTGGAAAAATGATTGGTTGCTTGAATCAGGGAAAACTTGCCACATGACTTTAATAAGAGATTTTTTTCAAGACTTTACTGACAATGTTGATAGAGCAGTATACTTTGCGGACAAATCAAAACTCAAGCCATCAGGGCTTGGCATCGTTAAGCTTAAATTGTCTGGTCTTCTAGACTTTCTTCTGCATGATGTTTTATATCTTCCAGAGTTGAGGAGAAACTTGTTGTCTTTGGTTCACATCGCTAGCAAGAACACTCCATTCATATGTTTAATGACAAGGTTGAGGTCAGAAAAGAATTAGATCGCTCACTTGTCATGACGGGGATAGAATAAGAAAGACTTCTGAAGCTGCAAGGTACCTCTACTCGTGCACATAATTTCTCATACAGTTCCCGTTATGATGAATGTACATTTCCATCAAGTCTTTTATGGCATGCTAGATTTGGACACTTGAATTATGACAGCCTTCGTATGTTGAAGAAAAGCGGTGTTACTAGTTTGCCTACAAATCCTATGAAACTTAATCAATGTGATGCTTTTATCTTAGGAAAGCACATCAAACAGTCTTTTCATGATTCACATTCCAGAGCACATAGAAAACTTGAACTTATTCATTTAGACTTTTGTGGCCCAATGCATGTTCCTTCTGCAAATGGAAATAAATATATGATGACATTTATTGATAACTATACCAAAATGTGTTGGGTTTATTTATTGAAGAACAAATCTAATGTTTTTCAAATATTCAAGAACTTTCATGCATGTATTGAAAATGATGCACAATCTCATATTGGCTCTATTCGCACTGATAATGGAAAATAATACACTTCAAATGAATTTGAAAACTATCTTTGCCAACATGGGATCAAACATCAAACAAGTATGCTTTATAATCCCCAACATAATGGAGTAGTTGAAAGAATGAATATGCCAATCTTAAATATGTTACGTTCCATGATATTTTTCAAGAATGTTAAACCAATGTTTTGGGCTGATGCAGTTCTATGTGTTGTGTATATAAAGAATAGGTGTCCATCTAATGATATTAGAAACAAGATTCGTTATGAAATGTGGTATGGCCACATTCATTCGACAAAACATCTAAAGGTCTTTAGTTCCACCTGTTATGCCTTGATACCTAAGGAACAAAGAAACAAACTTGGTGCAAGGAGTCGTAAGTGTATCTTCTTGGGGTATTCAAATACCTCCAAAGCATACTGTCTCTATGATGAAGTTAATAAGAAGTTTGTAGTGTCTAGAGATGTGATCTTTCTTGAATATTCCAAGGCTGATAATGTTGTTGAGCGGCAACTTGATCGCTTGGATAGATTCGGACATGCCAAGTCTTTTCAAGAATTTGATAATGAGATTCCACATCTTGAAGGGGGGATTCCTATATTAGATAAATCCGTGGAATCTTCTTCTGAAGCACTCTCTCTCCCACATGAAGCTCCAACCAATGATGATACTTTGAGTGATGTGATTGAAAAAATTGGGAGACTAAATCTTGAATCAGCCCCGACTTAGTCAACTGAGCAGCCTGGGCCATCTCAGAAAGGTCCTCCAAAATAACTGACAAAGACACTTGAAAGTTTTCATCCTGATGAGGTTGGAAAGACAGGAATGAAAAGCACAACCAAACAAAATGGAGGTGATGTAGATGATTCTGATTCCCCTGTTGATATGGATGTTTCTTATGATTATGAACTGAATTTGTCTTCATTTTTGAACCAATTTCCTTCAAAGAAGTCACTTCTCATGATGAATGGAAAGAAGCGATGCAAAAGCAGTATGATGCCTTGATAAAGAATGGCACTTGGAAGCTGGTTGATCCTCCATTGGGAACCAAACCAATAGGCTGCTAGTGGGTCTACAAGAAAAAAATATAAAGTTGATGGCTCACTTGACAAGCACAAATCCAGGCTTGTGGCAAAATATTTTGCATAGAAGGAAGGGGTCGATTATGACGAGACATTTTCCCCCACAGAAAAATGGGCTACCATACGGACACTCTTTGCCTTGGCAGCTCGGAACGGTTGGAAAGTCCATCAAATGGATGTAAAAACTGCTTTCTTGAATGGAGATTTGAAAGAGAATGTTTTTATGTCCCAGCCAGAAGGATTTGCTATGAAGGGTCAAGAACATAAAGCATGCAAGCTTGTAAAATCTTTGTATGGCCTCAAGCAAGCACTGCGAGCCTGGTACGAGAAGTTAACTGGGCATCTTCTAAAACTAAACTTCAAACATTATGATCTTGATGATGCAACTTTGTTTGTCAAGAAAGTTGGAAAAACAGTTGTATATCTTGTGGTGTATGTAGATGATCTTTTGATGACAGGGAACAATGAGAGCTATATTTCATCCATAAAGAAGGAATTGAGGAAAGGTTTTGAAATGATAGACTTGGGGTATGTCCACTACTATAATGGTATTGAAGTAACTCGACATCCGAAGTTTATATTCCTCTCTTAAAAGAAGTACATTAGAGATTTGTTGAACAATTTTGGCATGGCTGAGTGCAATCCTTTGACTACTCTAATGGAATAGAACTTAAATATCACATCCACTGAAGGAAAAGAATTTGAGGATGCAAAAAAGTCTAGACAACTTGTAGGAAGTATCAACTACCTGACTACTACCAGGCCAGACATTTCATTTGTTGTTGGAACCCTCTCTAGGTTTATGCAAAAGCCTTGTGAGGGACATTGGTTTGTTAGGAAAAGAGTTATAAAGTACTTGAATGGAACTCAAGACTTTGGACTTAAGTATACACAGGTGGGTGACTTCAGCTTGATTGGATACTCTGATTCAGACTTCGATGGGATAGAGAAACTGGGGTATCTACTTCAGGTTATGCTAAGAGTCTTAGATCAGGAGTTGTCTCCTAGAGGTCATGCAAACAATTAGTTCCTGTAGATTCCACAACAGAGGCAAAATATGTGGCAGCAACAGAAGCAACAAAGGAAATTGTGTGGCTCAGGAAAATTCTGGAAGATTTGCAGGTGAAAAATGTGCATTCAACTCCACTCATGATTGAAAACACTTCTGCAATAAAGTTGGCCAAGAACCCAAAGTTCCATGATCGAATGAAGCACCTCAATAAAAAATACCATCTGATTCGACATCATGTTGAGGCCAAGACAATCCATCTACGCTATTGTTCCACAACTGAGCAGATTACAGGCATCTTCACCTAAGCACTTGGAAGCGAAAAGTTTGAAAGATTCAGAATGATGCTTGGACTCACCAACATCTCTTTAGATTAAGGGGGGGAATGTTGACACCTAATCCTTGGGATTAGGTGAATATGTGTAAAATAATGTAAATATAAAATAAGGACAATTGAAATATGAAGAGACACTCGGAGATGAAGCCGAAGGGTCTCTCCCTCCATGTATATATCTATGATCAGCCTTAATGCAAAATCACAATTTTATTTGAGGAGTTACCTCCTAGCCAGACAAATTTATGAAAGAATCATGTGTTTTTCCCCCTTCTCTAAGCCAAGTGATTATGGAATTTTTCCGCCATAATATTTCTTCCTACTTTCTTATATCCTCCAATCTAGTGAATATTTAACCTTCTTTCTATGCCACAGTCTATGAGTGTCTTTTTAAGAACGATTTGTTGTTGTAACAGTTCCATCTTCTCCTCCAGTTAGATTTTGTCCTTGAAGATGTTACCAAATTCTTCTTGGTTCTAGCTTTTGATTTGTTGTTTGAGATGTTTGAGCTTATGCTGGAAGTTATACAAGGGATGAGAAGTAGGAGCATTAAATTCCTGCCACCATTATTTTTCTTTCTCAATAAAGGAGGGGTCTAAGAGCCAAAATATTTAAAACCTAAAGGGTCTATTCTTTGGAGCATTTTTGAGGTTCACTTTTAAGGAAATTAGCTAGTGATCTGAACCTTCCCTGGGGAGAATGGAGGATTCTAAGAAAATATCTTTTTCCTAACGTTACTTTGATACTAGAAATTTGTCCAACTGACTTGCAATTTGATGCTTGTAACCCCTATGGTTGTTCCAGGTGTATATTCCATTGATGGTCCCCACATTCTAGTGTGCATAGCTTGGATTATGTCCTTAAAGAGATGTGAATCAACATCCAATGACTTTATGCCTCCTTTTTATTCTTCCAAGCTTGTTATCATGTTGAAATCTCCCTTAAAAATGCACGGTTCCCCCTAACTCAAATTATTGATTTGGTGGAGAGCATTGAGGAAAGGGGCTTCCCCAATGGATACGTGAGACCTATAAACTGTTATCAAATAACCTGATTCTTTTGAACCCAAAGGTTGAAATCAACCAACTAAAATACTTTGATCTACTAACAAGTCTAAAAAAACAATTTTTGTTATACTCCACATCATTGCAATCCACCTGTAGATCTATTAGCATCAAGAGATACTACTTGGATTCCTTTCCAACATTCGGTTGCTAAGAATTCACTTTTTAGCTAGAGAATTTAGTTTCCTATAGGATTACTATACTTGATTTTTCTTTTTTAAAACAATCTTTAAGGAGTCACTGCTTCTCTTTGTAGTTGATACCCCTTATATTCCAGGAAATGATATTCATTGAGGAGGTGAGGGGGGTGTGGGAAAGAACACATTTGAAAGCAATGCAACCTTACTTGAATAATTTGGCCAAAAAAGTGCCCACTTGTTGAATCAACTCCTATTATGTTTTCCTTCCACATCGCTTCTCATCTCGAACTCGCTTGGAATAATTTGTTTATGCTAAAGATGATATTGTTTTATCTAATCCCCTATAGGAAGAGTGTGAATCCTCCGAGGAATTTTTCACTTTGAGAAAAATTTGATGCAATAGCTTCATATGTGAATTTGGGACTACCTTAGGATCTTGGTTTTGGAGTTCCTCCAACATGTTTGACAAGACTTGTTCCTCTATGTCTTTGTCCTTGATCACTATGTTCTCCATTTCATTGTCCGAGTCTTCTTGCTAAGTGTCTATTTTTGCTAATTTCTTGAACATATTGTTACACTGAAGGGGCTCCCTTGGGTTGGAAGCTTGAGCTCTTTGGTTCCTTCTACGATTGTTTGGTTGCTAGAAGCCATCCCTATCAACCATAATTTGAGGTGTCATGGGTGGTTGATGGTTTACAAGAAGACAGTCCTTGAATAAGTGTTCATATTCATGACAACAGTGAGACTGAAAAGGAACATGCTCATATTCAATTGGTTGAACAATGTCTTCATTCTGGAAGGAGAGCTCTATGAATTCTAGTACAAGTTGAGATATATTCATATATACACATATTGTAGCGTAGGCTCTATATCTCCTGGTTTTCGTCACCTCTAAATTTTTTACGAAATAACCTATTGTGTTGCCTATATCTTCTACAACATCCTCCTGCTAATAATCTATTAGTAATATATATAACCATATCCATATCAGTGCAACCAAAATATTCTCATTCTCCGAGTTGTATCTAGGGGCCCAAAAATGGATGAAGAGACTTGTGTTGTTGAGGAAGTACAACCCATTTTTGAACACCCTTGTGTGATCCTCTTTATTTGCGAAGAATATAGTAAAAACCCCTTGGCCCCCAACTGAAGCTCAATGTGCCCTTTTGGACGCCATTTGTTTTTTATCAAGGAGGTTAGATCCTTTTTGGATGGCCATATTCCAATAAATTTACAAATCAAAGTGTGATCCTACATGTATTGGATATAGCTCGCAATATTGTTTGATTTTACTTGATAACGAGGGTTTTGGAGTATTGTAGGAAGGCAACAATTTTATCCTCGATTCTACTAGGCCACTCCTAAGATCAACGAACTTTTGTGAGGAGTTTGTTGACAATGACTAGGAGAAGATTGAGTAGATGTTGTAGCAAAGCCGTGTTGAGATACACCTACATCCTCTAACACTATTGTATGCCCCTCCCCCACCCGTGAAGATGTGGCTATGGACCCGTCAGCGCTAAAGAAATTGAGTCAAATGTGGGATGAATCAATTAACCACTAGATGAGGAGAGGGATTCTACTATGACTTGCAAACCTGAAAACCCTAGCTTGTCAAATAAATATATCATATATATCATTAATAAATTAAAAATTTTAAAAATTAAATACATAAAATGAAAAAACCATGCCACCTTAGTTGTTTTTGCTTGCAATTCCACCACTCCATTGAATCTCAAACACTACCGCCACCACTTTCCAAAATTCATTAAGAAGTCCCTCCATAGTGTCCAAGTGCGTTTCCTTCGAATCATTGTGTATGTACTCATTACTTCACCCTGCAACTTTATTTATCCACATAATGTATCAAACCAAGGCATTAACACCCTATTGTCCTAATAAGCCACTCCAAAACAAATTTCACCCACTAACTCCATTGTTCATTCCATACACACGTCACATGAAGAGATCTAAAACTTGTATGACTACTACCTTCACAAATATCACCAAATTCATTGTGCAAACTCCTTGTGTCATCTCAGTAGCTATGATTGTGTCATCAATGGCCCTCGATTTAGTGCCAATTTTGTTTGATCCCACTGCCATCCAACTTCTTTGGTCGAATCTTCTTCACTCCTTTTCTACCCACTTGGATGTGGAACATATTGCTTGCCTTACACAACCAAACTGTCCATGCAACTCTACGATGAGGGAAAGTTCTCAACTTACCCCAACAACCTCTCAACATATCACCTAAGGCCTCAAAGTCCAAATGAGTCACCAAAGTCCTCCACGCCCTTCAAATCAAACAGGCCTGCTTCCATGACAATGCCTCTGTGAACTCCAATTGTGCTCTCCACAACCAATAGGTTATCTAACACTTACAAGCTAGCAAAATAAGGCCCTACCTCATCCAAGGTCTCACACCAAAGGAGGACATTGACATCCTCAAGTGACCCAATATGTGATATGCTCCATGCGGTCATCCATAAAAAAATATCTCATCTGATTCTCTATTGTCCTCGTCTATTCTTTGGAAACATAATGATCAACCTCTCAATTGTTCCACTCCTTGGTCCTCCATTATGATGGATAATTACGACTCAACTAAACTGTTTCCCAAGTGTCTCAAGACTAAGGCCTCACCATTGGCTAACCAAATATACCCAACTCCTTCTTTGGATTCATGCAAATGTTTCATCCCAAGCTCTATCTTCAAAATTACAAGGCTAATCCAAAGTGGCATAATTTAACCATCTAAGTCTACCCGAAGCGAGTTGCACTTGGTCTCCCCAAGTCACCTAGTTCTTCCTATGAAGTTCCTTAAAAAATTCAAAAATAAAACCCAAGGCAACATACCTCCACATGGGAGATCCTTAGTCACACGCACATTTCACTCACTTGTATCCTGGAGCCCATCTCGTCCAACCCAACGATCATCCACACCACAATTTTCATAGCAAATCTGCAATCCAAACATCTTCCCTTACATTTAGTGTGTTGCTCCACTTGAACGACCTTAGTCCTAAAGTTGCAATGGGACACTTGACCAACCTATCTCTTTGCCAACCATGACTTGACTTTTGCAAGTATACCTCTCATCCATTTCCCTTGACCAAGGTGTCCACACCATCCAATCATGGATCCACTACCCCTTGAACAATCTTTGGTTGTACCATGCTACCGAGCTCATCGATGAATTGTTATGAACTTTGTGGCTTAAAAATTATAAGAAATGAATAATTACATTCCTCTTCGAGGGGGAAACTTCCTTTTACAATGAATACAATGTACAAGACAATATTTGATGATCCTAAGATTAGGTCTCCTTAGTGTGTGTGTATATATATATATATATATATATATATATATATATATATATATATATATATATATATATATATATATATAGGACACAAAGGATACAACTATAATAATATGGGACCATGAAAGGTTCTAACCTACATAACTATATAACAATCCAAATGTAATCACTCAAAATATAGGGCTTAATAAGGGGTTTTAAGTTTAAAAAGGGCTTAACATGCCCCTCTACTTCAAACAAGTGTTTTCCTCAACACTTGACTAATTGCTAGTGATTCTGCATGAATAAGTGTATCTTCCCATGTCATCTCTTCCACTGGTAATTTTTTTTGTTTGATGAGGTAATACATAATTGCCAGGTTACTTGGTTGCTTAATCCTTGTTTCAATGATTGTTTTTCCTTATAGTATGATTTTCCCTTGTTCATTTATCTCTACTACACTTGCTAGCTACAAATGAATAACATAGTCATGATCTTGAGTAGGTGGAATGCCTTGGAATGATTGTTGACAACTTTATGGAGATCCCTTGACATAGATGATACTGACATTTGAAAATTTAGTGAACATAATTGTGCAATTACACCATAGTTCCTCCTTTTGAGTAGTTTTTTCATTCCATTAGTGCTTATTGTAGAAATTTTGAATAATAAACACATATTCAACAGAGATTATCCTGATCATGCACTATTGCGGAATACATGCACAATACATAAGCTCCTCTACGTTGATCATCAATTTACAGAAGCAGAAACAATAACATGCGCACATAGAAGCATCAATCACACATATCAACACAGTATTTTCCCGGGGAAAGCATCTCGCAAAAAACCCCAACTATCTGTATATTATATTGATTGAGAACATATAACAAACATAGTACAATACTCCTCACAAGTATCTCAGTACTATCTCCACCTGTTACACACAATACAGCTCAGATTTGATCTCCAAATCTCCTCCACTGCTTGCCTGCCTCCACTGCACAATACTTGCTGAGAATGAATGAGAATGGCTGAACCAAACTTGTTTTTACCTCAAGAGAATCACCCACACTGGGAATCACGTGAGCACAAGCTATATTTCTTGGTATTGGCACCAACACTACGCAGTCTTCATTGGCATTACTCAATCCATGCATGTGCAAAATCTCATGCACAACTGATATCAATCTCAACCTCTAACCCCTGTCTCCACTGAACTGTACATGCACTGAGTTAACTAATGTATTCTTCAGTTGCATTATGAGTTAATAATTAGTGAATTAATTAATAACTAATTCACACAACTCATCACTTAGTCTATTGATCAGTTAGACTAAATACAACTAGTTCAACTAAGTCAAACTGAACACAACTCCATTAACTGCTCATCCAACTCCACAGAACTCAACCACATGAGTTCTAACTGATGTCCTGCATGCAATAGCTCAACTAACACATAAGAAAATGTATTTCCTTCTGACAGATGCATGTGACACATCTGTAGCTCAAACTGAAGTGCTCCAAGAGGATAAGATAAAGTTTATAGTCTAAATATTATTATGAGACAATAAGCTATTTTTGACTAGCAGTCTAAAAATAGACTCTGATCACTCCTGCTGTGATCCAAAAATAGACTTTGCGCCATAATTTGCCTACGGGCCCACTTAGTGAAGGCGACTCCTTTCCACTAAGCTCCATCATCTTGTTGCATTCTCAATAAGAATTTCTTGTTGCACACTTTTCAACACTCCCTCTCAACAAGAAAAGCTTCCTCTCAAACCCGATCCTGTAACTCTGGAATGTTCTGCATGCAACACATCTGCCCGGTCCACTTTGCTCCAACAACACTTGGAACAAAAACACTCCCAACTGACCACTCTGTTAGGCTAGGAACATACTCTGATGCTGAAGCTCTAGCTGCTGCTAACAAGTGCTCCCTCTCTGACATCTGCGCTACTGCAACATCTTCATGCATCTCGCACCATTGCACACCTCTCTGTGCCACCTAGCACTATGCAAAACACTTGTGCCTCTCCCATTGCTGTAGCTTGCATGCTATGCGCTGTCTTGGGATTCCCTACACCATCACTCTCTCTGCCGCTCCATCCGCATCTGTCTCTACCCAATCAATCAGTTCCTGCTACTCCACATCGGGGCTCCCGTAGCAAGGTCTCATCCAAGAGGTTGGGTACCTCAAGGATCTCGCCCCTCCTCCTTGGGACGATCAATCCACATCACCCCACCTCCTACCTGGAGGTATGGCTGCATGCGATCCCTCAGCCCACCTGGCTCGAAGTTTCCCCCTACTGGAGGTCTCTGCATGAGTAGATGTCTCTACTCAATCTCCTCTCAGCTTCCCTTGTTGTGGCTGCTCCACAACCTCCTGAAGCTGCGGCACCAATCGTGGCTCCTCCACAATCGTCTGAGACTTCCTCTGGCTCTGCATGTTGAGAGGTAATATACCCTCCCTCTTAACCACCAAGTCTCCATCAGTTGCCTTGCTGCTCAAGGCTTTGCATGCATCTTGAACCTCAAGAGTATACAAGTTCTTGACCCGTGAACCAATCTGCTTCACTTGTCTAGTGATGATGTGTCTAAGGAAAACCTTTCCCTTACTGAAGACTACATCATAGCCTCTGTCTTCTAGCATCGCGATCGACACCAAGTTTCTCTTCAGTCCTGGTACATACTTGACATCGATCAAGGTAAGGCGAGCTCCATGCTCCCTCTGAAAAATAACCGTGCCTACACCCGAGACACTATACTTCTCATCATTATCCATCCCTATGAGTATCTGGAGATCTTTCTCCTCCAAAGTACTGAACAAACTTCTGTCAACGATCATGTGGAAAGAAGCTCCACTGTCAAGAAACCAACCACTTCCCACCATGGATGAAAACATGCATGCGAAGAGTGTGAAGTCCAACTCAAACTGTGAAGCAAGTGAGGCTGCCTCACCTTCAGATCCTTCCCCGGATCCCTTCTTGGACTTCTTCTTTGGGCAATTAGTAGCATAATGGCCCAACTCATGACAACGAAAGTATCTCACCTTCGACTTGTCAACCTTCTTCCCATCATTGGAAGAACTGGATTCGGAAAGAGAAACCTTCCCCTTCCCCTTCTTCGCCTTACTCGCTAAGGCACAGTTCTCCTCATCATGCATAGATGAAGAACTGTCTCTGGTGCGCCGTCTAATCTCCTCTTGCACAAGATCCGACCAAAGTCTCTCCCATCCTGGCAATTTCTCCCTTCCATTCACCGAGTCCTGGTAGCTATGCCAACTCTTGGGAAGGCCAAGGAGTGCTAGACTCACCATATCCTCATCCTCAACAGTTACCCCCACACTTCCCAGCTCATCCCAGCATTGGGTGAACTTCGTGAGATACTGGGGCATACTGTCTCCATTCTCACACTTAGATGTTTCTGAGTTTATCCTTGAGTGCCATTCCACTAGCTCAAAACTCAACCGCCTCTGATCTAGAATTCGTGAGAACAAAGTATTTCTTGTACAGAGATCGACTGTATGTGTGGAGGTTTGCCGTTACACCAAAACCCGCAGGTGTTAGTAAACAGACACATCGCTAGATTTAAGCACATGCCACGAAACATTAAGCACATGCCATTTAACAGGGAGCCAACAATCTCCCCCCCAACGGGAGCCCAGTGTGTTTCGAACTTGAGACCTTTCGTTGTGATACCACTTGTTGGAGTCACGATTGCCATTACACCAAAACCTGCAGGTATTGGTAAACATTACAAGCCAGTAACTAGGATCCCTAGGGTGGAAATTACCTATTCTATAGAGGTGCGGTGATTCTTCCAACACCCCCCCTCAAACGCAACTTGGGGGAATCGAACCTGGGTCCTAGCTCTGATACCATGTGGAGGTTTGCCGTTACACCAAAACCCGCAGGTGTTAGTAAACAGACACATCGCTAGATTTAAGCAACAGACACATCGCTAGATTTAAGCACATGCCACGAAACATTAAGCACATGCCATTTAACGGGGAGCCAACAATCTCCCCCCCAACGGGAGCCCAGTGTGTTTCGAACTTGAGACCTTTCGTTGTGATACCACTTGTTGGAGTCACGATTGCCATTACACCAAAACCCGCAGGTGTTGGTAAACATTACAAGCCAGTAACTAGGATCCCTAGGGTGGAAATTACCTATTCTATAGAGGTGCGGTGATTCTTCCAACAGTATGGGCATTCACCGAATATCTCACCTTCCAAAAGAAGGATGAATCCAGAGGCTACTTGGCCCGATTACAGACTCTGCCTGAAGAAATAGAATGTAAACACTTCCTGAATAGTAGATCTGATGATCAATAGCTTTGATATCTTGTAGAACTTTTTCTACAAATCAACCAGCTCTGATACCATGTAGAATTTTTGAATAACAAACACATATTCAATAGAGATTATCCCGATTATACACTATTGCGGAATACATGCATAATACATAACCTCCTCTATGTTTATCATCAATTTAGCAGCATCAATAACAATGAAACATCAATAGCATGCACACATAGAAGCATCAATCACACATATCAACACAGTATTTTCTCGGGGAAAGCATCTCGCTAAAAACCCCAACTATATGTATATTATATTGATTGAGAACATGTAACAAACATAGTACAATACTCCTCACAAGTATCTCAGTACTATCTCCACCTGTGACACACAATACAGCTTAGATCTGATCTCCAAATCTCCTCCACTGCTTGCATGCCTCCACTGCACAATACCTGCTGAGAATGAATGAGAATGAATGAACCAAACTCGTTTTTACCTCAAGAGAATCACCCACACTGGGAATCACGTGAGCACAAGCTATATTTCTTGGTATTGGCCCCAACGCTACGCAGTCTTCATTGGCATTACTCAATCCATGCATGTGCAAAATCTCATGCACAACTAATAGCAATCTCAACCTCTAACACCTGTCTCCACTGAACTGTACATGCACTGAGTTAACTGATGTATTCTTCAGTTGCATTATGAGTTAATAATTAGTGAATTAATTAATAACTAATTCAAACAACTCATCACTTAGTCTATTGATCAGTTAGACTAAATACAACTAGTTCAACTAAGTCAAACTGAACACAACTCCATTAATTGCTCATCCAACTCCACAGAACTCAACCACATGAGTTCTAACTGATGTCCTGCATGCAATAGCTCAACTAACACATAAGAAAACGTATTTCCTTCTGACAGTTGCATGTGCCACATCTGTAGCTCAAACTGAAGTGCTCCAAGAGGATAAGATAAAGCTTATAGTCTAAATATTATTATGAGACAATAAGCTATTTTTGACTAGCAGTCTAAAAATAGACTCTGATCACTCCTGATGTGATCCAAAAATATACTTTGCGCCATAATTTGCCTACGGGCCCACTTAGTGAAGGTGACTCCTTTCCACTAAGCTCCATCATCTTGTTGCGTTCTCAACAAGCATTTCTTGTTGCACACTTTTCAACACTTATCTCTGAAAATATAATGAACAAAGTTTTAAAATTTGAACTAGATGTTCTCTGAGATTTCTCCTAATTATTATCTAAGTTTCATCATCTGAAACCTCCCAAACAAAAAATTATAGTGAAAATTTCAAGATGACCTATTTGAAGCAGCAAAACCCTAGGATCATGAGCTTTGATGCCAAATGTTATGAACCTTGAACCTTAAAAATGACAGGAAACCAATAATTATTGTTATGTTTGATGTGGAAACCTCCTTTTACAATGAATACAATGTGCAAGACAATATTTGATGATCTGAAGACTAGGTTTCTTTAGTGTTAGTGTCTGTGTGTGTGTAGGAGAGAAAGGGTACAATTATAATAAAATGGGACCATGAAAGGTTCTAGCCTACATAACAATATAACAATAGAAATGTAATCACTCAATATCTAGGGCTTAATAAGGGGTTTCAACATTAACAAGGGCTTATAGGGTTTAACATCTTAATGACCTCAATCCTCAAGTTGCGATGGACACGACCAAGTTGTCTCTTGGCAAACCATGACTTTCCTTTCACAAGTCTAGCTCTCATCCATTGAATTTGTCCAAGGCATCCACACCATCCAATATTGGATCCACTACCCATTGAATAGTTTTTGGTTGCACCATGCTGCTGAGCTAATAGGTGAATGAGTAGCCAACTCAATTTGCAATGTGCACTAGCTCCAACCAATAATCGTCCTAGCCCAAGTCGTCCAGTTCTTTCTCCAAATTTCCCTGCAATAATTCAAAAATACAACCCAAGACAACATACCTCCATATGATAGCTCCTCAGTCACACCCATAGTTCACTCACTTGTCGCCTTGAGCCTATCTTACACAAACCAATGATCATCAACATAATAATCTTCATGAAAAATTGGCAATCTAGACATCTACTCTTCTATTCTTTGTGTTGCTCCACCTGAACGACCTCAATCCTCAAGTTACGCTGGACACTTGACCAATTTGTTTGTTGGGAACTATGACTTGCCCTTCGCAATTCTGCCTCTCTTATTGCCTTTTCCCAGGGCATCCACATCATCTAGTCTTGGATCTACAACCCCTTGAACAATATTTGGTCGCACCATGCTGTTGAGCTCATAGGTGAATGATTAGCCAACTTAATCTGCATTGAGCACCAACCTAAACAACCATCATCCTAGTTGCCTTCTATGCCAAATTATAGGAGCTACTCTCTCTTTCATTTGTTGTACAAAATTTGTGGTTGTTCCATTGTTGCATTGGCAAGCCTTTACACAACAAACTACTACATACGAAGCTTTCTACCATCCCACTAGAACTCCCATCTTATTTTATCACCAAACCAATCAAGTTTGCGTCTCAAACTTCAAAAGACCATGTATGCATATTGTTGTTTGCAATATGGCTTTCATACCATCTATCACCAGCCCAGAGCATCCACACAGATCTAGGCACTCTGTTTAACTTTGGACATGCAACACCACGATTATTCTGACTCGGTGATATACCCACTTTGAGCATACTCAGCATAGACTACACCTCACTTACTTCTTGTCAATCCTTGTCTTAAACATGTACTTCTTACACATTCATAACATTTAACCTAGAGTTCCAAACATGTCCAACATGAATATGTAGACAAGAGTTTTTCTAGGCTTGGGTGACACCAACAGTGTCTAACACTTGACCCCAACAATGATAATATAATGGTTTACAAATATGTTACAACAGTTGGGCGAGAACCCATCCCCAAGTATATAATGATACAATTGACACAACCATGCACTCACTACATCATGCAAGCAACTTGGCACAACCATGCCACCACAAGTAGTGTGAGAGTCCCTCAACACATGCATGCCTTCACCAAGTCACGTGAGAACCCTCGACACACTCGTGCCTTCAAGTCATGTGAAATTTCCCTTGACACACACCTACATGCTTGCCATAACTCGGGTGATGTGTGCCACTCAAAAAAATCACACTGAATAGACTTTTAGCTTCTTTCATGTCATGCGACTTCACGTTACTATACCTTGCCATAAGGTGTTCTTGTGTGCTTCCTCTGTAACACCTTTGCAACCTGCTATGTGCATTGTTTTGTGGTAAGCAAAGTGTATTGCTCTCTATTTTTTTTTTGCCGCTTTGCCTAGTGACTTGTCTTGCCTCACTTGCAACTTGTGACACCTCGTGTGAGACCCTCCTTGGTCGAACTTCCTTGTCCAAATGAGTTACCACTCATTTGTATATATATTAACCATGCACACATCTCTTCACTTAGCTAATCAATGTGCCTCTTCATGTGATAACATGATTTTGTTTGGCTCACAACCAAGTCGACTTTTGCGTCCATGTTCATTTGCTACATTGCCCCCTTTGCATGTATGTTTGTTCACACGCCTGGTTGACATGCTTGTACATATTGGTGACCAATCAATCATCATGCCCATCACTTGCACCCATCGCTTAATTACTTGACCATTCCACTCCTCTTGTGTGCCCACACTCCATCGTGCAACCAACGTGCACACGCCTACTATGTGCCCAACTTCACCCACTCACTAGTGCGTCCATTCAATTTTGCTTAACCTGTACTATATGCAATGTCTCCATATTATTTTAACCAACCAAACTAATGTGACTCCTTGGTTGCAATGACCCTTACACATTGGTTTCATATATAATACTTACATCACAATCTACTATATAACTTACCTTATGACATATATATATATATATATATAAACACTCTTTACATGCCCAAAATAACCTACTTAACCTACCTACGACCTACATATCTCCAACTTATGATATGTTCATGCAATCACACAACCCAAATACTTGTGATATGTTCATGCAATCACACAACCCTAATATCACTATGATATCGCATGTCCATGCACAATCGTGGGTCTTACCCCACTCTTTCATTAAAAACAAAAAATATTTTTACTTATTCAAATCCACACGACATTCATTCTGACATTACATTCTTT
The DNA here is from genome assembly GCA_031772625.1 of Pinus tabuliformis. Lineage (NCBI taxonomy): Eukaryota > Viridiplantae > Streptophyta > Pinopsida > Pinales > Pinaceae > Pinus > Pinus tabuliformis. The sequence goes on from CM062818.1 coordinate 305,653,575, forward strand.
TAACAAAATTTGTTCACACTATGAATTATTATTTAAAGGTAGTCCTCACACTATGACATTCAAATCCAAACACTACTCCTACTAACCAGTTATCACTAAAACCCAACCCTACCAACAAGTACCCTCATCTGGTTGTGCACCAGATATTCTCTTTCCCATCTACGGTCAGGGGTGGGCCAAAAAGCTCATCTTGCCTACAATTCCACAAAATAATACTTTTGGAATCTTCAAATCCTAGATGCTTCTAACTAAAGATTAATTTATTAAATATTCGACAACAAACACGCAAAAAAAAATTAAATATATAAAAAACAACCAACATGGCAATAATAATTTAAATAAATACAAAGTGTCTATTTTTCAGGACCAACTTTCCACGTCGGATTCCGTTTTGCAAGTGGTTGTCAAATATGATGAACAGTGTGCTTCACAATATCCAAAGATAAAACATTTCTTCAGGTTTGGGGAATTTTCTTGGTTTGAGTTCACACGGCCTTCACATATTTTAACATAAAGTGTCGTTCACCATAATGTCTCTATCATAGCACCATTGATAGCAACTACCCTCTGAACCAGAGCCCAAATTTGGTTGAGGGGAAAAAAAGGAAAATCCTGAACAATTTGTTTGCAGGTTTCACTTGAATGTTTATTACCTGGGGAGTTATGATTTGGTTCATTAATTTTTTTTGTTTGATAAAAAAATTTAGTAAAAATTATATAGGAGAAAATTTAGTTTATCTTTCGAACCAATTAGTATGGTTCATCTTCATAATAATATGAGGAACATGATCTAGACATTTCAATAAATAGATGTAGAGAAAAGCTACCTGACCATTAGATTATACCAGCGAGTTTGACTCAAGAATTGTTATTAATATTAATAAAATAATTTTATAGAAAGATAATTTATTCAAAATAAATTACAAATTACAATGAAAACAAATCTTTTCAAGGATAAAAATTACAATCTCATTTAAAACTGTATTTCTGGATTGATGATATAAATTTGACATGTAAAGTATTAAATACAATATAATTGAATATTTAATTTATATTTTTGAATTAAAATTTAAAATTATTTAAATTTCAAAGTACAAATAAAAAAATGTTAGATAATTGGATATTTAGTCTATATCTTTGAATATGAATTTAAATGGACTTTTTGGAAGCCTTTACGCTGGGTTTTTCCGGTGTAATTTTTCTAAAATCCGGCAAGAATTTATTGAAATCACAAGCTTGATGGGTAATCCAGTGCAATCGAAGTGCCCTAGGGGTTTTCCAACGTGCTGAATCCATATACACAATGAAAAAACTAGTTTAAATAACACAAATCAAGATTACATTTAAGATAGAAAATATCAAATGCTTATTATTGCTCACTGATCGAGTGCTTATTATTACTTATAGTTGCCCATTCTCATATACTTCAAAGATATGGAGAACAAATTACAAATGTTGTTGTTTAACCAGGGTACATTTGTGCTATGAAAATATTGGAATTTTTGGCAGGATTTTGAAAAAAACTGGGATTTTTTTTTGGAAATCCAAGTTACAAATGTCAAACTTCAGGATTTTGGGTGCCGCGAATGTTTTTGATAGCGCTGCATCTCTTTCCACTATCAAAAACATAATTCAAACACTCTAATAATTAGAGTTTTTGAAAAAAAATCGCCCAAAATTTCACCGTCTTGGCAACCCCATTACACATCCCCTTTGTATACTAAAAATTCTAGAAGTTACAAATCTCTATATATATTTAAATTTGATAATACAAATTCAAAATACAAAATATTATTCAAAGTATTTAGATTTGATAGTGCAAATTTGAAGCGCAGAATATTAAATGCTATGTAATGGATATTTATTATTTCTAAAAGAGTTGTCTTTAGTGCGACTCTTTGGAAGCTTTTCCTATGGATTTTCGGATCTAATTTCTCTAAAATCTAGGAGGAATTCATTGAAATCACAAGTTTGATGGGTAACCTCTGCATAATAGAAGTGCCCTAGAGATTTTTCATGGTGTTGAATCCATATATACAGTCAAAAAACTAGTTTAAATAACACAAATCAAGATTTCACCAGAACATTTTCCAAAACTCCAAAAAATAGCAGTAAAAACAACTCCATTGCTAAATCCCCTATGTGTACTATTGGCAACTTAGTTTAAACAACCATTTATTTCAGTAGAAAAATAAAAGTTTTCTTTGACACTATTTTGAAGTATACCTCCCAATTTTTGAGAATTCAGGTTAGCGCTATCAAAGTACTCTAGTATTTTGGCAGACAACCAATATTTGTGGAACTATATACCTCCTAATTTTTTGGGAATTCAAGGTAGAGCTGTCAAGTTTCAAGTACTCTAGTATTCTCCTATACAACCAATATTTGTGGAACTATAGTTTCATTAATGCATAGCACAGTGTATGCCACCCATTGGATTTGTACTTGGTTAAATCCAACCATTCACAAATATTATCTTCATGCATTAATAAAGCTATAACTCCACTAAATCCAACAATAGACATACTCTAGTTCCATACATTGATCAAACTATGACTCTACAAATATCAAATATTAATAGCGATTCTACATTAATCAAACTATGGCTCTACAAATATGAAATATTAATAGCGATTCCAGTTAGTATTAAATCTATTTCCACCATTTAAAAAACAATTACACTCCGGTTACACAAAACCTGTACAAATCCCGTGTGTACTGGAAACGAGTATTGGGGGCAGGAATTACAGAAGTCACCTGTAATCCACAGCACCACCGACAATTCAAATACAGTGTATGGAAGGCAAGGACATCAATAAATAAATAAAGAAACTTACTTGTCAGAGCCAACACACATTTCCGTTGAAAGAGTGGAACAGAGAATAAATCCGACGACCCAACGGCAAAAGCAGTGGGCACAGAGGGCCCCCGTGTCGGAGCAGCGCACAGATTTTTAGTTCACTGCCATGCTATATCTAACAGTATAGCTGGTAAAGCTGTTGATGTTTTTCTTCTCTTCTCAACTTCCTCTCCCTCAGGCCACAACATCAGTATGCAGACGAGAAGGGGATCATGGGTTGCCTCTCTGTGGCTGCTGCTGCTAAATTTGGGTTGGTGGAAGCAATTAATAATAATGCCTACTTCAGCTGCTTACGCCAACGATGGATGGAAGTACGCCTTCGCGACGTTTTACAGCGAATCTGATGCACTGGGTACCATGGGTAATACTGTTACTAACAAGAACCATTTAAAAAGTGAAGTCCTTACACATCTGTGTTGCGTATTTTGTGTTCTTTAAACTTAGGGTTTTACTTTTATGCATCTTGCAGCAGGCGCATGTGGATTTGGAGACTTGTACAGGCAGGGCTATGGCGTCAACACGGCGGCACTCAGCAGCTTTCTTTACAATGGAGGTCAGGCATGCGGGGCTTGTTTTGAACTGAAATGTGTGGAGGATCCTCTTTATTGCCATCCGGGAACTTCAATCGTTGTCACAGCCACGAATTTCTGCCCGCCGAACTACGGCCTGCCTGGGGACGATGGCGGGTGGTGCAATCCCCCTCGCCAGCATTTCGTATTGCCTATCACCGCCTTTGAAAAGATTGCCATGTGGAAAATCGGCACCATGAATATCCAGTACAGAAGGTAGGGCAAAACTTTAAGTCTCATGAACTCGCATTTACCTGGAATCGAACACGGGACTTATGTTAGGGTTTTATTTGCTGATTTTCTTGTTTTTGCAGAGTTCGATGTGCGAAAGTAGGGGGAATGAGGTTCGCCATAAACGGAAAGGACTTTTTTCTGACAGTTCTGATAAGCAACGTCGCTGGAGACGGAGCCGTTACAGGTGTGAAGGTCAAGGGTTCGAAGACGGGATGGCTGTCGATGGGCAGAAATTGGGGACAGAACTGGCACGTTAATGCCGATTACAGGGGGCAAGCCCTGTCGTTCGAGGTTACCACTAGTGACGGCAAGACTGTTACTTCTTACAACGTTGCTCCCTCTGATTGGCAGTTCGGCCATACCTACAAGGGGAAACAGTTCGTTTGAAATGCGTGCTGCGAGCTTTATTTTTGGGTGGTTGCGGGTTTCGAACCCCGAATCTATTGATTCATCGGTTCTAAAAGAACCAGAATCAGCTTTGGCAAAATCTGAAAGGAGTTTGTTGTTTTTCAGGATATTTGTAATTATATTTTTTCTAAATTATGATCCTGTAAAGGAGAAAGGGCCATATCTGAAATGATGGGTATCTTCGTTATTGTCGTTGGAATTATCTTTTTGGTTTTGATGAAGATATGAGAAAGGGACTGCATACAATACAATGATGGGAATTCTGATTGGAAAGTATGTTTTGGGAATTATCTTTAATAAATAGAATTGAATACGGTTGTCCCCAATGTCTCATTTTATGTCCAAAGTTATGCGAGTGCTTTTGAACGTTGAGATGGTGGATGACACCATTGGCATGATTATTGTAAGATTTTATCTCTTTAGGTATATTAGGTAAATCATGTTTACATTTATATATTATACTATATTAAATAATATATATATATATATAATTGTATTTTTTATGGCAAATTATTTGGTTCTCACATCATTGTATTTAACAATTTTCTTTATTGTATAGACATCATTATACTCAATAGGGTTTTTGACCTACTTTGTGGTTATTAGTTAGACATAAATATAATTATTTTATCTTATTTTATCTATGTGATTTATGAATTTTGAAGATTGGTGATTACGATATCTATCAAATGAAGATTGGTGATTACGATATCTATCAAATATGTATGAGATAAATTCATCTTTCAAAATCACTTCAAATCACTTCTTACTCCTTATAAAACTTAATACTAAAATATTTTATCCATAAAACTTCTACCAATTAAACGCACCTTTAAAACTAAATAAACATCATATATATATTAAAATTTTATTTAAATAATATATATATGAGAGATAAATTCATCTTTCAAAATCACTTCAAATCACTTCTTACTCCTGATAAAACTTAATATTAAAATATTTTATCCGTAAAACTTCTACCAATTAAACACACCTTTAAAACTAAATAAACATCATATATATATATTAAAATTTTATTTAAATAATATATATATAAAAAAATATTTTAATATAATAATAATATATTTTAATAAAAATAAATATATTTTATATAAAATGAATTTAATTATTTTAAAATATGGTTTAAATTTGTTTTTATTGGTTAAGAATTCGATTTTCTCAAATATAAAGAAATTAGTAGTGAATGACAATTATCTGCATACTACTGAAGCTATTCTGTGTTTTCTGGTTTGGGATGAGTCAATTAACATTTTTGTTCAATTCATAATAACTAGGTTACATATTTATATTTACTCTAGTCTAATTAGACTGCTTTTTTGCCTTGAAAATTATGGAAATTGCAGTCATATTTTGATAAATTTTATTTAACAATTCATAATAACTAGGTTACATATTTATATTTGCTCTAGTCTAATTAGATTGCTTTTTTGCCTTGAAAATTATGGAAATTCCAGTGATATTTTGATAAAATTTGGCAGTAATTTTTCTAAATCCTAGTTATAGTTGTCAATCTTCAATATTTTGGTTGCTGTGGAGGTTTTTTATGGTGTTGAAGCTATTTCCACCATCAAAAACACGATTCAAACACTGCTACACTTCCTCCACCTCCTTAAAAAACTCCCTTATACTTACATGAATTTTAAATCCCCTAAATTTATAAAATTACCCAAAAATTATAACTAATTTACATTCACCTTAAATAATAAAAAAGTTAATATTAATCCGGTTAATTCATCTAAAAAAGTTAATATTAATTTGGTTAACTATATTTATTAGGCTATATTTAAAAATGTAATAACTTTTCTTAATATGTTAAATGTTATAGTTTAAGAAGGCAATAGATTTAACATGATAATTGTTTTTAATTAATTTTAAGTGTTATATTATTTAAGTTAGTTAAATATTATAATAATAATTATTAGTATTAATAAAATCATTTATTTATATTTACTAATATTTATATTTATTATATTATTTGATATTAGTTTTAAGTTAAGATGTAAAATTTAAAATATAAAATAATAAAATAATAATTTATTTATTTTTTCAAAAAAATTATAATCTTACATTTCACCAAATATATATTAGAATTTAGGTTTATGTGATCATAAATATGAATATTTTTCCGTAAAAATTACATAAGAGACATTTAGTCAACCGTTTCGATCCAATTAGTGTGGTTCATATTCAGGGACAAGATGAGGAACCAGATCATGACATCAACTTAAATAGATGACTAGAAATGTTTACTAGCCGTTAGAATATAATGGCTGATTTTGACGAAGAATTTCATATATATATATATATATATATATATATATATATATATATATATATATATTACTAGTGTGGTTCATATTCATATTCAAGGACAAGATGAGGAACCACATCATGTCATCAACTTAAATAGATGACTAGAAATGTTTACTAGATGTTAGAATATAATGGTTAGTTTTGACTGATTTTTTATTTAATTTTCTTAGCTGGAAAATAAATAAATAAATATTATTGGTATTGTTTTAATTTTGCCCACAGGGCTTTGGATTGATGGTGAATGGGTGCAGGCACTCCTTGCGATAGGTCACTAGTTCAAATCTTTATGGGTGCTTAGCTACCAAAAAAAGAGAAGATATTGTTTTAATTCTAACAAAATTATTTTTATTCTAAAAATTAAATTAAATTAAATGATGTTTTATAGTTAAAAGAAAAGGAAATAACTCAAAAGGCCAATTAAAAAAATTCAAACAATGAAACTAATAACTAAAAAGCTATCAAACCTAACTAGCTAACAAAAATAATTATAATATTGAATTAATTAAATTAATCCTCTATAGTAAAAAACAAAGTCTAATGGAAATAACACAAACAATAAAACTAATAACTCATAACCTACTTGAGAGAGAACAAACTAATAAAAATAATACAAAGAAATCAAATCAAAATTGAAAAAATAGAAATAATAAAAAAAAAGGAAAGAAGAGAAAATAAAATAAAATTCAAATAACAACAATAATAGAGTAAAAAATTAAACTTCAAATAACAACAATAATAGAGTAAAAAATTAATTCTAAATGCCTAAGAAGACAAGGTAGGGATCCAACACCTGCTAATAACCCAACCATCATCTCAAATTAGATTGTTAGGCCTCCTTTCGATTTCCAAATCCTCCTCGAATTTATGGTGATGAAAATAATCAACCCTTGCAATGACATTGGCTTCCTCAATGCAGATGTGATGTTTTGTCTTTTCAACATGTTTTGCCAAAGTTGAGGAACGAGACCTTCTATGCTTGATGTTCGTTGCGTGTTGATGGATTCTGTGACCTATTGAGCGACCAAATTCACCAATGTATGGAGTCCCACAGGAGCATGAGATTATATAAACACCTTTCCCATCTTTTGGGTCCACAGGGTCCTTTGCAAATCTAAAGGAGTTGTCGTTCGTGTTTAGGGGCCTAAACATAGAGGGAACTCTATGCTTCTTCAGGATCCTAGCAATATTGTCCTTGGTCCCTTGGATAAAGGGAAGATGAACCCCTGAAAACTGATCCTTCTGATCTTTCTTAATTCTAGGACCTTTTTTTCAGCGTTACGGAAGGCCTTAAGACGCTGGTGCCTGTACACATTCCTAATAAAAAACATTGGGGAGATGGCTCTTCTCAATTTTTAGGTGGTTTTCATTAGAAAGTTGTAATTCCCTAGTGGCTAAGGTGTTGAGAACACCTAGTTTTGAGGAGGGAAATGATGGGAACTAGCATGAAGATACTACTTAGTGTGAGTTTTCTTCCAAAAAAGGTGGTGGGAGAAAGAAACATCATCTCTTCTTGAAATCAGAACATTGAGGAAGGAAAAGCTACCATTGACTTCACATTCCATAGTAAACTTAATGGAACTCGATTGATTGTTAAGCTGTTGGAAAAATAGTTCCAACTTTTCCCGACTGTGAGACCAGATGACGCAAGTGTCATCCACAAATCTTTTCCACAACTGGGCAGGAATAGAGCAGAGGGCAATGCCTTGGAATCAAAGTCCTCCATGAACAAATTAGCCACTACAGGGGAAGGGGAAGAACCCATAACAACACCACAATTTTGCTCATAAAATTCTCCTTCAAAATTGAAAAAAGTAGACAAAAGACATATTTCAACCAAATAAGTAGTGTATGGATCTGTAATGCACTTGATGACTCAACAACCTCGTTAATGGGAATGCCGGTGTATAAGGAGACCACATCAAATCTTTACTAGAAGATCATTGGGATCCAACCTAATATCTTTAAGATTGCTGATAAAAGAAGATGAATCATTGACAAAGAATTCAGTCTGGCCAACAAGAGGCTTCAACTTATTGGCTAAAAACTTAGCAAGAAGATAGGTGGGCCCACCTATGGTGTTGACAATGGGTCACAGGGGGGCCCCTTCTTTATGGATCTTTGGATGACCATAAATCCTAGGAGTGAGAGGGCTGCTCTCAATAAGCTTATGATTAAGGGAGTTAATAGTGCTACTAGATTTTATGGCTAGAGCATATGTCTTGGAAATCTTCTTTAAAGGATTCTTGATAAGATTTTTGTAGCTCCTACAAGTGCAAAGGTGATCTAACATTTTACTCTGGTATTCATATTTATCTAAGATAACAACATCTCCCCCTTTATCAACTTTAAGAACAACGATGTCCTTGTTATTGTTCAAAGCTTTGAGAGCCTCGAACTCAAGTTTGCTAAGGTTGTTCTTAGGGGGCTTATCCTTTCTAAGAATAACCGCAAAAAATTGTCTTATGATATCCTTAATACTATCCGGTAATTCCCTAATCCCAAATTCAATGTTACAATTAATCTCTTCAACATGGATTTTCTTAGGAGCAAGAGAAAAATTTAAATCTTTCTCTGAAAAATTTACGACCCTATTACTAAAAGAGGAGGGGCGTGGAATAAATGATGACAGGGTGTTCTATTAAGACACTCCATAGTGAAAAGGTCATCGGTTCGAAACTCCATAGGAAAAAATAAAATCATTCTAAGGGTTGGTGTGACCCAACCTGGGTGTGATCCCTAAGTGATTTTGGTGGATTAGATGCCCCTAGGTTGTGGCTACTGAAGCCACAGGTTAGGTGTGCCAGTAATCTCAAGAATCACATTACCTAATAATCAAAATATATATATAGTCAGATCTATCTTCATGCCTGATATGGGTCTTGATACTCTTCAGAAAGAGTTTAAAAAAAAACTTACAAAAAGAGAAACTAGACAACAAAATTCTATATTTTATCTGCATAAAAAACATTAGAAGTGGAACTCCATTGCTTGAAATTTCCTCACAATCAAGGAGCTCATAGATACCAAAAGAACCAGTTCGAAGCTATAGGGCTTCTTTTGAGAGCTGGTATGCTTTTGCATTCAAATCTTGATAGATGTGTTTTATGGAGAACCATTCCAACCTACCCAAACCAATTTTAATATTCCATAGGATGTGTTCCAGGCATGGAGCTTCAAATTTTTCCCTATTTTCCACCTAGTCTATAACCAAGTTGGAGTCTCCCATGATTTGAATTTTTCTAATCTCTTTCATTTATGCCCCATGTAATAAGGTCCACAAAGAATTGATATCCACTTTAGTATTTTGTTCCCAAAACTGTAGAGTACATGATCAACATATAGTGATTTTGTTGAAAGTGGTTCACTGCACCAACCTCACATCTAGGAGGATATCCCTGGCTAGCTTTATCAAATAATGCCCATGGAATATCAAGAGGAAGAGGAGCCATAACAAGGATCCTTTCCTTTTTCCATTTTGGAATGGTCTTATATTTTTTAATCACTGAATCAATGATTTCAACCACAATTTCAAGTAAAAGGATAGATTCATGAAAAATTGATTGATTATTTTCTCACTAAATTGAATATACATATGCAACTGACAAAACTTCAATTTATTTTACATTATGGTTATTCACCCATTCGAACACACAGTATATGAGAAGGGATTTATTCCAGGATGATGATTGAGGCTTGTATTGATTCTTAATTAGTTGTGAAACAATTTTTGTAAAGACAAGAAATATATCATACATAGTGACACCATTCCATTACTCCACTATCTCATCAATAAGAGGCTCGATATATACATTCTTATCTTTAACCTAGTACTTCCACAGAGGAATGTTATTGTTGATAAAAAAAACGAACCACACCAAGTAAGTATATTTGGGCTCTCTAAATGGATTGACGCTGTCAGTTTCTAATGAAACCCTAAGATTACATGGCTCTTTTTAAAACTTTGGCCACTTTTATTCTATATTCCTAAATGTTGATCCATCTAAAGGCATTCGAAGAACACCATCTTCACTTCTATTCGTTGCATGGTAATCCATAATTTCAGCTATGCTTTTAAACCTGAACAATGGTTGCATACATGGAATTATGGGAATATAACGAAGAACCTTGTGAGGCACTTTTTTTTTACTTTATCGACTTGATATCTACAGTCATCGCATTTTTGGCATTTGTCTTTGAATGCACGTTATTTATAATAGATAATATCATTATTAGGCCATGCATGGATAGCTTGATACTCCATTCCAATAGCTTTCATACTAGCATGTAAATCTTGGTACACACGAGGTAAAACATTTGACGGTGGTAACAAAAATTCACCTAATAATCTACAACATAAAAAAAAGTAGTACAACTTAATGTAGTAAACAATATTAATCGTACATATTGCATCCAAATGTTAAAAATTAATTAAATGATGATCAACGTACTAACATTAAAAACAATGGAAAATATAATTTCTTTATCATGTATATAGTACTAAATGTCACAAAATATATTACATGCCTTAGGAGCTATGTCACACGTGTTTGACAAACCATTCACGACCTTTAAGTTGACCAACAATAATGCAACATAGTTTCCGACCCTTCATAGAGAGGTTTAGTTGCCCTCTTAAATACAATTTATCAAAAGCATGACCATCATACTAGTTTGCATCATCATTCATTCCAACATTATTAAATGTCTCATGGATCAATCTATTTGTCCCATCTTCTTCAACTATGTTATCAACATCATTATCTTCTTCCATGGGATCATTATCTTGATCCTCAATATTATTCACTCCATGTTCTTGAACATGCGCTTGTACTACAAACACCTCTTCCTCATCGAGCAATGCCCTAAGGGGCCCATACTATACAATTACAATCAATAAAGTATTATTAGTATATATAGCAAATATTTAAACATCGATATAACAACCATTTACAAATATAATATATAAGGAAAACAAAGACAACAAATACAATGAGAAAGACAACTTAGGTGAGACCAAGAAACAAAGATAACAAATCAATGATGATGTTCGTGCAATTTGTCAATATATTTAAGAATATGTTGAAAAAATCTAAGAAATATGTTACTTTTCTTGACATGTGGGAAGTGAGACACTTTCTAAGGTATATAGTCACAACCATTATAAAAATCACATTGATCTTATTTTGCATTCATCATTATAATGTCATATTCTTACTTAAGTTCACTTAAAGATCATAATTTTTAATAGGATGGGTGAGCAACCATGACCTTGAGTGAGATAAAGAAACAAATGCAACAAATCAATGTGATCATGAAGCTTGTGCAATTTAGCAAGATGTTCAAGATTATGTTGAAAAAATTTAGGAACGATTTGATCCGAACTTAAACAGGAACACAAAAAATTACAGATATAATCATAAACACGGAGATGAAGCAGAAAAACACTTCAATACTGAACTATGCTTACAAACAGAATGGAAATAAGATAGCTCGAGCGATGGTAGCTTATCTATGAGAAGAGATGTGGAAGCTACATGCCTCTGAACTATGTTAAAATGAGGCTCAATGGCCTATTTATTATTGGAAAACATAATAAAACCCTAAACAACCAAAAACCTAACTCTAGGAGATGTAACACCAAGAGTTTGTGGGCCTTTTTGGGGTTAGTTGGGAATCCAACTTCCCGGGTTCGTAACTTGGTCATATTATCTCCATTTGGCGCGTATGATACCTTGTTAGAAAGGTATCTTTGAGTACTACAATTTTCGCCATAGGCCCCTTCCCACAGCTATGGGCTTGCCAAAAACCCCAAAAAAATGCCGTTTAGGGGGTCAAAATTGCTTTGGAAGTTCAGGACCCGAAAAAATGCTAAAAATAGTAAATGATGAAATGAACAAGGAAACAAATGAATCTAACTGGGGGGTTTAAGTGGATTAGGTGGGTGGCCACCAATATCCACCTGGATCATTCCTCCTCGCTTAGGAAGCAATAGTCCCCATTGTGTGCAGAGCCTCCATGAGGTGAGGAAATTTATGTTGAACCTGGTCCCTGGTGAACCACTTTCCCTAGTGAAGGAGTTGGCCTGCTTTGACAACACGATATAGTTGTATCCTCTGTTTGCGAATGTTCTTGATCTATATGTCCATGATCTAATCAGCTGTGGTCTGTTCCATGCAGTCCGGGTTGAGCTCTGTTGGTGTGAGTTGTTCTGCAATGTCAGATGTGTCCAACAATGGTGGAAAGTATGGATGAAGGTGATCTACATTGAACACTGGGTGAAGACCAAGGAATGGTGGGATACTGATCTCAAAGGCATTGTCACTAACAACCTTAGTGATGGTGTATGGCCCATATTAGAGTAGGTGAAGCTTGCGGTGGGGTCCAACAAGGCGCTCCATCTACAAATGTAGCCAAACTTTTTCGCCCACCTGGAACTTGTGCGACACTTGATGCTGATCATGGTGCTGCTTATACTTAGCATTAGCTCTATCCAATATATCATGGACCTGCTGGTGGATGTGTTGAATGTGCTCAATGAAGTTGCTAGCTCTTTTAACTTCAAAATGAACGTGAGCCAAATCTATTTGAGGGGCTGCAAATGGTATGGCCACATAAATGAGGCATAATGGATGAAATCCCAACCCTACCTGAAAGGGCTGTGGCCTGTTGAGTTGTGGAGAGATATGTTGTAGCTATGTTAGACATAGGGGAGACTTTCATCCCTCTTGCGTGGATGCTTTGAGTAGTACATCCGCAAAATGTGTACGGTCATCTTGTTGACAACCTCTGTTTGGCCATTAGTTTGGGGATGGAAAGATGTGGACTTAGTAAGTTTTGTATCCAGCATCGGCCAGAGACTTGACCAAAATGCACTCAGGAATCTGTTGTCCCAATCTGAGATAATGGACAGTGGGATCCCAAAGTGTACCCATACTCACTCAAAGAAGAGCTTAGCAATGGCCTCAGTAGTGATACTCTTCTTGCAGGCCGCCATGATGGACATCTTAGAGAATTTGTTGACGACCATGAAAATGCAATCATTGTCGTGCTTAGTAGAAGGAAGGCCTGCCATGTAATCCATGGAGACAGATTCCCAAGGCTGATTAGAAGTAGGTAGAGGAGTATATAGGCATTGATTCTTGATGGTTGGTTTGGAAATGGTACAGGTGGTGCATGATCTAATGTACTTCCCAACATCCTGATGAAGTTTTGGCCAATAAAAATACTTCTGCAATACCTCTATTGTTTTCTCTACTCCAAAATGTCCAGCGACCTGACTGTAGTGTGCCTCCCAAATAATCTTGGCACACTCACTTGAAGGAACACAAATGTGTTCTAGGTGGCATAACAGTGCATCCTGAAGGTGAAAATTTGGAACGTTCTACCCTTCCAGGAGTGTCTGGTATATGCCACCAAATTTTGGATCACTCTTGTAAAGATGCAACCACCCCGATCTCTCGTGCCCACAAGATTTGAGCACAGTGATCAACACCATGACCGATGGTCGGCTGAGGCAATCAATGACATTATTGGTGATCCTCTTCATATACATAATGGTAAAATGGAACTGTTGCAAATAGGTGGACCATTTCTGATGGCGATCGTTCTGCAACTTCCCTTGTGTTTGTATGAATTGTAGAGGTCGGTGGTTTGTGTGGATGACCGTTTCCTTCCCCATAATGTAATGCTTCCATTGACAGTAGGCCTGCACAATTGAATACATTTATTTGTCGTAAGTGGGGTACTTTCAGACTGTGTCTGAAAGTGTCTCATTATGGTAAGCCACTAGATGACCATGCTAAGTAAGAACCGCACCAATAGCATAGTCAGAGGCATCTATCTCAATCTCAAATGGTTATTGTAGGTCTAGTAATGTGAGCACTGGTGCAGAACATAGGCGATTATTTAACTCAAAGAATGCTTGTTTTTGGGTTTCCAACCAAAATAAAATTTGCTTTCACTCCGCCCTTGGTGACTTGACTTAAAGGCCAAGTGATATGAGAGAACCCCAACACAAACCTACAGTAGAAATTGGCAAGACCTAAAAAGCAGCGGAGCTCTGTTAGAGTGGTTGGGGTTGAAAAATCTCGAATGACTTGTATCTTGGATGGGTCCACATGTAAACCCTTCTCATTAATGATTTACCCCAAATATTGAACCCGGGTTAGGCCAAAGGTGCATTTGTCCAAGTTAGCATAGAGCTTGTGTTGGCGCAGGGTTTGAAGGACTGGTCAAATATGGCGGAGGTGCTCTTCCCAACTCTAGCTGAAGATCAAGATGTCATCTAAATACACCACCACGAATACATTGGTGAAGGGTCACAAGATGTCGTCCATCAGTGTCATGAAGGTTGCATGGGTGTTCGTCAATCTAAACGGCATGACCAACCATTCGAGAAGGCCCTCATTGGATTTGAAGGAGATCTTCCACACATCGGAGGGTTCGATAGGCACTTGGTGATAACTTGACTTCAAGTCAATCTTGCTGAAATATTCGACTCCCTTGAGCTAGTCCAGAAGGTCATCAATCCATGTGATTGGGTACCTATTCCGGATAGTGATCTTGTTCAGCACCTGATAGTCAATACAGAACTTCCAGGTCCCATCCTTCTTCTGTACCAATACAATCGGTGTCCCATAAGGTGATGAGCTTGGCCTGATGTGGCCTTTCTGCAATAGTTCTTGAATCTGCCTCTTGATCTCATCTTTTTTCTAGAACATAGCGTCGATAGATCGTTCCATTAGGCTGTGGCGTGCTCGAGGTCAAATCGATGGAGTGATTAACTTGACAGTGCAGAGGTACCCCTGTGGGTGAGGCGAAAATATCCCTGTACTCCTCCACGACCTTGTCCATCTTTTGTTGCTGTGCAGAGGATCCCTGCCTGAAAGCCTTGGCCACAACCTTCTTCTTGCCTCGGGGTTGAATCATAAGGAAAAAAAATTTCCTAGTCTGGGAAATGATCTTACTACATTTCTTTGCAGTGATCAAAGAGATGGTGGTAGGCAGGGCTACCTACGTTATCCTGTACAAATTATTAACCAAAGTAATAATCACAGAGAGAGTTCTAGTCTCATATACAACATGTCTCTTCCACAAGTATGGTTGTCCTAATAATACATCACAAAATTCAAGAGGAGCAACGTCACATATTACCTCATCCATGAAGGGTTTGATGTTGTAGGGAAGGTGACACCGCTGGCTGACATGAAGATCTCATCCTTGGTAAAGCCACCCAATGGTGTATGGATGTGGATGTGTTATAGTCTTTAGGCCCAGTCGCTTCATGACCTTTGCTGAAATGAAGTTATTTTGGCTCCCGCTGCCGATAATGAACTGCAACGAAGAACCATTCACCTACATCTGTGAGTGGAAGAGGCATTCCCCCTCCTCTGGATATTCAAGCTCAATCTTATGGATCATGGTGGTGGCCACAGTGGCACTCGGTTCTGCATCATTGATCTGATTCCCTTTGTTAGTTCCGTTATTGGGTTCTAATTCAAAGTCAGAACCTGTGTCTGATTCGGAAGCCTTCAGCTCGGCCACCAGTGACTGCTTGGCCCGACACTCACTTGTATTGTGAGTGGAGCTCTTATGGAACTCACACTATTTTCCCGTGTCCTTCTTCATCTTAGGGGTGTTGTTCTTTGCTTGTGGCTTCGACGGGCTGTCTTGGGTAGCCTCGCCTTGGCTTGGTCCTTTTATAGAAAATCTGTGTAGGTTAACTCGATAATGCAATATAAATCAAAGCAGAATACTATAACCTACTTCTACTATCAATTTGCGGAAGCTTAAAGATCGAGCTGAACAATATAACCAGAAGAATAAGAATCAATGGCACAATACACATGAAAATACTTTGGGGAAAGTCTCAGATAAAAACCCCACTCTATTATATTATCATACAGGGTGGAAATACATAGGAATTTTACAAAGACTTAGCTCTCACAGCTAGCTAGTTCTTAGTAGAATCCTCACAGATGCTCACAGGCAATCTTGGTTTCTGTCCAGCCTTCCTCTCTACACTCGAAGCTCCTATTTCCTTGCAATGTTCCTTGTGGATGATTCTCCTCTTACCAAGTGGAGGATCTCTTACCAAGTGGATGATCAAGCCTCCAAAACTGCGCAATCTTCAAGGATGATTCCTTGACTGCATGCATGAGTTTTCTTTATAAGAAAAGACATGCGACTGATAGTACACTGTACTTGACTTTAATCTCAACTGGGTCTTTCTCAGAATAGACATGCATGAGTTTATGAAGAGGGAATCTTCAATTAAAACTGGAGTAGCACTAGTTGAGTGCATGCATGCATCAACTGACCGTTAACTCTCTATTAGTTCCTCAAACAATTTGGAACTAATTTAACTAGACTTAACTCAGTAAACTGAGTTAACTAATTACAACTCAAATATAACTCAATCTTATCTCCTTAATTTAAGGGATAACTCTTGCATGACTTCAGAAAGAATTCTAACTTGAATTTCTCCAACTAATTAATTCAAAATGAATTAATTAATTATTTCCAAGTAGCTGTTAAGAATAAATTTGATTTTAATTCACAATTTAATTCAAGGACAAATTAAATTGGAATATTCTTGTTGCCATATTTCAACACTCCCTCTCAACAAGAAAGGGATTATCCGCCATCCCGATCTTGTCTCTATGGAACTCGAATTTACACTTTGACAATGCCTTTGTCAAAATGTCAACATCTTGCTCCTCTGTCGAAATATACTGCAGCAACATGATCCTCTCGACCTGTGAAAAGCCATGGGCAACAAATCTTGCCTTATGCTTCTCCACACTACCATCAGCAACTTGCTTTACCTTGTAAAGCCAACGGGAACTCACAACTGACTTGTTCTCCGGTCTCGGAACCACGTCCCAAACATTGTTACGAACTATGGAGTCATATTCCTCCACCATAGCATCAACCCAAATTGGCTGCTACACTGCTTCCTCAAAGGAAGATGGCTTGGTCTCAACACATTCCCCAACAAGGGCTGTGTATCCAGTGTACCTCTCAGGTGACCTCCTCTGTCTCCGCTGAGAAGATGGTGCTCCCACATTCTCTCTCGCATCCTCCAACAATCTGTTAGCTTCTCTTGTGCGCTTCCTTCTATCTCTAGAAGACTCTTCTTGAGTGGATGTCTCCAATCCTGGAACCTCTGCATGCGGCTGCTCCGCATCAGTCTGAGGCTCCTCCTCCTTAGGACCAAAAGTTCCTCCACAGCTTGTAGTTGGAGCTCCCTCTCAAGGGAAACTTGCATGGCCTTCTGCTCATCAAACTTGATATCTCTACGAACGACTGTCCTCCGAATGGTAGGCAAGTACACCCGATACTTGTGAGGTGTATCAGTGTATGCCAAAAATATCTCCAACTCTGTTGTCATCGCAAGCTTATTCCGTGCATCCTTTGTCACATGGAAATATGCCGATGAGCCAAAGATCCTGAAGTGACCCACATCTGGTCTCTTACCAGAGAAAGCTTCCTCTGGTGTCTTCATCCCAAGTATGCGATGCGGGCTTCTATTATGCAAATAGACCGTTGTGTTGCATGCCTCAGCCCACAAGTGAAGTGGTAGGCCTTGGTCATGCAGCATTCCCCGTGCTGCCTGATGAGCCCCAAATTTGGTCACATTTTGGGCTCATTTGGCCTAACTACCCTTGCTCAACCCTTCATTTTTCATAACTTATGCATCATTTCTTAGTATATTTATGTCATTTGTACGAATGAGGGCAGTCACTATTCCTAGGTGGCTAACACATGTTTATTTCAAGTTTTTTGACATTTAATGGAGCAAAACCACGCAGATGAGGGCTAGGAGACAGCCAAGACGGGATTGAGGTTTTGTAGGAAGGTTGTCCACAACATTGAATGGCCTTCCTCGTGATCTCCACCCCAACTCCGAGCTCCAACAGCCACCACCACCGAGCTAGAAGGCAGCCAAACGGATTTTGAGGAAGCAGCAGATTACTCTTAGTTTGGTCAGCCAAACCCCACTAATTTAGGAAGCCAGCTTGGCCCTCGTAATGTATAAATGATGAGGCTGTAGCCTTCGATGGGGACTTTTGAAACTTTGTTGCATATTCTGGATTACGAGCTGATAGCTCTGTTTTACTCTTTGTAAGCCATTTTTGGCATGTTATTTGACTTATGACTATTATCTTTTAATGAAAAGCAGGAAGATTTGAGTTCAGTTCTGAGTTCTTAGAGGAGCCATAGCTCTCGGGGTTGGGCCCAACCTGAGAGCAATAGGCCTCCTTCCTTTGTATTGTTACTTTTCTTTCAGCATTGTATTTCTTTTCCTTTACATGCATTTGGAAACACAGTTTGCTGAGTTGAACTTCTTGGTGTGATTAAGTAGGTTAGTTTTATGAACAAAGTTTCTTTCAGTAGTTTAGATTAGCATAAGGAGATTGGAGTAATCAGAGTTCCAAAAAGGGTTGACTGCACGCTCACTTCCACCTCTGTTTAGAGACTGGAATTGCAGACCGTGCCACCCACCAAAAACACTGTTTTATACGTTCATGCAAGCTTTGATGCAATGTTCTCGTTTGTAGCAGCATCCATGCGTTTAGATCTTGTGGAATGAATCTTTGCTTCAATACCATGCAAGAGTTTCCTTACAAAATCACGTTTCTGTTCTGTGGTCTCATAAAAACAGTTAGAATAGGTTGATGAAATTTCGGTTATGTGCAAGACATGGATGATTTGTTTCATTTACACTGTGCAGTCCTACTCCCTCACTCCCTTATCCTTCTAAGCCGTGCCTAGGCCATCCACTCATCTCTCAGTTAGACCCCTTGCCTCCTAACTCTTCCATCACCCACGTGACTCTACCTTTTCGGCCTTCCATTTCCTCTAACCTCCTCTAGACCAACCAGCTTTGCACACCCCCTCTTCATCTCATCTCTCTGTCCACAAGCCATCACAAGCTCCCCTCCTACCTCCCTGTCCATCCATATAGCCTCTTCCACTCATCCATCACCCAAAAATCCTATTGCAGAACATCCTGTAGGAATTAGTGAACTTCCTGTAGAAATCCTGAACATCCTGTAGAACCCCTGCAGACTTCCTGTAGAAGCTTGTAAACACGGTTGCCAAGCATCTGAACTTTATAAACTTCTCTGAAAGGATGTTAGGAATTCCTTAGACCCTCTCGGAGCCTTCCTGACCTTTTCCAAGCATTTCCCTCCTTGATCTATCCCTGCACAGTCAAGACCCAGTTAGAAGCACACACATAATAATTCCAACAACTTGAACAAAAATACAAAGATATGCTTTCTTTAGATCAAAGTAGTCGAGACACATGCATCTCACCTTCATAGAAGTAATGGCACCTCTTTCAGTAGTTTGCGTTCCCACCTTTGCATCAGTAGGACTAGCTGGTAGAATTAGGGTTTGCTAGGGTTTTCATTTCTTGTTGGCTTTTAGTTCCTTCCTATAGTAGGTTAATTTCCTTTGAGATAGCTTTCGTTCATCGGTTAAAAAGCTTCTTCTGAGAACTCATAGAAGTTGGCTTGAGCCCTAGCGGACTTGTGCCAGCTGACCAAGTGACAGCTGCGACAAGAGCTAGTACTTGTGCATACAACACCGTCGCTTCCAAGTTTGTTACGAACTACCGGGTTGATAAAATTAGAGAAGGGAGCTCCAGGAGTTGTAGCATTATTGCTACAATACTGGAGCTCACCAATGCCCCTACAATAGTTCTATTCTTCTTCTCGGCCACCCCATTCTGCTGTGGGTTATGAGGTGCCGTCAACTCTCGTTTAATTCCTTCCGTTGCACAAAAGTACTTAAACTCTTGAGAGACATATTCTCCACCATTGTCACTTCTCAAGGCCTTGATCTTCTTCCCTGACTCTTTCTCGACCAAAGCTTTGAACTCACAAAAGTTTGTGAAACTTTGGTCCTTCTTCTGCATGAATTAAATCCAACATTTACGAGAATAGTCATCAATAAAAATCACATAAAACCTTTTCTTCACTATGGATGCCATTGAGAATGGTCCACACAAATTAGTATGAACTTGCTCTAAGATAGCCTCTGCTTGGCTGTCTTGATCATGAAAGGAAGACTTGGTGTACTTTCCCAAGGTATAACCTTTGCATGTGTCAACTTGCTCAAGTTTACCTTTGGGAAGTCCAGTAGATATCTGCTGCATTATCTTCAAAGCCCCATGATGCAAATGGCCCAACCGCTTGTGCCACAACTCGCCAATGTCTTTGATTTGCACCAATTCTACTTTCGTACTCAATGCTGCACAATCATCTATCTCTAGTTTATAGAGATTCTTCACCCGAATCCCTATCCTCTTGGTCTAACCCGTGGCTATGTGTCTTAGGAACGCCTTTCCTTTACCGAAGAAAACATCATAGCCTTTGTCCTCCAACATCACGACCGATACCAAGTTATTCTTCAGTCCAGGCACATACTTCACATCTGTCAAGGTGATAGGAGTTCCATGCTCCCTCTGAAAAGCAACTGTGCCCACTCCTGAAACACTATACCTTCCGTCGTCACCCATATCTATGCGCATCTTGAGGTCTTTCTCCTCCAAGGCACTGAATAAAATTTTATCACCGGTCATGTGGAATGAGGCTCCACTGTCAAGATACCAGACACAACCCATCATCGATGACACCATGCATGCGATGAGGGTAAAGTCCATTTCGAACTGAGAGGCTAATGCCTCACCTCATGATATTTCCGAGAATCCCTTCTTGGACTTCTTTGATGGGAAATTAGTCGCATAATGTCCCATCTTGTGACAATTAAAACATCTTACTTTAGACATGTCACTCTTCTTCCCTCCATGAGAAGAATTTGATTTGAAATGGGAAGCCTTCCCCTTCCCTTTTCCTTGCCTTACCCGCTAAGGCCAGATTTTCTTCATCATCATCCTTGGATGAAGAACCATCTCGTGTGCTCCTCCTAATCTCCTCCTACATAAGATCCAACCACAGTCGTTCCCAATCTGGCAGTTTCTCCCTTCCATTCATAGAGTCTTGGTAGCTATTCCAACTCTTTGGAAGGCCAAGGAGAGCGAGGCTCACCATATCATCATCAGCAGTAGTTATTCCCACACTACCAAGCTCATCTCTGCAGGTGGTGAGCTTGTTCAGATATATGGAAATAGTATCGCCCTTCTCCATCTTGATTCTTCGAAGCTTATCCTTGAGCGCCAATTTCCTTTGGTCGCTACTATTCTGGTAGAGGTCCTTCAATGTCTTCCACATTGAAAATGGAGTATCCTTCCCATGGAGACTCGAGACAATATGGTCTCGATGAATTCCTTCAAGCCTTTGTATTCTAATACAACCTCCATTCTATCTTTCCATGCTCTGTAATTCGAGCTACCTTCCCAGGCATACTCGAGTCTCAAGCCATAGAACGCCATTGGCCAACCTTGAAGTATGATATGAATTCGATTTTCACCTGCAACCCCGAACTTCAAACTTCAAATTCCCTTCTCAGTGTACTGTTAATAGCTCTGTTACCATGTAGAAAATTTCTACAAATCCAACTCTGATACCATGTAGAAAATTTGAGCAGGTTAACCTGATAATGCAATATAAATCAAAGAATAATACTATAACCTACTTCTAATATCAATTTGCGGAAGCTTAAATATCGAGCTGAACAATATAACCAGAAGAATAAGAATAAATGGCACAATATACATGAAAATACTTTGGGGAAAGTCTTAGATAAAAACCCCACTCTATTGTATTATCATACAAGGTGGAAATACATAGGAATTATAGAAAGCCTTAGCTCTCACAACTATCCATCTCTCAGTACAATCCTCACAGATGCTCACAGGAATCTTGGCTTCTCTCCAGCCTTCCTCTCTGCCCTCCAAGCTCCTATTTCCTTGTGCTATTCCTTGTGGATGGTTCTCCTCTTACCAAGTGGATGATCAAGCCTCCAAAACTGCGGAAGCTTCAATGATGATTCCTTGACTACATGCATGAGTTTTCTTTATAAGAAAACACATGCAACTGATAGTACACTGTCCTTGACTTTAATCTCAACTGGGTCTTTCTCAGAATAGACATGCATGAGTTTCTGATGAGGAAATATTTAGTTAACTAGAGTAGCACTAGTTGAGTGCATGCATGCATCAACTGACTGTTAACTTTCTATTAGTTCCTCAAACAATTTGGAACTAATTTAACTTATTAAACTGAGTTAACTAATTACAACTCAAATATAACTCAATCTTATCTCCTTAATTTAAGGGATAACTCTTTCATGACTTCAGAAAGACTTCTAACTTGAATTTCTCCAACTAACTAATTCAAAATGAATTAATTAATTATTTCCAAGTAGTTGTTAAGACTAAATTCAATTTTAATTCACAATTTAATTCAAGGAAAAATTAAATTGGAATATTCTTGTTCCCATATTTCAACACCTTTTTCTGTGGTTTGAGGGCGCCTTTTCCTTGCTTTGGATTCACAGATCCAAAGTCCCGCTTCTTCTGTTTAAACTTGTACTCAATCTTGATAGCGTACTAATACATGGTGTCGAGTGAGGTAGTGTTTAGGAACTCCATCTCGTCCTGGATGTACTTGTGTAGATAGTCGCGGTACTTGAGCGCCAAATTCTGATTAGTATCCTTGATACCTAACTTCGTGCGAAGGGTATGGAAAGTATTTGTGAACTCTGGCACATCTTGGTCCCTTCCCTGCCATAGCGTGGTCCATTTTATGTATTTGTCTTCATAGCTCCCAACAGGGTAATATTGTTCCTTGATGGTGTATCAGAAAGAATTCCAAGTGGGTGTGGCTAAAAACAGCAAGGGTTCACTCTCGTCCTTTTGTTCACAGTAGGTTTCCCATCAGTCCTTGACATGTGGGGAAACTTTTATAACTGCAAAAGTAATCTTTTCTCGATTAGAAAAGTCATGAACTGAAAAATATCCTCCCAATAGATTTAACCATTTATCTACGACATCTACATTTATTAGGCCTTCGAATATGGGAATATTGAAGTTAACTTGTACCTTAAAAGGAGTGGAACCTCTAGAGTGGCTACTAGATGAAGATGCATCGCTTGTGGCTAGTCGTCGAAGGATTTGGGAAAAGTTATCCATTATCGCGTCCCTCTATCACTCGAGGGCTTCCTCAGACAACATTTTGAAAGGATCTCCTGCTCCCTCATCTTTCTTTTCTTCCGCCATAGGAGGTCGTTGTGTTTTGCGAGGCTGACCTAGTAATGGTTCAACCACATCAAGCCCTAAGTCCTTATACCCTGACCTCGTTGAGGACATGCAAAGAAAAACAGAGAAATAACAGACCACTCTAATACCATTGATCCAAACTTAAACAGGAACACAACAACTTACATATATAATCATAAACAAAGAGATGCAGCAGAAAAACACTTCGTTTCATTAATAGAAAAATACTAAACTATGCTTACAAAAAGAATGGAAATAATATAGCTTGGGCGATGGTAGCTTATCTCTAAGAAGAGATGTGGCAGATACATGCCTCTGAACTATGTTACAATGAAGCTCAAGGGCCTATTTATCATTGAAAAACATGAGAAAACCCTAAAAAACCAAAACCCTAACTCGAGGAGATGTAGCACCAACAGTTTGTGGGCCTTGTTGGCATTAGTTGGGAAGCCAACTTCCCAGGGTTGTAAATTGGTCATATTATCTCCGTTTGGTGCGTACAATACCTAGTTGGAAACGTCTCTTTGAGTACTATAGGTTTCTCCAAAAGTATTTTCCTACAACTACGAGCCTACTGCGGACCCCAAAAAAATGCCATTTAGGGAGTCAAAACTGCTTTGGAATTTCAAGACCAGAAAAACTGCTAAAAATAGTAAATGATGAAATGAACAAGGAAACAGATGAAACTCACTGGGGGGTCTAGGTGGAGTAGGCGAGTGTCCACCAATATACACCTGGATCACAATCAACACGTGTGAGCTGTAGGAATGTGTCTGACACATATTATAATGATATGTAAGAGCGTTTAATGCAGAGAAGTGCATCAGAACTAACTCTAGTGATGTGCAAAGGTGTAACACATATAGGGGTGAGCATACTTAAAAGAGACACCTGCGATTATAAGAAGACATGAAAACGACACTTGCACATGAAAGCGACCTTGAAAGCAACACATGCCAGAGGAAAGATAACATGAAAATGCCACTTATTAAAGTGAAAGCAAGCCAAAACAACAATCATGAATGTGAAAGCGATTCTTGTGAAAGCAAAAGTGTGCAAAAGGCGAAAGTTGAGAAAACTCACCAAAATAAAAGTACAAATGCAACCAAAGTGAGGGAGGTTGTCAGTAAAAGTGAGAATTGACTGTCGACATGAGTTGAACATTGCACAAAAAACTATCTTGATGGACGATGCTATGCTTGTTAAGCTTGCATAAAAGGAAGTGCTATTTTTTCTTTAGGCAAGTGGCAGGGAACCCATTGAAGACAATTTTATATGAAATCCTTTTTTACTAAGGGATGACATCAAATATATCTCCTTCTACACAAAAGGGGGTATTCTTTATTTTTTCACTATTTATTTGATTTGACCAAAATGTCAAAAACTTATTCCTTTTTACTTAGTGGTAAGTGAATGTTATAGAATAAAAACATTGTGCCAACTTCAAAGGACATTCAAAATGGAATGTTCTACCTTGCATGAGTGATAATAAGTAAGATGAATTTGGAAAAAATAACCATTGATGATTTATCAAACATTTCATTAATCTACCCTTTTTCTAAAACTATTATAGCATTGATATTACTTCAATTAGTTTTCTCATAATTTACAACCATTGAGACCCGTTAATTATCACAAAAAGAGACTTAATATAGAAAATTATTCACTCTATATCACTTGAGCTTAAAAAGTTCATTGTCACCTAAAACATTTTGAAACACCAAGTGCAAGGTTTGTGTCTCATATTTTTTTCCTTAAAAAATGAGAAAGAGTCTCTTTTATGAGAGAAATAGATTATGGTTAAGAACATAACATTTTCATAAATTGTGGTTTATAAATTTAAACTTTTTAATATATATATATATATATATATATATATATATATATATATATATATATATATATATATATATATATATATATATATATATATAAAGGTCTTTTTATTAATTATCATCTTACCTAAATTAATAAAATAACTCCTTTTATCTTTATCCAATCATCTTTCTCTCTAATCATTTTAATTTTAATCCAATTTTTATTTAGTTAATTTTTAATGATATTTATATTTTATTATTTTGTCTTATAAAGTTTTATTACAATATATTATATAGTTATTTTCTTCTTTCCTATAAAAATGTATTCATTATGTCTATGTTTTAAATTATGTGCATATTATACTTTAAAAACTTATTGATAATGCTCCATAAAAACCCACAATTAACCTCCTCTAGGTACTAATTAACCCCTAAACATACGTTAACCCCTTAACACCTTAACCTCATTCGCGTAAGGCCTTAAACACCTACCCCTAATCCCTTAACCCCTAACCCCTAAACACTTAAACAATAACCCCTTATCCCTATGCCCATAAAGTAATTAACCCCTAACTCGAGCAAATCCCTTAATCAACCCTAATGAAAATAATCAAATAATATTTCTAGTCCACATCAAGATGGAAACATAGGTAAAACACCTCGCAAAATAATATTATAAAATACATTTACAATGGAAAGACAATACAAAGACATACAATATACATATAAACATTTACAAAAACAATCTACAATACAAAGACATATAATGAATAAATTACAAATGGATGATATTCATGTCCGCCTTCAACGTGTCCATAGCCTCTACAATGCTTTTTAACTGATTTTATTAGAATTCTTCTTCACCTCAAGCCCTTGCAATTTCTATAAGGGAAATAACATCTTTGATCCTTAGAAGCCTCTGATGCCGATCCCATGTATCCTTGGTCTCCTTGAGGAATGTTATATGACATTTTTTGTCACCAAACTTTCAAGTATGATTTTGTTCAAGAATTAACCTCAAAATAAGCCTAGAACCTTTCAAAACAATCGCAAGTAATATATATAGCAACTATGTCAAAGTTATATGATGTTCAACTCTCTCTCTCTCTCTCTCTCTCTCTCTCTCTCTCTCTCTCTCTCTATATATATATATACATACATATATATATATATATATATATATATATATATATATATATATATATATATATATATATATATATATAGATATATATATATATATATATATATATATATATTATAATCATATAATATTATATTAATATTGATATATTATTGATATTAATGTTAACATATATTATTTATATATTAATAATATTATATATAATTATAATATTAATGTTATATTTATTTTAATTAGTTAAACTCAATGTAAGTCGGTCTTATATTAGATGCTGTCAGCGGAAAAAACCATTTAATGGTGGAATTGAACATTATGCAACAATTAATTGTCATTCGTTAAATATTAGATAACACATTTACATATTGGATAGAGTCTGGTATCCAACGGTAAAATAATTCACGTCAAATATTCAATGACAGGAGGGATTATAGGAAAAATGTCGAATAATCGGCAAGAAAATATATTTCGTCAGATATTTAGCCGTTAAAGAACTCCCATCAGATATTCAACAAGCGTCGGGATTTTAGAAAAAAAAGGACAAAAACTACATTTAACTTTCGACACTTTTTCCAATTTTATCCGTTTTGTCATATTTCATCGTTGGAATTTCCACCTAAATTTAGTATTTCTCATTTATATGCATGGATCCTAGTTTTATGGCTAATAACTTATCACATCCCAACCATTCATTTTTTGGACAAGACAATAATATGCTGAGTACTATCCCAAC
This sequence comes from Pinus tabuliformis, assembly GCA_031772625.1. Taxonomy (NCBI): domain Eukaryota; kingdom Viridiplantae; phylum Streptophyta; class Pinopsida; order Pinales; family Pinaceae; genus Pinus; species Pinus tabuliformis. The sequence continues at coordinate 305,680,862 of CM062818.1, forward strand.
TCCTATTCCCGAAGTAGGAGGGTCTTCTCAACCTGGTCTGGAGTTGGCCTACGAGATTACCTACAAACAACTATTGGAAATTCAACCTATTACTCGTTGGTTTGCGAAAGCTATACTTTACTCCCCATTACTCATAATCTTCCTCATCATCCCAAGAATAAATAAACAACTCGTACTGGTGTATCAGTTGCATCGGTGGAAGATTTGGTATTTTCCACTCTTGAGTAATTAGCAAAGTGTGCAGAGACACATTTCAACAAGAGCCACTTCCACCCTTTCATAAAGGGCACAAGGAATATATTGTTCTTTTTGATAGAGAATAACCGGGAGCTTATTTTGATTTTAACGAAGCCCTGAATAGTGAAGGAGAAGGCTCATCAGATTCAAAAAAGGAGGAGGAATAAAGAGACGAAGAAATGGTTGATCAAGAGATGGATTGGATGGCCCAAGGGCTACTCTCTCTTCCGGATAACCTTCATATAATGCTTGGTCATCCAGAGAAGTTTCTATCTAAGTTTTATCTTGACAAGAAGACTAAGATAGAAGATCATATCAATGATTTCTACTTGTATCGATGAATGTTAGAGGTACGGTACGATGATGTTGCTTGTAGGGTTTTTCCTTTCACTTTAGAAGGTAGAGCAGTAGCATGGTACCATAGTCTACCAATTAATTCAATCCATAGTTGGAGGGAGTTTACGAAATTGTTTTTGGAGAAATTTTCCAATGATAAGACTCTTGCCATGTTGTTAAAAGAGCTCGGAAATATTAAGCTAGGTGACAAGGAGAAAGTCAAATATTTCAATCAAAGGTTCATCCGTATATTGAACAAGTTCCCTCCAGACACACAGCCTCACGATTATATCACTATTGATTATTATATAGCTGCCTTGCCAACAAACATTTCTGCTTTGTTAAAAGAGTTGCAAAGGAGACATTGACTTTAAACTTTGTAGAAGCAATCATCATTAATAAATACATATGTTCCATTGGATCGATTATTGATGATGAAGAATCTAAAGACTCGAAGGAAACTGGAAATAAGTCTCATAATCTTTAAGTAAGGATAAAGAAAAAGATTTTTTTGATATTGAAATCTTGACTAAATATTTAAGGGCACTCACTAATTAATCAGGTGCTCAAAATTAGGCTCAAAAATCAAAGTGTCAGAATCTTGTTAAACTTAACTTCAGATTGAAGAGCTTGTTATTGTGATTCCAATGGTGTGAACGTTACTCAAATCCGAGCTCATATGCAGAATTTAGAGTAAGTCAAAGATCAGGTTTGACTTGCTCACATGGTAGGATTGGATGACGTGGCAGGTTCCATCAGTGAATCGGGAGGCGCCAAGTGGTAGGCCTCCATTGGTCCTCGCATTTCGCAAATCTCACATCGCTTAAGGGAGGTATTATAGAATCTCCCCCCAGCAAGATCAGGGTTGTGATGCGATAATCACATATCGCACATCGCAACAGGGAAGCGGGTCGACGTTACAGAATTGGCCCTCGGCAGGTTCGGGTTGCAATGCGATATCGCAATCGCAAATCAAAACACGGTGTAGAGTCTCGCATAAACAAGACCCTGATACTACGTCGATTGCGAAAGGATCCCAGACGCGATACATTTATAAGCTCCAGTTAAGCATTTTGTCGGGTTCGACGAATTGCAATCACACTTCGCTCATTGCGTTCATAGACTATAAAGCTCGCCAGTTTCCTCACCAATTGCGATTTGTGATAGAAAGTTGGCCAACAGATTATGGCCTGCCGTGCGATGAAATTTTTGCCCAATTAGCGTGTTTTTGGGGCTAATTTGTAAGATCATGCCGGAAGTGGGGCAATTTGTGGAGCGAATAATGGGAAAACAAGGGGAAGTCATAAATTCTTCAGTTTTTCACCAAATTGGATGCAAAAAGAGGCTAGATAGCCATTTTTTAACATTCTGGACTCATTGGAGTATGTTTCAAAAGCATTTTAGCACTGTAAACACATATTTTTACACTTTTGAGCATAATAGAGAGGCCCAAGCTATTGGAAGTTGGATCAAGGAGATGTAGCCCAAGAGGGGTGAACTCATTTATCATGTGCTTGTTGTAATGAGTTTTTGATGATGTTATATACATTTTATGTTGCTGTTCAATTTTTCGTTTATATTAAATTTCTCATAAAATTAACATAAAAACTCTTCATTTTACTTGCAAAAATTGATGAATCCTTAAGCACAATGAAAGCATTTTGTTTATAATATAAGGAAGATATTAGCACTGCAAACTAATATTCTAAATCAAATCACCAATGGAGTCTCATAATTGAAGATAAGGTCAAACGACACCTATACCAATAGAAAGCCCCCCCAAGTCTTTCTTATTTAGAAGGAATAATAACAACAACAACCAACTGGCTAAATCTTCCCAAAGTTCAAATTTTGTGTTGAATGTTGAAAGTATAAGCATGGATAAATATTGTTCCATCCATTAGGAATGGCATTCAAAGAAAACATGCCCACAGTGGAACCAAAACATGATTTCCCTGGCAGCATTTATTGTTGACACTTTACTAGCAGTTGATCATACAGAAGAAACAAATGAACTTGCAACAATTGAGTAAAGTAAAATTATTTGCCACTCAATTGAAACTTTTGATTTTATTCTTAGTATTGACAAGAAGAATGCTAGAGCACCATCTCAAAGTGAAGCCCCTCCTTAGAAACAAATTGGTTGTTATAATTTGAAGAGCAAAGGGCCCATTTCTGAACAGAAAGTGACGAGACAAAAATTAAAGGAGTAATTGTTAAGAAGGATCTCAACACCAACCAATCCTACTTAGAATGCACAAAACAAATATGGAAATGTTTTTGTTTCTAATAACACTTCCAATAGCGATAAAAACAATTATATCACCATGGAAGTGTCAAAGAAAGGTACACTTCCACACACTTCAACATTGCTTGCTAAAAATGAAGCCATTGATTATAATATCATTGAAGACTTGAAAAGAGCTTGTGCCAACATTTCCATATTGGAGCTTGCAAAGATAGCAAGCCAACATGAACTACTTTTCCAAGCCTTCTCACAACCGTCATCTGGTGATAAAGCTTCTGATTCTTAAAAGGTGTTCAGTAAGTCTTCTGGAACTCTCGAATCTGTGGTTAATGGTAGCTTTAGATGTTAACAATCTTTGCCCCCCATTTTTGCTTACTTTTGAAATCTTTAATTACAATGTCCATAATTGTTTGGTTTATTTCAGGTGCATATGTGAATGTAATGTCATTATCTGTTGCTAATAAAATCAATGCTAAATGGATAAAACTAATGCACAAATCATTCAGTTGGACAAATCCCTTGTCTAACCTATTGGTGAACTCAAGAATGTTATTATCCATTTGTCATTTGATCACTGGGCACACCAATGTATAAACATTATAATTATGGACAATCCTAAAGCCTATCACATACTTTAGAATAAAGAATGGTCTAGTAAATTAAAAGGGAATTTTGCTACAGATTGGACACATTGATGGCTTCCATATAAGGGCATAAACAACCAGATTCGAGTGGAGATTGAACCATACATGAAATATACCATGACACCACTTGAGGGCCATGGTGAGCCTGTTGCCTTTGCAAACTTGATATTTGGAAATTGTTTCTTGGAAATTTATCACGGGTGTCATCAAGCATAACCATCACCCATCCCACTTGATACACAGTTGGAGCTCCTTCCTTCTATTCCAACCGATGCTAATGAATTTTGTAACATAGATGTACATAATAGTAATAATAATATATTAACCAGATTAGTAGATGATAATATTTGGACTTTGTACTTTGATGGTCAAGAACACAAGATGGCTCTGGAGTTGGTTGCATACTCATAGACCCACATAATAAGAAGTACATCCTATCATGTCATTTGGAGTTCGAGTGTACAAATAATACTATTGAATATGAAGCACTCGTGCTTGGTTTAAAGATATTCATCAACCCAAAGGTAGAGTTGCTCAAGGTAATTGGTGACTCAGAAGTGGTTACTTGATAGGTATGGGATACTATCCACTGTGTTTCACCAAATATTAAAAACTACCAATAGGAGGTATGGCGACTGATTACTTATTTTAAAGCTTTTAATATTATTTATGTTCCTAGAATTAGAAATATCGCATCGGACACATTAACTAATGCAACTGCTAGAATGTCACCTTTGACAAATATTTTTTCTATAGAGATTATATATAAACCATCTATGCCTGATAATGTCACTAATTTTCATGTTTTCAATGACGACCAATAGATACCACATTTTATGGCTAATGTAGATGTGTTCAAAGATGCTGCCCCAACAACAACAAGAATTCATTCACCTGTTCAAATAGTTTAGTCATGTGTTTGCATGGGCTTATGATGATTTGAAGACATATGATACTCATATTATCCAACATGTCATTCCCATTAAATAAGGGTGAAGCCTTTTCAACAAAAGCTAAGGAAAGTTCATCCAACATTGGAACCCATAATCCAAAAGGAATTGAGAAAGCTACAGGATGCTCAGATCATTTATAAGGTTAGACATTCTACTTGGCTTTTGAATTTTATCCCTGTCAGAAAGAAGTCTGGTGTGGTATGGTTATGTGTCAACCTTTTCAATCTCAACCGGGCATGAGACAAAGACAATTACCCAGTACCATCCATGGAATAGATCCTCCAAACAATATTTGGGTCTGAGATGTTCTCGTTGCTAGATGTTTTTTCTAGCTACAATAAAGTGCTAGTGGTAGAAGTAGACCGTCTCAAAACAACTTTCAGGACCAAATGGGGAATATTCGCCTTTAATCATATTCCATTTGGGATTATCAACGCTGACACTACTTTTCAAAGAGCAACAGACATCACTTTCCGTGGCTTGATTGGCCAAAGTGTAGTATTTTATCTGGATGATGTTATTGTGTTCTCTAAAAGAATATCAGACCATCTGCGCCATCTGAAACAAATATTCTAGCGATGTCGCAAATATGGGATTTATCTCAATCCCAAGAAAAGCATCTTTGGTGTGTTAGAAGACACTCTCTTAGGACACATCATTGCAAAGAGTAGAATAAAAGTTGATCCCGAAAGGGTCACAACTATAACTCATATCATGTTCCCAGTAAATAAGAATGCTATGCAATATTTCTTAGGGAAGATTAATTTCTTGCGCAAGTTCATCTCTGATTATGCTCATATATTTAAGCCATTATAGGAGATGATTAAGAAATATGTGATTTTTAAATGGGAAAATAGGGAAAGTATGTTTTTTCTCATATCAAACAAGCTATTGTTGATGTGCCTACATTGTTTAGTCCTGATTATGGCAAGGATTTCTTGGTTTACACTATTGCTTCAAATTCATATATTACGACTCTACTGCCTTCAGAAATATGATGAAGGAAATGAACGACCTATTTCTTTCATGAATGTTGGCTTACAGGGGTCAGAGTTGAATTACCCTGTCGTGGATAAAGAAGCTTATGTTGTATATAAGGATGTCAAACATTTTAGGTCCTATATCCTTAAAGCTCACATGATCATATATGTGCCTCATCCAACAATTAAAACACTCTTTGTGCAATAGGAGCTGGGTGAGAAGAGGGAAAATTTGATGACTTACTTACAAGAATATGATCTGGAGTTTAAGCCAGTTCATACTATTAAGGGTCATGACCTTTATCAATTAGCAATTGAAGTGAGAGATGTCGTAAATCAAGATCTTTCAGGATGGGAGCAGGAAATAGAGATGTATAACGTTGAACAATTTCCCCAGAAAAAATCAACAGCGTTGGTATTCATATATATGACAATTCATAGAGTATGACACATTTCCCACACATTTATTGAGTAAACAAAAGAGAAAAATATGCCTTAAATCTATATCTTATCATCTCGTTCATGGATTTCTTTTCAGAAAGCACCACAATGGTGTCTTGCTAAGTTTCCTTAAGCCTCAAGACATGAATAAGGTATTAAGAGATATGCACGACATATTGAAAAATGGTCACTATGCGGGTGATACAACTGTGCATAAAGTAATGCGGGTTGGTTATTATTGACCCACGTTATTGAAAGATGCTCATGATTATTCTTGAAAGTACCCAACTTGTCAGAGAGGTGTCTGCCGAGATCAAAAGGCATTCACCCCACTGCTACCAGTAGCAATTGAGGATCCTTTCCAACAGTGGGGAGTAGATGTTATTGGAGAAATTTTTCCACATTTTTCAAAGAAACATCGATACATTTTAACATTGACAAAGTATTTTCTTAGTGGACCAAAGCAGTTCCTTTAAGGAAATTTATTGACCACGAAGTCATCTAATTCTTAAAGCAAAACATTATAACCAGGTTTTGCATTCCAGCATCTCTTATCTTAATGTGACTTATTTTTCTTTGTTGAAACTTTATGAATTTGTATTAGAAAATGGTATCATATTGAAGCATGCATCTAACTATTATCCACAAGAAATTGGTTTAACAAAATGAACAAACAAAAAATATCATTCGCATAATCAAGAAAACCAATCTCTCTGAGCAAAGGAACTGGCACAATGCTTTGATAAATGCACTATGGGATGACTGTGTGACTCCTAATGCTTCCCTTAAAGCCTCACCGTACTTCCTGATTTATGATAAAGAAGCTATCTTGCCTCCTAACCTGTATCTCCTAGCTTTGCAACTCTCCCAAGAGTCCCAAGGCATACCTTTCCTTCTCGTTCAAATTCGGATAAATACTTTGCTCAAACTAGGAAGAAACGCTGAAAACTAAAGAAATAATTTTCGTACACCAAATTCATATTAAGCATTGGTTCGACAAAAAATCTGCATGGAAAAAGAGTTTCAAAGTGGGTGACTTAGTATTGAAGTGGGACAAAGCCCATGAAGAGAAATCTAAACACATGAAGTTACAATCTCTATGGATTGGCCCCCATACCATCGAAGAGAAACTTGGTCATAATGCTTTCAAGCTAAATTCCTCAGATGGGAGTATTGACCCTCTTCCCGGAAATGGACGAGATTTGAAACTCTATTTTCAGTAGTAGCTTTAAGTTGTGTTTCTTATACAATTTTTCTTCTTTTCTTTTTTATGGTATGTGTTACTCTTATGTGTGTTGTGTCAAGTCTTGTCCTATCTTGTTTTATATCTTGGTCATTGTATATAAATAATACCTTATGTGAAAGAGTGCATGGCTCAGAAGGGCTTTGTGGTGGAATAAAGAGGAAATGTGACAACCACAACGCTTGGCTATATGTTAGTTATACTTATTTTTTTGGGAAGATGCCATAGGTTGAGCTAAGTTTGGACAAAAAATACGATACATCCAAAAGGAAAACCTTGAGGGAACTTATCAGATCTACATCTATTCTAGTATCCAAACTCCTCAACTTGGTGTTAAATCTACTTGGTTTGTTATATGCTTATCAATATAGAAAAGAAAGGATAAGGGGAAATCTAAAGCGAGAAAACCAATATCAGAGGTTAGATAAATACTTCTATGAAGGAGGAATATCTTATACTCTCAATAAGTCGGGATCCCTCTTCCGCTTGTTGAAATAATAAGTGTCAAAGAATAGTCCTATTAAATAAATAAATAAAGGGTGAAAGAAGAGAAGGTTTCCTACACAGGGAGGTTAAGTAAGTGACTTCGCTGGGGTACTTTTTAGGCTCGCTAACAGTGAAGCAACACTTGTGCTCCTATAGTGACTCTGTCGGGGTACTTTCCAAGCCTGCTGGTAGCAGAGAAACACCAGAGATGAAACACATAATTTGAATATCTTAAACTCACTGTGCATATTATCCTTTCCTAGATTGAAGCAATTGTGACATGACATATATTTTGTGTGTTTGAACCAAGTAAAGGAAAGTAAGGTGTTATGTATACAAATAGTTTGAAAGAGGAAGTAAACAAAATATAATTGGTGAATCAATACTTCCTGAAGGGATAATCCTTTAACTGAAAAGGTATTCCTAGTTAGAGAAGTTGAATTTCATCCATTGTGTCACCAAGTGTTGTTGTTGCTACAACACCCTAAAAAATTTCTCCACATTCAAACTTTGGAGACTATCAAATTATCGCATCAAGTGTCGATTTTCTCGTCAAGTGTCGTTTTGAGTCATTCCACATGTTTCAAGTGTTCTTGATCATTCCTAAATGTCATCACATTGTTTAGAACATATCTAGTGCACTTCATGGTTGTAACACCTTTGTTTGTTGTAAAACGACACTTTTTTGGTCGCAATTTCATACACTTTTCCTATTGTACTTGGGGAGTGTTTGTAAACTGGCGTTTTGATGTGTATCTATCATTTTTCAAGCCTTTCTAAGTTTTATCGATGATTTGGTATGTGTCACACTTGATTTCATGTATAAACTCATTGTGTTCACCCCTTTTTCTATCTTCCAGACTTAAACAAATTTTGGTTGAACAAGTTAACCTGTTAAGGCTAGGAGCACATGACACTCTCTTAAGCCTTGATCGAGACTCCTGCATTGTTCGGAAGTGCACCCTGTTCCCTCCAAGAGCGCATAAAGCACTCCTAAGCCTCATTCCCCTTGTTTCGGATTGTGCCATCAAAGAATGCCTTCCTCCTTGTTGAGAACATGGTGCATCATTGAAGCATCATCATGGCTCTTTCAGCCTTCAGCAATGTGCCCTGCACCCTCCTTGGCTCTCTTGAGCACACCCTGGAGCTTCATCCCTTCATTCTTGAACACTACACCCTGTGACCTCCTTTGGACCTCTTGAACACATGAGCACACCCCGAAGCCCCAAAGCTTCACACCTTCATCCTTCCAGAGTGTGCCCTGTGCCCTCCCTGTCTCCCTTAAGCACAGAACACAATTGGGAAGCCCAAATCCTCTTCATTCGTCCTTCAGACTTGTGCCTTGCACCCTCGCTTGAATTTTTCTCTCTTGTTGAGCATATGAGTGCACTTCGAAGCCTTGAAGCCCTGAGTCCTTCCCTCCATCATAGTGCGCCCTTAGTTCTAGAAGTTTCCTAGTAATTTTTGACTGCATGGCAAGGATGCATGAAGATATTAGGCAAAGAGGGAATTCAAGGGAAGCATTCAAGAATGAAGAACACATTGAAATCTTGATGATCGAAGCAACCTAAAGACTCCATGAGATCAAAGACCCTTTGAAGTGTGAAGACATCGACAACATGGAAGCTGCATGCAAGATCGAAGACATACATGGTAGCCTTGTCACCTATCGAAGAAAGTCCTTGTCATCAGTAACTACGAGTCCAAGTCATCAATGTTAGTGACTTGTCATTTTCACACCACATAATGATGTGGAAATTATGATGTAATGATGTAATTATTGTAAAGAAAAAGAAGTAGAAGTCCAAGAGTCATGTATGGATAAAAGAGCCACATGTGGAAGTCCAAAAGACATGTAATTCCAAAAGTCATTGGAAAGTTCAACAGTTATAGAAGTCCAAAGGTCATTAGAAGTTGGAAAGTCAAGAGTCATGTGGATATGAAAAGTCATGCCTCAAGTTATAAAAAGGGCATCATAACTAAAGCAAAGGAATTTTAAGCTTGGCTTCTCCAACAAGGCATTAGAGGGACAAAGATAGTACTTTTGGGGAGAAAGTAGTGGCTCTAATGCTCCACTATTGAAGTTAGTGATGTTCATTGTACTTATGTCTCTTGGAACTTTTACTTAATACTTAAAACCATTCGGCCAACACATTTCCTTGCATGGATAATAGATGTTTTGAGACTATTCTTCTAATGTTTTCGGTGTTGGGTTTATATTCTTTCCACGACTAGCCCACGTAGTTGACGGGTGGTTGCGATGATTGCATAGCAGGGGGGTGACAAGGGATTTGAGGGGTGTAGGTAACCCCACTTTATGGGGTCTGGGGCAACGCCCTGGAAAATTTTGATTTTGGAACCTATGTTAGGTTGGGCGGACCCACCTATGGTTTTGTGCATGATTTTCACACATGTTTTTGGACGCGATGGTTTTCGGTCCATGGTTTTGGATGCGATGGTTTTTGGTCCATGGTATTGGATGCTTTGGCATGTATAAATATGTATTATAACATTGAAAGGAACATAATGAAAAATCAAGCTGGTAGTCCCGGTTTTGGGATCCAGGGGAAAATCTCTGTGTATATGTGTTTTATGTGTTATGCTTTCGCATTGTTTATTTTATGTGTTTTAGAATTCGTATGCAGGTAATTTCTGTATGGGGTTAAAACCTACATTTGGTATTAGAGCTGTTTTGGCTTCAAGGGGACGCCTTTGTTGCTGAGGGGTTTCTCTCGGGCTTGTGGTAGATCCTGTTCAGTGGGAGATCTGCGATATCGATTCTGGTGGTGAAAGAAGATGGCGAGTAGTGGAAAGATAGAGATCGAGAAATTTAATGGTCAGAGTTTTGAGTTGTGGAAACTCAAGATGGAGGATCTGTTGGTGGATAAAGATCAGTGGATCGTGATAGATCCTGGTACTAAACCAACAGGAGTGTCCGATGAAGAATGGAAGAAGTTGGATCGGAAGGCAAAGAGAACAATATGATTGTGTGTCTCAAATTCAGTATTGCTGAATGTATCAGGGGAAACTACGGCAAAGGCTTTGTGAGACAAGTTAGGGACTTTGTACCAATCTAAGTCTCTGGTATATAAAATGTTCCTGCAAAAAAATTTGTATAACCTGAGGATAAAAGATGGAGACTCGGTGACAGAGCATCTGAACAAATTTAATGCTGTGGTAAGTCAGTTAGCATCTATTGATATTAAAATTTCAGATGAAGATAAGTGCATCAGTTTGTTGTGTTCTCTACCAGATTCATGGGATAGTCTGGTTATTGCAATAGGTAGCAATGCAACTACCTTGCAATTCGATGAAATAGACTCATCCTTGCTGACGGAGGAGATGAGACGGAAAAATATGGAGAGTCAGAATGGTGATGCCTTGTCTGTACAAGGACGGTCGTAGAGTAGAAACAAAAATAAGTCATCAAGTGGGAGATCTAAATCTCTAGGAAAACCTGTAAAGGTGGTGTGCTGGAAATGCGGAAAGGAAAGGCACTACAAAAAGGGATTGTAAATCTAAAGCTCCTGATGAAGGAAAGGGATCTGATGATTCTCCTTTTGCAGAGACGAAAACCACCTCAGATGAAGGTGGGGATGTGTACTTGGCTTCTTCAAGTACACATGTAGATCATGAGGCATGGTTGATTGACTCAGGTGCATCCTTCCACTTCACTCCCCATAGAGAGTGGTTCTGTGAGTATGAGAAATACGATGGTGGTGATGTCTTCTTAGGGGATGATAGGAAGGCTAGAATAGTTGGTCGCGAAAAAGTAAAGTTGAAGTTGCAAGGTGGAAGGGTTAGAACATTTCCGGGTGTTCTGCATATTCCTGCATTGGCTAGAAATCTGATTTTCGTAAGCAAGTTGGATGATGCAGGTGTAAAAACAGTGTTCGAGAAGGATACCTGCAAGATGGTTCGGGGAGCACTGGTATTGATGCAGGGAGTTTGGATTGGAACTCTACACAAGCTGCAAGGTAGCACGGTTGTTGATGGGTGCAACAGTTCTATGGTTCTTGAAAGCGGAGCAGAAAATCTAGTGGTATCTAGAGAGAAGACCATGCTGTGGCATCAAAGGCTTGGACATATTGGAGAGAAGGGCCTTCAAATACTTCATGGTAAAGCTATGGTAGAAGGTATGAGTAATAGCTCTCTGGATTTTGATTTCTGTGAAAATTGTGTATATGGGAAGCAGAATCGGTAGAGTTTCCCCTCTGGTGGTAAGAGGGCAAAACATATATTAGAGCTTGTGCATAGTGATGTGTTTGGACCTGTGAAGGTTCCATCACTGGGTAATTCTGTGTACTATGTACCATTTATAGATGACTTCTCAAGGAACACATGGATATATTTCCTTAAGAAGAAATTTGAAGTCTTTGACAGGTTTAAAGAATTCAAGGCTTTGGTGGAAAACCTTTGGTGGAAAACCAGACAGAGAAGAAGATAAAGGTGCTGAGGACAGATAACGTTGGAGATTTTCGCAGTAAGGAATATGAAGAATTTTGTAAGAAGTGTGGTATAGCACGACAGAAGACTACTCCATATACACCTCAGCAATGTTGAACTAGGTTGTCATTGATGTCAATATGGCAATATTCTGGATACTAGAGGATGACATGAAGCCAAGGGGATGCAGAGCAGATTCATGAAGAGACAGGAGCAAAGGCCATCAGTATAGCCGAGCCATATATATATATATATATATATATATATCTATATATATATATATATATATATATATCTATATATATATATATATATATATCTATATATATATATATATATATATATATATATATATATATATATATATATATATATATATATATATATATATATATATATATATAGATATATATATATATATATATATATGCAGAAACAGACTTATATGCAAGGAGGTCTTTGAAAGACACTGCCAAGCCAGAGGAGTAAATGGAGACAAGAAGCCAGAGGAGCCACATTGGACATGACTAAAAGGAGCTGCAGGAGGAGCCACATACATATATACATATGCCAAAACAGGCATATCAGAGAGGAGCAGATGGAACAAGAGGAGCCAAGAGGAGACGGACCGAGAAGAGCAGATGGACCAAGAGGAACCAAGAGGAGCCATATATATGTATATGTCACATATATATGCCAAAGAAGAGGAGCACACAGAGACCGATCAAAAGAGCATAGAGAAAGAGCGGAGGACACAACCATCGGAGCAACAGAGGAGTAAACAGAGCTATCGGAGCCATAGAGGAAGCAGACAGAGTTATCAGGAGCCTATCGGGAGCAGAACAACTATCTGAGAGCCATATCAGAGCAAGAGGAACGTTGCTTGTAACATAGCCATATATGCCGCAGATAATAAATATCGAGAGCATACACATATATCGGAGCAAGAGGAGCCATATCGAAGGAGTGTCAGAGCAGAGGAGCCATATCGAAGACAATACTTCATATATATATAGTTGTGTTTAAAGCCAAACTTTCATCAAAGCGGGAGAATACATAGGAGCTGTTTGATCTGCCAGATCAATGGTCCAAATGAAATCGCAGAGGAGCAGAGAATCCTTATCGCATCAGCGAAATCCGGAGCCGAAACTCTTATCAAGCAAAATAGAAAGCATATCGGGTCCGCGGAGGACTTGTATCATTTCGGAGGTAGCGATCAGCGAAATTGCCGAAGAACCCGGAGCCGAAATTAAGTTAAGAAGGAGTATAAGGAGGTGTCAGGTCTGCGTTCCATGTCAGAGAATGGAGCAACAGTGCAGTGGACGCGATATGCGACTTAGCGCTGACCGTCCGATCTGAAGGAATAATGGACGGCGGAGATCTAATCGGCAATCGGCATATCGGAGCGATCGCGTCGGAAGGATCGGGGGAAGCGATATGTGACATCGCCGATAATTGGAGCCGAAATATTATAAAACAGAGCCTAAAGGTGCATCAGGTCCGCAGACCTTTTGTATTACAAAACTGCCGATGCGAACCTGCCGAAAAGCCGGACTCGAAATCATTAAGAAGCAGAGTATAGAGGGCCGTCGGGTCCGCAGAACTATCGCATCGCAAGAGGCCGCGATAACCCCGACATCCCGGACCCGAAGTCATTTTAGGAAGGGATGTAATTGGCATATCGGGTCCGCAAGGGCGTCGGAGGTCGGAGTTAAGGGATTAATTGGGATCGCCGAAATCCGGACCCGCCGATAATTATAAAGGCGGGCGGATAAGATTTGAAATCCGCGAATGTTCATATTGAGCAGAATTACATGGGTTCCCGTGTATTAAAATATATGTGACCGTGGGGTTTTATAGTGTTGGCCATATATTTGTATATGTGCATTTCCATGGGGCTTTAAAGCTTAGCCCGATAGTTAACACGCGGTTGGGCGGTGGCTTCCGATGGGTGATTAAAAGCGCCGATAAAAAGGTGGCTCTGATTCTATGTAAGTCCAAGGTTTATAGAAGGCACATTGCCTAAAGAAAGCTTTCGATAGACATAAAAGTGGTGATAAAAGGGTGGCTCCGATTCTTAAGTGTGGAAGCGAAAATACTGTGAGGAACAGTCCCGATAGTGCGGGAGACCAAATCATGGCGATTATGATTATGATAAGGATGTGGCTGTCCGTTAAAAAATGCCATCCCTGTGCATGCCCACAATCATTGGCAAAGCAACGCTGTTACAAGTTTTTGAACTTGTGTTCTCTATGGATGACTCGATCCTTGCTCATTGATTCAACGTGTCCTGTGAAAACGAATGGACAGAGGAAGCTACAGCGACAAACAAGCCAACAAGTGAGGAAGCTGAAGTAGGCGAGAAGGAAGCCGAAGAGCCAGCAAGAAAGAGGAAATGAATGGACAAAGACAGGTATGCATAAAACAGTAAACAGAGGACTACATGGCGTGATGGTTGTTGCAAACAAACCAGAATATGAGGTAGCAGAAGCAGCAGAGGTGGTGGAGCATTGTTTGAATTTGCTAGTGAACACTGCTGCGGCTGTTGAACACTGTTGGAACTGTTGTGGGAGTGAAGAACCAGAGTGTGAGGTAGTAAAAGCAGCGGAGGTTGTAGAGGCTGCAGAAGCAGCGGAGGTTATAGAGGCAGCAACAGCAGAAAAGGCTATTGGAGACTATGCGTGGGCAGTGTGTAGAGCTGTGAAGACTCATACATAAGAAGACATGGTTGTCATTGATACTGTAGTTTGGAGACTACAATTAAGCTTTAAATAGACAGAACTTAGCAGAGAAGAGTTCTGAGAGCAGAAGGATTGGAGTCCTTGGGGTTGGAGCCTTAAAAGTGAGAGGGATGGGAGTCCTTGAGGCTGGTGCCTCAGAAGTGAGATTGGATTGGAGTCCTTGGGGTTAGTTCCTCAAAAGCAGGAAGGATTGAAGTCCTTGGGAGTTGGTGCTCTTAAGTCCAAGATTGGTGTCTTGGGAAAATAGAGTTGGTGCTCTGGAGGTTGGAGCCTCACCAAAGTCCAAGTTGGAGCTTGGCAACCGATTGTGACCATCTATATATTGTATTTATTTTACTGCACAGTTATATTAATAAAAGCATTTATTCTTGCTGTTCATATTGTGTTCTGAATATATATGTTTTAACTGGTAAAACAATAGTGGGAAAAAGAAATACTGATTCACCCCCCCTCTCAGTATTTCTAACGAGCAAAATGGAGTTGCAGAAAGAATGAACAAGACGTTGATGGAAAGGTCAATAAGCATGCTTAGTGGTGCCAAGTTAGGACAGGAATTCTAGGCAGAGGTGGTGGAGACAACATGTTACTTGGTCAACAAATCACCTTCATCAGCGTTGGAGGATAAAACTCCACAAGAGGTATGGACTGGTAAGAAACCCTCTCTTTCACATCTGAGGGTATTTGGATGTGATGCATATGTACATGTTCCAAAGGAGAAACAAACCAAGTTGGATAGTAAATCTGAAAAGTGCATCTTTATTGGGTATAAGGATGGTTTAAAGGGTTATAAGCTTTGGAACCCAGTAACAAGGAAGGTTGTGTACAACCGAGATGTGGTGTTTAGAGAGGTGAAAGATGTTATTAAACATGAAGTCCAACCAAAGGAACCTGAGAAGATAGAGTTTGAAAAAAAGGAGGAAGAATCAGACTCTACAACAGAGGAGGAATTAGAAGATGAAGAGCCACAAAATCTGGCTGAGAGAAGATTAGTTCGAGAAAGAAGGAAACTAGAAAGGTATAGTCCATTTGCTTTCTGTTCAAATTTTGCTTTATCTATTACTGATGATGATCCCAGAACTGTGAAGGAAGTAGTAGATTCAGAGGATAGAAAACTCTGGAAAGAGGCCATGGTTGATGAAATGACATCTTTGCACAAAAATGAGGCTTGGGATCTGGTGGAGTTGCTGGCTGGAAGGAAACCCATTGGCAGCAAATGGGTGTTCAAGAAGAAGACAAATGCAGAAGGAAAGGTGGAGAAATACAAAGCTTGGTTGGTAGCAAAAGGTTATTCCTAGGTGTTGGGAATTGATTTTGGTGATATTTTTTCTTCTGTTTCTAAGGTAACTTCTATTAGATTACTTTGATCTGTTGCTGCTGCTTTTTATTTTGAGAAGAACAGATGGATGTGAAGACAACATTTCTTCACGGGGATCTGGAAGAGGAAATCTACATGAAGCAACCTGAAGGCTTTGCGGTGAAGGGTAAGAAAGAACTGGTATGCAAGTTAAAGAAGTCTTTGTATGGGTTAAAACAGTGACCAAGAATGTGGTATCAGAAATTTGATACATTTATACGGGGACTTGGTTTCACCAGAAGCAAAGTAGATAACTGTGTGTATTTTAAATTAATTGGTGACCGTGTTATTTATTTGGTCTTGTATGTGGATGATATGTTGCTGGTTGGAAATGACAAAGAAATTATCTAGGATTTGAAGACCCAATTGTCGTCCAAATTCGACATGAAAGATCTTGGTGTTGCAAACTATATTTTGGGCACGGAAATTAAAAAAGATCGGGCAAATAGGAAACTTTGGTTAAACCAGAGGAAGTATGTCGAGACAATATTGCAGAGATTTAATATGCAGGATAGTAAACTGGTGAAGGTTCCTATTCTTGTAGGTGTAAAGTTATCTGCTGAACAATGTCCCATGACACAAGAAGAGGAAGAGGACATGTCCCGTGTTCCATATACAAGTGCAGTCGGTAGCCTAATGTATGCATTGGTCTGTACTAGACTAGACATTGCACATGCAGTGGGAGTATTGAGCAGGTTTATGTCAAAACCATGAAAGGAGCATTAGACAACAGTGAAGCGGGTTTTTAGGTATTTGCGTGGCACTAGTGATTATGGTTTGTGCTACCAAGGAAGACCAGGATTGGACAGAGTGTTGGATATTTGTGGCTTTGTTGATGAAGACTGGGCTGGAGATCTAGATCAGAGAAGATCTACAAGTGGGTATGTGTTTAACCTATTTGGAGGTGCAGTTAGTTGGATGATTAAGAAACAATTTGTAGTGGCACTATCAACTATAGAGGCAGAATACATGGCAACCACTCATGCAAGCAATGAAGCAATTTGGTTGTAGAGATTGTGTTCAAGTATGGGTAGTACAGGGAGCTATAAGGATAGGCTGTGAGCCAAAGTGCAATTTTCTTGGCAAAGAACCCTGCATATCATTCAAAGACAAAGCACATTGATGTTCAATATCACTTTGTGAGGGATATGATAGAAGACAAAAAGGTGTTGCTGGTAAAGGTTGACACTTTGAAGAATACTACAGATTCATTGACAAAATCTGCGAGCTTTGAGAAGTTCTCTTGGTGTTGAGAAACAATGGGCATTGCAGGGCTGGATAAATGACTAAGCTCTCTTGTGGCCCCCTGTGGAAAGAAAACAACAAGTGGGAGAATGTTGGGTTGTGTTATATTCTTTCCACGTCTAGCCCACGTAGTTAACCGGGGGTTAGAGGGGGGGCGAAGCCCCCACTTCGTTGTGCCTATTGCATAGCAGGGGGGTGACAGGGGGTTTTGGACCCTATATTAGGTTGGGCGGACCCACCTATGGTTTTGTGCATGATTTTCGCGCATGTTTTTGGACGTGATGGTTTTCGGTCCATGGTTTTGGACGCGATGGTTTTCGGTCCATGGTATTGGATGCTTCAGCATGTATAAATATGTATTATAACATTGAAAGGAACATAATGAAAAATCAAGCTGGTAGTCCCGGTTTTTGGATCGAGGGGAAAATCTCTGTGTATATGTGTTTTATGTGTTATGCTCTCACATTGTTTATTTTATGTGTTTTAGAATTTGTATGCAGGTAATTTCTGTTCAGAGTTAAAGCCTACATTCATTTTATGTTGGCTTTCATATGTACTAAAGTAATTGAACTATTTCGGTGACTTTGGTGCTCAACTTGTTGGAAATGTGTTGTGATGATTCAATGATCGTTGCATCTATGTGAAAAACTTTGCTTGATGTCTAACGATTCCACAACGATTCTTCCTCATTTATGTGCGTGTGTCTCCATTAGATTTGTACTATTACTTCTCTTTTAGAGGTTCACTTTTTCTCCCTTGCAATGAAAGAACCTTGATACATCTACAATCGAACATTTCACAAGGCACACTCTCTTTCTCATTCAAAAGCACATGTGCACTACTCTCTCATGCTAATTGCTTAAGCCAAGGAAAATCTCTAAGTAAACGATAGTTGAGCTGTATTTATGGATGGGACTCCTACACCAAACAGTGTGAGGTCTAATTGGGACCTCATATCAAGGATATCCCCTATATGTTGGCGGGATCTAACACCGTCAACACAAGCTAAGTTGGCTTGGCCATGAATGCAATCTCCATGGTTAAGGGCACTTGAGCCAAATGAGTCTTGGGATGGGTGACCTTCCTTGAAAGTCTTGGTTACCAAGTGCAAGTTTTGAAGGCGATCATTAATGCTTTCGGATTATTTCATTGGTTTCAATTCTACATCTTCACGCTTATGAGTGCCACTAGATTCAATAAGTGTTATATGGACTATCTAAATTCGAGAGAAATTAGTCATCAATAAATGATGTTAATGAGATGTGGTCATAGATTAATGAATTTGAATATGGTGATAATCCAAAACAAAATGATATTTCACACTTTGTAATACAAAAACCCTCTTCATTCTTAAATATAAAATATGAAGTTTTGATAAAATAATTTACCAGACACAATATTCATTAAATTTTGCAAATAAAATAGCAAACTAACACACAATATTCATAAAATTTTGCAAATAAAATAGCAAATTAACTAAATTTTATAATAGTTAAAAAAAAAACTTTATAATTAAACATGCTTAAACTAAAGAAGTATTAAAATAAGTAACCTTAAAAAAAATTACCCATTCCAAATGACAACTCATATTACATGATTCATCTCATTGATATTGATTCTACTTTTACACATTTCAAAAATGATTGATAAGTATACAATTCAAACTCACTAGTTATAAGTAAATGACACGAATATGAGATGGCCACAGATAAATAATTTAAATATACAATTAATAGTAAAAATATACATCTCAAAAAAGTGAGGATCCTTGTACGCTGGATATGCAATTAAAAACATCTCAAAATAGAGAGGATCCTTGTAGGTTGCATATGCAATTATTGATTTAGTAAATATTTGAAACAACGATCTGCATACTTTGAAATGCATGGACTTCTATAAAGTTTTAAATATTTTTTAAAGAAGAGGTGATGGAATTGCAATTGGGATGAGGAAGTTCGTATAGTTATAAGTTTAAAATTATATAAAAAAATTGAATATTTTAAATGGTAATATAAATATAATTATGTTTAATTTTTTTGAAATAGTTATATCAAATTGAGTTATTGTTTGTAATTTTATTTATTTAAAATTATTTAAAGAAAATATCATGGTATAGAGTAAGTATGAAATTAAATTATTTTGAGAAATTTCTTTTGAGGATTTTCAAGTTTTGATTTTTTTTTCTTAGAGCTTAGTTTCTATGAGCTAATACAAATAAATAACATAATTGAGTTACAAAAGCAATAAATATTTAAGATATATTTTGATTTCATTACATTGTATGTAAGTTATTATTAATTGAGATGGTTTGCATATTTTATTTTATTTTTTTTTTTTTCATTCAAATGAATTTATGGTTTTTTAAAGTTTAATCTCTTTTATTTTTGTTATTCTATTCTTGTATTGATATGAGAGGGGTTATTGGAGCACTAGGACTTCAAGTTTTTTTCTTATTCATCTTGCACTTTATTGGCCTATTTCACTTGGATTTTAGGGGAAAGTGTGGTCATTAATGAAGGAGTGACTTAAAGAATGTTCACCAAGGAAGCATCCCTTGATTTTTATTTTAGGTATGAAGTTAATAATGGCCTAGATACAAAATGTGGATAAGGAGAATCACTTAGAGGTGGAGAATGCAAGGGAGGGAGAGTGCTTGAATGTGACTTGGTACCTTACATAGGGTTGTAGGTGCCAATTGATATGATTGCACTATAGGCTATTGGATGGGTTTTGTGGGTCCTTCCTAATAAGACGGTGGGCATTTTTTTGCTCCACCTTTGATTTTTTTTGTTATGCTTTTCATGTGCATCCAACCTATGGGTTATCGGCACAGTGGGCTATAATGTGCCATATTTTAAAGTAGGCTCTATAATGGAGGGTAACTTATTTGTAGTTGAGTGGTTGGGTCCATATGTAGTTTTTTGCTTGCAACTTGATTTATATTGGGAAGCCTTTTCCAAAATCCATATCTATACATATACAAGTACAGGTAGTGTCACCCCTCATTCCAATAGGGGTACCTATTGTTAAATTCTTCACTCTTACTCAATAGGGCATATTGGATACATGACTATATTTGACCATTTTCACATTTTCCAAGTCATTTCATTGATCCCAATGAATAGGGCTCTTAGGTCCAAAGTTCAACAAGGGCTCAATTTTTTTAGCATGATGCATACTTAACATGCCACATTGAAATTTTGGCAAAATAAGTTTTTTTCATGCAAAATTCAACAAGTAAAGGGGGACATGAGCATAGTAATTCATGAGCAAAAAGGTGCAAAGTATATTTATGTTGCTTGTGGGATGTTTTATGTTGTATGTTATGCATAGAGGCTCCTAGCACACATGCTATCATCTTATATCCAAAAAGTAGTAAAACGTTAGAGTTTTAACACCCTTGCATGCAAAAAAACAACAATTTCTAGCTCACACGAGCGAATTATTAAATGTGGCCTTGTTATGAAAGCGGCTCACAAAAAGATAGAAAAAATAGATCAACGCCTTAGAAATAAGCCTCTTTGAGGGGCAAAACCTCCTTTATATTCCACAAATGAACAATTCTTGGATGATACAAATGACAAGACCTCCTTTCTATATATAAGAGTCTAAGGGGTCATAATATAATCAGAGCCGACATAACAATAATAATATAAGGGCAAAATAATAACAGTAGTGGGCTTCTATGGGGCACAATAATAACAATATGGGGACTACATGGGCACAACAATATAATAAGGGGATTGTACTAATAACAATAAGGGGTTACACTAGTAGTATAGGGACCTAACATGCCCCTCTCCTTCAAAAATTGTTGTCCTCAACGCTTGAGTAGTTCTTGATGCTTCTGTATAAATTATTGTCCTCTAATGTGGAATCTTCAACAGGTAAGTTCTTCCACTTGATGAGATACTCTGAAATTGATCTATTTCGTAGCGATTGATTTTTCAGTTATGTGACTGCTTCAGGTTCCAATATGATTTTTCCTTCATTGTCAAGTTCTCGTGATACTGTTTGAACTGGGATCTTCTGCAACTTTTGAATGAGTTCCCACTCCTTTGGGCATATGGATATCTGTAAGGCCTAATGTTTGGAGGAACACTTCCTGGAATCAAATGAATAACATGATCATGATCATGATCACGAATAGGTGGGAGGCCTTTGGGGGTCTTAAATACCTTGGAATGATTGTCCAAAACGTTTTGGAGATTTGGAGAAATACATGATTTCGATGTGGGATCCTATAGTGAACATAATTGTGCAATTATGCCCCGTTGTTCTTTATTTAGAAGCTTTATCATGCTGTTAGAGGCTATTATCTTTCCCGGTTTCCCTTCGATACCCCTCAATTCAACTTCCTTTCCTTTCCAAAAAATTTTCAAGAAAAGTTCTTGAAAATTAAAAGCTATCATACCCAAAGATTGTAGCTATTGGAATCTAGTAAAACATCAACACCACCCATTGGAATGGAAAGCATTGGGCTATTCAATACATATTCTCCCATGGATAGCTTGATATTATGGCACTTTCTAGAGCAATTTATGGTTCCTCCACTTGCAACCATCACTTGACACTCTGGTGCTGGATATAGGAAGCAATTCAATTCCTTAGCTATATTACAATGAATAAAATTATGGGTATTGCCCGAATCAATCAACACTATTACCTTTTTATTCTTGATATGTCCTTCTATCTTGACAGTTTGAGGAGTGGTAATTTATTCCAATGCATTACAAGATATGGTTAGATTCATTTCTTGATGCTCGATGTGATCTTTCACTTCTTGAACATTTTTCTTCTTGATATGTCCTTCTATATTGATGGTTTGAGGAGTGTTAATTTCAGCCAATGCATTACAAGATATGGTCGGATTCATTTCTTCTTTCTTGATGTGATCTTTCACTTCTTGAACCTTTTTCTTCTTGTTATGTCCTTCTATCTTGAGAGTTTGAGGAGTGGTAATTCTTTCCAATGCTTTACAATATATGGTCGGATTCATTTCTTCTTTCTCTAGGGTGGGTTCCTGGTGTATATCATCTTCTTTTGATGTTTCTTGATCTTTTCCTTCCTCCTCTTCATAATTTATGTAAAATAATTTCTTCTCAGCACACTTATGACCTTTATTGTATTTTCTATCACAATTGTAACAAAGCCCTTTTTCTCTTTTTTCTTCCAATTGTTGTAGTGTAAACCTTATAGGTTGTGGAAGGCTAGGAGAAAAAACACTTCCATAATTATAGTCTTAAGTGGTGGGATTCCTTGTTTCCATAATTCCGCTTTCAATTTTTCTTGCCAACCTGAATGCCTTCTCTAATGAATCAGCTTCCCAAAGATGAACCTCGTGTTGAAGGTTATCCTTTAAAGTCCCTATGAAGACATCAACCATTTTCTTCTCTGGAATATCATTTACCCTTATATTCAATTTTTGGAAGTCCTCAATGTGTTGTACCATTGAACCCTTTTGTTTGAGATTTATCAATTGGCTAAAGAAGGTGTTTCTCTTTGTATCCTCATAATGTGCTATCATTTCCTCTGTGAAAATTGATCATGTGAGAAGTGGTTTACGAGAACAAAGCCCTTTATACCATAAAAATTGATTCGATTCTAAATAATTAGATGCAATACATACCTTTTGTAATAGTGGTACACCATGTAGATCAAAATATTTCTCCATCTGTAGTATCCAATTTACCGGATCCTTGCCATCAAACTTCCTCATCTTGCTTTTTCTTGATTTTAGGAGCTCGATCTTGAAACGACTGTAACTTTGTACTTTTGGATCTTTAAGTTATGAAATTTTGGTCTGCAATAGCCCTTTGAGTCCTCTTTCTAACTCCACAAGTCTGATCACAATTGGATTCTTGAAGAAAGATTTATTCCCAATCTCCCGTGATGACCTAATTATAGACTAGTTCAATAGAGTGAACTTGTACGACGTGCCACGTATCACTGTTTCAACCTTAGGTTTTGAAAATTATACCCAAACAAAATACAGTTCATCTGCTTTCTGTAACTTCTTACGAAAGTTCAATGTGATGCTCAGAGTGACCGTTATGACGATTTTCCCTAGGTCACCTGTTTGGAATGTAATTCGGGAGTCCGCAAAAACCCTGACTTCCTCAGATCATATCTCTGAAAATATAGAGAGACAAGCTCTGAAATTTAAACTCGCGGTTCAACGCGATTTCCTCTCAAATGTTTTTTTTTTTAGCTTTTGAAACATCGCAAAAAAAAAGGTTATAGCGCACGTGCCATGATGACCTGTTTGGAGCAGTGAAACCCTAGAATCCAAAGCTCCGATACCAAATGTTATGAAAGCAGCTCACAAAAAGATAGAAAATATAGATCAACGCCTTAGAAATAAGCCTCTTTGAGGGGGCAACCTCCTTTATATTCCACAAATGAACAATTCTTGGATGATACAAATGACAAGACCTCCTTTCTATATATAGGAGTCTAAGGGGTCATAATATAATCAGAGCCGACATAACAATAATAATGTAAGGGCACAATAATAACAATAGTGGGCTTCTATGGGGCACAATAATAACAATATGGGGACTACATGGGCACAATGATACAATAAGGGGATTGTACTAATAATAATAAGGGGTTACACTAGTAGTATAGGGACCTAACAGGCCTACATCTAATGCCTTAGCTCCAAATTGGGAATTTTATAACTTGTTGAAATCTTCATAATGGGGCATACCTCCCTCAAGTAAAATGCTAGGCAAATTTGGTAGGATGTTTTCCGCACAAGGTAGTTTTTGGGACTTGTCAATTCACATGCCAACTCACACATGGGAATCAAAGAAGGGTCAAACTACGGTTGTTGGAGGCACCTAAGTTAGTCATTAGGATATTATTCACTTCGATCAAGTCAAATGTGTGCAAGTTTGACCATTTATTGGGATGTGGAAACAAGGTTTGAAAACTATTTCAAGCATGAATCAAGGGAATGTTGGTCATTATTTTCAAGAAATAATAATTTATGGAATTTTTCTTCCCTAGTTGGATGGATCAATCCACCTTTTTGTGGAGATCTATTATTTCTCATTGTACATGTGGCTTTGAACACTTTATTTTATTATTAGTTTCTAGAAGTAGATTAGATCTAGAATTTCCTTACTAGATCTAAGGAAATTCCCCAAATAATATTATTTTAATGTAAAGGAAGTTCCTTACCTCCTCTATATAAAGGAAGGACTTCCTCATTTGTAATTCATGGTTGGATAGTGGGAGTATTCCTCTCCTTGGGGATTGATTGAAATTTTCTTTGTGTTATTTGGGTTTTGGGTTTATTATTTGTTGTATTCTTTGACTTAGAAGGCTTTTCTTCCTTGGTTTCATCTACAACATTTTAAATGATTTAATTTTGTAAGTGGTTCAAGATCACCACAAGGCTCAATCTGATCGATCCATCGAGGGACAATGAGTCACGTGGAAGGAGAATTCGGGGCATGATATTTTGTCTTGTCCTTTGTTGATGTGAAGTGATCATTACACCTCTTAGTTAAGCAAACCCTCAAGGAGGTTCCCTTAGTAAACACTTGGTTTGTTTTATGCCATAGTCGATCTTTCAACTAAGGGAAATATTATTACATAATTCTCTCTAGTGGATTTTTGACTTTGCAATTTACCCTAATTGACTAAGAAACTACTCATTATTAGAAATCAATGTTTCCCCTTCAATCCATTATTCTAGGTGACTGACTTAAGAAGAGTCATTTTTCTTGGTATCCTCTCATCCTTAATATTCCTTTGACTCCATTGCTCTTGAACGTTTGCACGGTCTTCTCATCCCTCCATCGCCAGTATTTCTTTTTTCTCTTAAACCCAACTCAATCATTGGGGTTACTGGTGATATCACCTTGCTCCTTATTGCTTTTGCCCTTGTGAATTTTAGGGAAGCCCCCTTGAAGTTGTAGGAGATTCAACCTAAAGAGGTAAAGGCAAATCACTGAGGTTACAATGGGTGACCTATCACGGTTCAACTTGGATTGTATAATGTGGATTGTAACTTTTACCATTCTAATGTACATTTTGAGCAATAACAAGTAGTAATGTGTTGATGTTGTGTTTCCACACTCTTGGAGTAGAATTTTCCTTTAGTAATTTGTATTTCTTGTAATGAATCAAATCCCTAGAAAAAGTGTGAAATGATTAATTGGTTCAATATCTTGAGATTATTCTTTTTATAATAATAATAAGGTCGTAGTCAAGATAGACACCAAATTGCAATATGAGACTCTCTTATTTGTGGGAGGAAGAGACTGACCTGTAATTTGACTACTAATGTCTATAGAGATGTACATACTCTACCCCAATTATTTGATCTAGCCCACTCCAATGATGTAGATAAACCTACCAACACCATCATGCCCTACCAACACCATCATACCCTTTGAAAATTTTCCAGTGGAATGATTCAATTTGTGATACTCTTTAATTGGGCCCAATTTCCCAATCAGGCCATTTTATTATAAGCCGTGCATTGTTTGCAAGCACGTTTGAATCGGTCTTGATTTTACAATTGACTGCGATGTTCTGATCGGACAATCTGTCTCTCAAAAACCCTTTTTGAAATCCCCCTGAACTTAGAATTGAGTCTGATCTTCAAATTGGGCCCAATTCTGTAATTGGGCCAGCTTTAATGTCATGCCCTTTGAGTTTGAAACAGTCGCTAGATTCTTGAAATACTGATACAGGCTCGATCTGATGATTGAATCATTTTCCCAAATGTCGAGCTTTTTGTTCCCCTCCAAAGCCTTCAATCGACTGAGTGTCTACAATGATTTTTCGATTGGGCCCGATCTGATTATCAGGCTATTTCTTCCCAAAAATGAAGGCACATGTTACTCTCATCATCAGATTGGCCCTGATTTGATAATCTGACCAGTTTCAAATGTTACCAGAAATATTTTGAAAAGGCAAAAAAAGGCCGTGAAACATTCAAAAAAGCACTCGAATGCACTCATTACTGCGCCTGGTTAACTTGCGATAATGAGGGCACCTTCGAATTGAATATTGCAGAACTTCTGGAAACTTTTTGTGTGGTTTGACATGATTGCGAATCAATTCCATTCTTTGAATGCTGGGTCTCTAAACTAAGAAGTACATTTGAATGTTTATCGTTTAATGGTGGGTTTGAATCAAAATTGCAGAGATCTGCTATATCTTCCTTTCGTAATGTTTGCGCAGGCCTAATTTGAACCCTGCCAGCCAGAGCTCCGACATCCTTGCTACACCTATGGTAAGACATTCCTTCTTTAGAAAATGACCATTCAATTTTTGATATTTTCTACTGTCTTTCTGAGCGATCAAATCTTCCATCTATCACCATTACGCCAGCAATATATCCAACTATACCTAGCAAACAAGTTAAGAAGAAGAAACAAACAAAAGAAAAGCAATTAAGCAGAATAAAATAGTAATATAATTACTGCCCAAAGTTCCTAAGAGCCCAATGTATACTAATAATGGTTCACATCACTCTAGGATAGACATTTCTCACCACTATGGGAAATTGTTTTAATTAAGGAAAGATGGGTTAGGATTTCCCAATACTTTTGAACCAAGTGAAAGATAGTAAGATGAGATTTATTGGGTGAGGAATTTACATAGGTCTTATTTTCATAATGCCGTTGTTAGATCAAGGATAGTACCTTGTTCAAAAATA
This sequence comes from Pinus tabuliformis, assembly GCA_031772625.1. Classification (NCBI taxonomy): domain Eukaryota; kingdom Viridiplantae; phylum Streptophyta; class Pinopsida; order Pinales; family Pinaceae; genus Pinus; species Pinus tabuliformis. The sequence continues at coordinate 305,707,898 of CM062818.1, forward strand.
CTTAGATGCTTTATTGGACAAACCTATATATATATATATGTGTGTGTGTGTGTGTGTAAAACAAGTATAAAATGAACAAGGTAAATCTATAGCTTATTTCTTACCCACTGATTTGGAGGCAAACTACAAATTCTCCGAGGTTGAACATCTTTGACTAATGAAAGGCTATGACAATTTGCTTGCACACACAATGTTATGAGCTCCTTGCAAGTTGGTATGAGGAAGATTAGGTATTCAAGTCCACAGATATAAGGATTTATCCTACTACCCACTTCAAGGCTACATACATATATGCAACTTAGTGGGTAAGTAGACTATATGGGAAGAAATCATCTTCACTTTTGAAAGTAGCCTACGTGCCACTAATACATGCAATCACAAAAGATGGGACTATTTTCAATTAGGTAGCCATTTGATCCCAAACACTAGGGGAAGCCATTAAGAAAGGTACATCTCACTTTCCCATGACATAACCAAAATTCTTTATCTCTTCATATCCCGTTGATGTAGTGTGTGCTTCCAATTCATTCACAAGGATAAATTGGGCTTAGACCCATGATTAACCCCCTATTCATGTATACTGCGGAGTTTTTTTAGGGAACATAAGTACATGCATAATTATGCTCAAATATGTTATTAACTTGTCACCCTATTATACAAGGTCAGATTCTACAAAGCATGCCCAAGGTTATTTGATGGAGCCATAGAAGTGTTATAGGAGTTGAAGATTTGTATCTTGATGAAAGCTCCACATGCACCAAATATATCTAGTAACCAAGGCTCCTCACACTTTACCAATCCATGTGCATGGCAAGTATGTTATTAGAGAAATAACATATCAGGTTTCTTTAAATGGCCTCAACACATACCTTCCAAACATCAAAATATGTTGCACCCACTAAACCCTATTTTGGCCTAGATTTTATGGAATGACTAAATCTACCAGGGGGAAGAATGGAATAGTAGAAGATGGAGATCTACCATTTCTATGAAGAAAGATTCCAAATGTGTGATAAAAAGGGAATTATGGAGAGACATATACCAAATTTGTGAAAATAGTTCACATATACTCATGAAAAAATGAGATAGAAGAGCCAAAGAGGAATATTTTAACATATGAAAATGTGCAAACAACATTACAATTGATGGCAGAAGGAGAAGAAAAGAAAGGAAAACTGAAGGTAAGAAACTTGTAGTATAATTTCAACAAACACAACATAAAAGAAAAGAAGAACAAAAATTAAAGAAAGCATAAACAAGGGAAAAAGCTAAAATGGATGCAAAAGTGAACACTAGCACATAAGAAGAGGACACAACTTAATCATATGTGAAAGTTAAAATATTGGTAGACAAAGAAACAAAATTATTGATTTGGAATGAACCATGACCTCAAAAGGAGAACTCTACCCCTATAAACCCATGCTTTTGGGTCAAAAACACTAAAATCAACATGTGAAATAAAAATTGGTGTCATTGGCACTACCCTTTTTTTCCAAGGTTAAACTTATATTCTTTTGCAACAACATCCTTAAAGTCTCATAATGTTGCTAACAAAACCTTAAAATTAACCCCATTTTAAAATGTGGTGCTACCAGTAACATCTGTGTGTGTGTAAAAACCCCTGTCTTTAATTCCTCATAGATATTGATATTGTAAATAATTATCTTAATGATGCCTGTATTGGCATGCATATTTAAATGGGTTAAAATTCTTGGAATAATTGTAATTATATCTCAGTAACAATTGATGAAGAGGTGGAGACTTGACGAACCATGACAAACCATGAGAGGGGAGGGAATCCAACAAAAGGGATTTATGGAATTAATTCTTGGCAATAATTATTTGAATAAGCCAAATATTATAAAGTAGAAGATTGTCAACTTTCCGAAGAAAATATATATGATAAGAATGTGGTAGTAACTTCCATATTTGTGGAAGTGGTTGGGTTGTACCCCAATTGTCTCATCGAAAGTATGGGAGCAGGACCATTCAAATCCTTCTGGGGTCTAACTAGAACCTTGTAATTTGACCATGATGGGAAGACCTAACACAAAATCATTAAAGAAGAAACCTATGAAGGAAAGTAATAAGTAGAGCACATGTGGGGGGGTGCAAGAGAGAGAGAGAGAGGAAAAACATGCAAGAGATAAAATGGTGAGTGCATCCATGAGCATGAGCAAAGGAAGTTCTCGTGTGGAAAAGAAACAAATCGCCTGAAGATTCTGAGACACAACAACATGTGTGAGACTATAATCCACCTGATTTGTTGAGAGAAGTCAATGTTAGAGTATTTAATGGAAGCTAGAGGACCAGGAATTACTAAGGAATTTGTTTGAATTAAGCACAAAAATCACTAAGAAAGGGGAAGTATCGAGGGACAGTTTGATTAGAGAAGGACTCCCTTTGTGCTACATAGGCCAATGGTGGCCTCATTGAGAATGATAACATACCTTGGATCAACGAGTTGAAAGACAATATATTGATTTTTATGTGGATGAAGGAGAATGGTTTTCATCCTTACACCACCAATAGCCTAAGAGAGAATTTCCCTACGGGTGCTTGTTATAACGAATAACCAAGAAACAAACCATAACAATTCGACAAACTTTGGGCTTAGTGGAATTCAAGAGAAACTAATGCATTCGAATTAATGAAGGAGAATGACCTTCATAACTCTACCATTTAATAATAAGTGAGAATTTCCATCATTGCTTCATGGTCTGGCTTAGGGGTGGCCGGATGAAAAGGATAGAATAGACAATTGAGCTTATGGTTGGGTGGAATGTGGTCCACCCTTCATTAATTGCACGAAATATTTAATTTTGAACTATCAAGTGCCCTAGTGGACTTTAAATCTGTGATGTAAATCATTCATTGGAAAAAATGACAATTGATAAGCTGTGTACATTTTTGTGCTTTCCTGTTGAATGGAAATAATGGTATGTATGATACCTAATCATGGCATATCTTGTTGTGACGAATATATGATATTGATATGCCTGCATGTGGATCTTAATGTTCTCTTATGATGTGTTATTCATGATCAAAACATTGGACTAAAAGTTTTTTAATCATAGTTATAGTGAATGTTTATGGTTGTCAGCATTTTTCTAGAAATATGTTATGGCCGAGAAGATGGGAGATGTAAGCTCCTCAAACTTCTGGAAAACCATAATGGTTGGTTGGTTATGAAAGGCTCTTAGTGAGACTCAACCCAGGGAGGTTGGTTTTCTTTAGACAACTCAAAGAAGCTATGAGTATGTTTTTATGTTTAGAGGGTCTTATTGATGATGTGGAACTAGATGCAAGAGTAACAACCTTGATTGTGAAGTGAGGAGTCAAGGGATAGAGACTTCATAATTATTTTTATATAAAGTGTTAAAGATTTCACTACAAAATTCTTGAATGTTGGAAGCCTATTGAAGGGATTGAAGTGGGTTTGTGTGCATTTTAAGTGATTGTGATTGCCCTTTGTTAGGCTAGCTACAAGATTGAATGGCTATGTTGTATCCTTGCTTGGGTTGATGATCAATTGAAAGCTATACCTATTTGACATAAGAAGGATTGAAGGCATAATATGGACACAAAATGTGAACAATGATATATTTGACTCCTTCTAAGAAAAGCTCGGAAAATGATTGTGAAATGAAGGATTTTGGACGCCTATATAGGCTTATAAAGGCTTTTGTGTTTTCAGAAGTTTTTTGATCAGATCATTTCCCTATTAAAGTGTTTTTCAGTCCTTAGAGAGGTTTGAGAAATTCTCTCTGGTGGAGGCCTATTTCCTTAGAGAAATTCATGGATTGAATTCAAAATTTTGGGACTCGTGGTTTTATCCATAGCCTTGGTTACATGGGCTAGTGGGAGCTATGTTTGGAAGCTAGCTATAAGAGGGCTTAAGAGCAGAGGGAACTAGACTGATCTCTATTATTTATGACAATATTTAGGCTTATTTTTATTATTTAAATAATAATAATGATGCTATATTTTAATAATACATAAATATGTTTTTTTTGTATAAAGAGAAATTTGATTGATTTTAAAATATAATTTAAAATTACTTTTACTTGATCCCATGGGGAGGAGTTCAATTAGTGATCAAAGTAATATGAAATCATGTAAAATAATTGATCCAAGGTTCAATCCCTCGAAATTAACCTGGTCTACGGAGAGGAGAAGAGATCGTAGGATCCATAGATATAGTGGTAGCGACTGGAATTGACACCATGTCACGTGAGTACAAGACTGACCCAGTTGTCGATTTATTTGGTTACAAAAAAAAGCCTTTTACTTGGTTAATAATTTTTTTTTCTTTGATGTAAAAAAATAGGTAAACAACTCAAGGTCAAGGAGATATTTGGTTAGAGTTATTGCCAACCTCCTTGCAGAACACTATCAAATTATTCCACATCCTTTTCTTTAAATAAATGTAATGAATCAGCTAACATTTTTAAATAGCAATGAATAATAACTATGCCCAATACTAAATATATATTTATATTTATATGAGTTTTAAATCCTTTAAATTTTATATAGTAAATTACCAAAGATTACAACTAATTTACATCCACTTTTAAATGATATTTTGTAGGGACAAAATTTTATTTCCTTCAAAAACTGGAGTTTACAAGATAAGTTGAAACATTCAAGTCAATTTATTACTTGGTAGACCTGACCATCTCCTAAAATTTACTATCTATAGAGAGGAGGTGGCCAATTGACTACTAGGAGAGACAAAAGTAAGAAAAACAAAATTGAGAAATTGTACTGAAGAACTTTGCATAAAATTGTTTACAACATAGGAAACATGAAACATAGACATATAAGCAGCTAGATAGAGTGATCTGGATTTGATATTGTAACTTGGATGGGATCTTTTGTGTCTTCAGATGTTTTCCCCACTAAGGGAGGAATCCCAAGATGTTTTTCACTCCATTCTTTGATCTAAGGTGGATCTAAGTCCCTCAAGTGTTCATGAAGATGCTTAAGGGAGTGGAGAATATATGCTCAATGCTTGTTCTAGTCCAAGAGCATGCATTCTAGTAGAAACTTCATCTACCAATATAGATCAACAATTTGCATATATTGATTGAAGGTACCTCTCATGTCTCCAGTGTCCCGTATCCAATCTTCCTATTTAGCGATAACCTCCATGTCTAAGAGGGGATGTATATGTGATAAAGCCTCCCCCTTAGCACATGCGATTTCTTCCTTAATATGTCTCAGCATGAGTTCATGATATCGTGATTCAAATTCCTCAAGATGATGGTGCATGCGATTATTTTCCCTATGGGCCCACCCTTGGTAGTAGGTTGCACCCCTATGAACTCTTGCTCTCTGACAAGGCATGGTGGGGGAATTCAAAGCAATATAAAATCCTAGGCATGACAGGCTAGGAAAGACTAAGGAATTCTAGTGGAATGGATAGGTGCCATGTCATTTGAGATCTAGTCAGAAAGATGCCATCATCACAAGACACTCCCAAAAAGTAATCATGGAAAGTTAGTTCTGGATGAAGGAAAGGAAAGGAGGCAAACCCCAAGATAAAAACCACCTAGAGAAGCTAGGATGGAAGCTTACAGAGAGCACTTATGGAAAACATAGCATAAAGTTGAATAATCCAGATGGAGATAGGGAAATGCAGCATGGATGGGGAGATGGGAGGCCTAAAGATAGGAGAGTCAGAGTGAGGCCAAGAAGGAGAGCAAGAGGTAAAAAAAATGTAAGGGGGAAGGATCACAAGAAAGGGACTTGAGGAGGAAAGAGAGAGAATAAAAGTCATAAACTTGATACTTTGAGTAGACCAGGCACTAACCAACCTGTAGGAGAGAAAAAAAGAACAAAAACCAATTTTGAATTATAAGACAACATTACTAATTCCAAGTCATTGTAGCAGAGAAGTAACAGAAACAACTTCCTCATTAACTAGAAATTTCATCTTTGTGGGAAACTTTCTAGTAGTTGAAATTGTGTTTGAGTCAAGTTGGGTGTCCCACCATCCCAAGACCACATCAGTCCTTGTATTCTCCAACCTCAAAAACCCTTAAAAGAATATATCCATAGGAAATACCTCTATGAATAGTTGAAAACTGAATGCCATGCAAGATACCATAACTCCCATTATCATCACATGAGTGAGAAATTGATGATCGCACATACCAAATGCCAACCAAATTAGTTCTAATAATAATATCATTGTGGGGTGGAAGGCCATAATGACCGCCCTCTTGTCGAAGTGTCTCACCATTAAAAAACTCTTGGGGGCATGCTACCAAGTCTCTTGTTTTGTTGGTTAGGTGGTACAGTGGCACCCCACCCCTGCCACCCACCCTTCCACCTCGTAAGTCACCCCATCCAAGTTTGAGTAATCCTTTTGTGTAAGCTGTCAAAATAGGGCCTTAAGGCGAGAGTTCAACATAGAATTCCAAGTGGATGACATAGATGGGGAGGAGTCTAAGAAACCATAATTTGCTAACATATTGTATATTTTTATTGCCTCAACTTTGAACATGCATTAGAGTAAGTGTTGAAATATGGGTAATGAGGGAAGAGACCTATTTCCAATATTATAAACATGTTTCCAATAAACATTCCAATCTCAAACTCAAGGAAACATTGTGTGGTTGGGTGTCAGTATGAAGTTTCCAGATTATGTTTATAATAATTTGGGAATCACCTTTGACCAAGATCTTAGTGAATCCTAGAGATTGATAAAACTCCAACCACACACAAAGGTTCATTAGTTCGATCACATTGTTACTGTTAATCCCAATCATTCCATAATAAATGAACAAAGGCAAGCATGCATTATCTTAGACAATTCCTCTGTATCCCATAGGGCTAGGATTACCTTTCAAGGCACCATCGAAAATTCAGTTTTAGGAAAGATGGCCGAGGGGGAAGCCAAGATGAGGGACTGGGGTTGGGGGGGGTAGGGAAGAGGAACCAAAAATGTAGGAGAATTGCTTCACATCCATAATTTTTCTACTCTTATGGGGAATAGTTGAGAGAAATGATTGATTCCTTGACCTAGCGAGTAATAGAGTTCCAAATGGAGTCCAGAGGAATATATGAACCCTTGAAAATTATTCTATTTCACTTTTTCATATTTCCCATAGAAGGAAGCTATGGTAGAGGGTATAGATGCAATTTAGAATTAGATTTGAATATTCTTGAGGGCTCCATCCAACTATAGTATTAGAAATATTTGTAGGATCCCTATCAGATCGCAAAAATACTCAACTAATTTATTCCATAATCCCATTGAGAGGATACAATTATTAAAAAGATGCTCTAGATTCTATGATTGTAGGACACACAAAGGACACCTTGAAGGACCCTAGTAGTTGTATTTTTGAATATTCTCCCATTTTAATGAATTATTCTAAATAAGACACCAAATAAAGATAGAGATATTTGGCCATACATCCCATTTCCATATTTTTGGCCAGACTTCTTCATTTTGTAGACATTGATGACCCGTTTCTAAAGGTGTCTTTATAATTTTATCTCTGCCATAGTTTATCTTCTTGATATGAATAGGGAATACATATATTCTGCATATTTCTTCATAAATTTTGCTATACTTCCCTGTCTAGTCTCGGGATCTAGGTCACTGGAGGGAGCCATTGTCGCCATCGCAAGATGGGATCCTCCTTTGTCTAGTAGTTTGAAATTGTGACTCTTCCTTAGGCTATCATCTATTGGCTCAACCACTTTAAATCAATTTTGTCCTCCACTTTGGGTAATTGCTTCAATGAATCAATCGAGAACAATGCAAAGTGACCATTTTTTACTTCCTAAAAACAATGCTTTTGGATCAAGATGATGCCCTTTTTTGCCATTCTCCAAATAAACATCCCAAGGGCCTTGGTATTTAGTCAAATTAGATTTTGTTGAGCAGTTTGTGGGACATGCTTATGCTTCTGAATTTGTTTCCATAGATCTAGGCCTCCTTGGAGCCATCATTGCCATAATTTTGCTCCTAGAACTGTTACCCTGATTTTCGGATCATGTAACCCCAAATATCCTTTGATTTTTGGTCAAAAAAGTTTGTCCCATGCCACTAATGATCATTTATTTTCCAAACACGAGCCACCCCAAAGAAAATTTCTTTGAATTCCATGTAATTCCAGAAGGATGGAAAATGGAGCCATCATAACATAACAAAGATATATTGGTAGCACTTGGAGCACCGTTTTAAAGAGCATGAATATTACTACAATGTAAAGAGATTAGAATATGCAACTTGTCAATTTATTATGAAATTTGGATACAAGTTCCTCCCATAGGTTCCATTTAATGGAGCTATATGCTAGGGGCACACCTAGATACTTTCAAGGGAGTTTACAAATTTGGAAGACCAAGATTCAAAACACATGTCATTGAACAACAATTAGAGTATTAAAGAAAAAATTGAGATTTATGTCTATTAATATCAATACTTGAAGTAGAAGAGAAAATTTCAAGAATATTATTGACAGCTTGAGCTTCATGAATAATGGGAGTTCCCTTTCCCATAGTGTCATCTGCAAATTATTGTTGGGTGAGTGGGAGATCCTCCCCAAAAAGCCACAGGTATTTAATCCTTTTCTTTGATACTGTCACTTTAAATAATCATACCAGTCCCTTCATCATGAGGATAAAGAGAAATGGTGATTATGAATCACCTTTCTAAATCCCCGAGTGGAAGAAAAATATGGATATGGTGAACCATTTACTAGGATAGAAAAATAAGATAAATAAATGAGATTATGACTCCATTCCACCCACTCACCTACAGAGACAAAAGATATGAGGATGCTACAAAGAAATTTACAATCTAGTTTGTCATATGCTTTGGAGAGATCCATTTTAATCATCATTCTTAGCTTCCTTGTAATTTTCAATGGGTCAATGGATTCATGAGAAACCATGATACCATCTAGGATTTGTCGTCCCTCTACAAAGTCCATATACTCCAGAGAAATGATCATTGGGAGAAATGACATGAATTTATTGGCTATGATCTTGGTAATTATTTTATAAATTACATTACATAAGGTGATAGGTCTGTATCCATTTGGATCCTCCATCTTTAAGCATGGATCAAGACTGTCAAGATTCCTCAATGACTTGCCAAACTTCATTCCCAATGATAGAACAACAAGTTTGGAAGAATTCAATAGTGAATCCATACGGTTTGGGTGCTTTACTTGGAATTGATTTGACCGTGGCTTCAACTTCCTCATAGGAAATTGTTATGACCAAGGTTTCATTATGTTTCAACATGATCACCTATAGAATCTAATGGATAATATGCTAGATTTCCCTTATTCTATCAACTGATGGCTCGAAGAGGATGTTTTGGAAGAAACTAGACAATTCCTTTGAGATCTCCTGGTGGATCTTTGTAGTTTTCTCCCTTCTATATTATTCAGAGAAGATATCCTATTGTGGTGCCGATGTCGGAGCATTGAGTTATGGAAGAAGGTTGTATTTTTTTCACCTTATTTATGCCACCAGATGCTGGATTTTTTTTCTTTCCTTAAGAGCTCTTCTTTCTTCCATCATTGCTCCAAATCATTTAGCATTGTTTCCTTTTCCTTGATTAATCCCTTCGACCTACAAAATAAGATTGCCTCTAGTTGGATCTCTTCCATTTTTTTTTTTTTTATAATTTACATTTTTCCTCCAGGATATTTCCAAATTTGTCCTTATTATATCCCTTAAGTCTGCATTTTATGTGCTTGAGCTTCTTATGGAGAATTAACATTTCCAACCTACCCAAAATTCCTAACTCTCCCCACCACTATGGAATATTCATTTAGAAGTCTGGATGGTTTATCCAAAATTCCTCGAAGAGGAAAGGTCTATTTTGTGAATTGGCTTTTAGGTCTATGATAAGACAAATGGGCTAGTGATATGATCTATGGTGGGGGAGAATAGGTGCCTATATAAACATATCCCATCTCATGATTTCTTTGGATATTAAAAAATGATCTAACTTTGAAGCTACCTATTGTTGTCCTCCATGTCAATTGTTCCATGTATAGATTCCATTTTTTGTGTTTATATCTATGAGCTGTGATGAGTCAATTGTTTCTTGAAATAAGACAAAGTATTCCTCCAACATTATGACTCCACCATGCTTCTCATTTAAGGATTTGATGAGATTAAAATTGCCTCCAATAATCTAGCTAGAGGGGGAGAGTATATTATGGGTACAAGTGATAGAATTGAGGAACAAAAGTTTATCTTTCAGATTAGTAAGGATGTAGACATTAGATAAGTGAGAAGAGTCCCTAGATATAATAATATGGAAGTGTATGGTGAGAATATGATCGAAATGAACATATTAATAGCATTGATATCCTGATCATTCTAGATGATGGCAAAGCCTCCTGGTTTCCTTGATGTATCTATCATAGTTGCTTGACAATTTCTACCCCGTTTGTTGATTAAGTTGTTGAGAGTCTCACTAGAGATATTTGTTTCTTGGATCATCATTATTGAATGGTTTTATAAATACCATTTATCTTTCAGGAGCCTCTTCTTTCCCTTTCACTTTAGGTGTGGACATTCTGTGAGAGTATTTTCATGATTGTGATTTGTTGGAGCCACAAAAGGCTTGCATGGTTACCTTGACTTGCCTTGAATTTACCAGAATGGCTCCTAACTCATCTAGGAGTTGTAGGTTTCTCTTTCGACCTCATTTCTTTTCATCTTGATGGAGCTTAGTTGGAAATTTTAATGCGTTTATACACCAAGTAGTCTAGTTTTTGTTTCTCCTGAGTTTGATTTAAAAACTTCATGGAGATATTTCAGGCTCGTCCTAATAGGTGAACTTAATAATTAAGGAGGGTAAATTAGTATTTTTATTTCCAAGATTTAGCTAATTTTAGCAAGTTAAAGGAATCGAGGTCCATGTCCTCAGTGCAATCAAAGACTTGATTTGGACCTTTTGGCACAAGAGAAAAAATGATTGGTGGCATAGGGGAATGGTAAATGAGGGAGGAGGCATGGGGGAGGGGGAGGGATTAATAGGTGGAGGTGGTGGCGAAACTATGGTGGAAAAGAGGGGTAAAGAGGATGAGGAAGGGATTGATGAGTTCTTCATTTCCACTTTTGGTGGAAACTAACCTAAATGGGGCTCAAAGGTTCAAGAGAAGTGAGTGACTCGTATCAATTTGTTCAAGTTCCTTTTGTCTCTAGAGACTTCAACTATGAAGGGGGAGATTTAGGTTTTTTATTCTTATGTTCTACCAAGGTGAAACCATCATTATCCTAACCTAAATATGCCTCAGGGTTATCTTTTAAAGCTACCGAAGGATAGTTGTGGTATAAATGGCCATATTCATCGCGCCACTAACATCTGAATGGAATATGGTCGTAATCAAGACTCTACCTCCATAATTAATCCTGATAATACATTTCTATAAATTCTAGGAGGTTTTTAGAAATTTTCATATAAATGCATATTTGAACATAGGATATATAACTTGCTTACTTGGCCTCTCAAAAAAGTTAAAAAACTGTAGGAGGGCATTCCCATTTCCAACAAGGGTTTCTTCATCAAAACATTCTCGCATTAATGAGTACATATGAATCCAAATAGGTATTGTTGTGAAATCCTCCTTGTAAGGCACAAAACACTATATCTAGAAACATAAATAGATCCTAACCAAAAGAAATATTTCCCATTCTTGAGCACCTAGTGTGATCCTCCAAGTTGAAAAAAACAATAGTAAAGAAGCCCTTAGCTCCCAATTCAAGCTTGATTTGACCTTTATGTTTCAAAATGAGTGCATGATCCTTCATAATTTGTATACACTCTCCTATTCTCAAATTTGGGATCTATAGCTTCTTTGGGCAAGAATTCCCTAGTTGTTGTTTTCCAAATTAGATAGTAGGATGATGTGTGTTTTGTTGTTCTCCATCATACTTGGGACAAGATGAGTTGGGGATAGAGGTTGAATTCCATTCTATATTATTACCTCCTAAAACAACCCTACTATATGAGGGAGTTCCATTCCCTCCATTAGCATTAGCCATAAGAAGATCAGTTGGGAAGAGAACAAAAATTGTCATATCTAGGGTTTACAGAAAAAAATCAACTAGGGCTTATCTCCTTTAGAATTTCAACACCCAAATCACTCAAATATAATAATTATTGTTATTAATAAATTCATTTATAATTTATATTTAATATTATTTGATATTTTTTTAATATGTTAAATATAAAATGTATTTATAGTGAATAATATCAACTGGAATTATAGTAGTGAGTAAAGGATCAATGGAGGTTGGAAGCTTACTATGGGATTGAAAATAATTGTAAGTATTTAGGCTTAAAAGAAGATTCTCTTTGAAACTCTTATCTCTCCTATTATTTTATATGGATGTGGGGTTTGGGATTACAATATATCTAGATATTCATGGAGAAATATTAAATAGATCCATGACCAATTTATAGCCCACAACCTCAAGATTAAAGGAAATAATCCATAATCCATCCTTCTTGATTGAAGCAAGACCTTCCCATATTGAAAGCGTGGGTATGACTAGGTATCTTCTGTATAAGAAGAAGTTATAGAACATGGATTCCAAGGAGTTTCTTATGATTACTTCTAACTATAGGTAAAACTCCCACCTTTGGCTCAAGTGAAGGTGGCGTAGAATGCAAACTCTTGGTTAGATGATTATGGAATAAAGGAAGAGATCATCTGGAAAATTTTTAGATAATATTAAGAATATTATTACTTCCAAATTTACGGAGAAATTTTGGGGAAATAAAGAGGTAGAGGGAAAGTGAAACTACCATATTATAAGGAGGCGATCAACCCCAACATTTAAGCCAAAATTATCTCTTTGTGTTGACTAGTCTTAAGAAGAAAATGAACATTGCCAAGATTAGGACTAATTTTCATGAGCTTCATAGTGAAACTCGATGTTGGTCGATTCCCAAAACGCCATGTGATGGAAGAGTTTTTCACCAATGCAATCATAAGATGTTTTAAGATGAACAACACTTTCTTTTATATTGTCCATCTTATATTCACATTGGATATAATTTTCAAAATATTTATCACACTAAGAACCTTCTTAACCTTTTAACTCAACAAAACTATGGTGATATGGGATTACTTATTTCACTTCATTTTTAGCATAAACATAAAATGTTAAAGAATTATGATTAATCTCTTACCTTCTTAAGGTTTGGTAGAGAATATACTCTTAGTGGACATTAATTGATGGCCCTCAATATTGTAACAACAATTTTGCAACTCCCAATGGTCTCAACTTTAGATTTTGAACCTAGGGTTTGTACAAACTTAAGAGGGGCTGATACAATATATGCAATATGAACTATCTAATTCTCTTGTTGATTTGGGTAGGAGTAAAAACCAAAATAGAAAATAGATATATAAAGACCAAGTTGACTAATCTATGCTATAGGAAAATTGAAATTACAGGAAATAACTTTTTGAAATAAAGATAACATGCAAACCTAGGCTACTTGTAATAAGTGAAGGCACACTTACACACTTCTACACTATATGCAACAAAATGAAAGCACACTTATTCTATATTGCAAGGAAAGGAAACACATTGCCGAAACAAAATCTTACAAACAATAAACCCTAATTTTACATAAAAATAAGTTTCTACAACAAACCAAATAAAGGCATCCACAAGGTTTCTGTACCTCAAAGTTCCATTCTTGTTAGAAAATCAGAAAGGCCAAAAGATTTTATTATACTTGATAATTACTTGTGATGTTCTTTATTTGTTATTACGTTTATTTATATATCCTTTCTTTAGTTCATCAATCACTTACCAAAGAAAAAGCACATAAAAAAATGGACCCCAGATATAGGCACTATGCAAGGGAAGAACCCCCCTAAAGGGGAAAACCCAATCAAAATTCTCTTCCTTTCAATAGTATTCTTTAAGACTCTTCACCCTAGAAAAATACCAGACCTTCCCTCCACACCAAGTCAGCCTCCCAGATCTTCGACCTCTCTTCCAAAAACTTCGACTATATAGTAGCTTCCGACATTAGGCAACTTCCAATATCAACGAAACTTGGAAGACTTCGATCTCCCAAACTAGGGCATGAAACAAAGAGAGAGAGGCACCAAAATTTCGTTTTTATTCTTATCCTTAGACTCCACCCAACTCGCACTTCCTTTGGCTTCTCTACTTCGTGCTTCACACTTCCCAGCTTCCTTAGAGATATCTAACTTGCTTGAGATAAGGTCCTTAGAATGAATTTGACTAGATTCTATTTATAGGCTTCAAGGGAGGTCAAATTGATGTCCTTAGGCGAACTTGATCTCTTCTAGGTCGACTTGATGTGGAGGATACATAAATTACATTTGACTCAATACTTAAGCTTTTGACATGATTCAAAAGCCCAAGAAGGGTCTCTTTAAAAGTAAAATGTCACTATTGACTCAGAATAAATCCTAGAAGTCATCAATGGGGGAGTTTGACCTAAAACATGGTGACCCAAGCATGAAACCCATGCTTTAATAAGTCACAATAATAATAATTATTATTATTTTCTTGATTCTTTTGACAATTACATTACAAGATGACTCAAATACATTAAATGAAGACTGAACCTAGTTACATTTTCTAAAACTCCCTCTTAACTAGGAAGGTATTCATCATATACAAGTACAAGGAATATCTCAACTATATGAACCATGAATAAATTTTAGGCACAACAATGCCATGGAATAGATTATTGACAAGGGAAATCTATCCATTTGTCTCTCAACAATTTAGGCACTGAATGCCACAAACTAGATTCTTGACTAGGGAAATCTATCCAAGTGGGAGGAAGATGGACTCAAGCTTTCAACCCCTCTAGGTACCATCAGGATTACTTGCTAACCATCAACCCAAAGATCTAGGTGTGTATCCAAAAACAAAGCTCTATAATCAACACCACCTTTTCCAACTTCAAGACCTAGACATCAACACAAAGTGTTGGCCATATGTCCTCCCAGGAAATGCTTCACTCACAAAGCCTCAACACTCCTAGATCCAACGGTTCAAGGATAACCAATCTCTCCTAATCAAATTGATTGGTAACTAACTTGTTGTCAACACCTTCAAGAGATTCACTTGTACAAAACACAACCCCAATCAATAATATACTTTCATATGTACATAATCAAATACAAACCTCCGGGGTCTTCTAGACAACTTGATGTTTCTTCTAAACTTTTCATAGTAGGACTATCAACCAAATCTTTGACAAAAGATTCCTCATTCATACACTTTCCTTTTCTACTTCTCATGGAACAACATATCCTCTAAAATTCATTCTTCAATCAAAACCAATCTATGCCCTCCCTCTTAACCAAGGAGAATCTCTTTATACATGCTCCATCTTAATCTTAGGGAGATCTCTTATTCTTTTTTTCATCGGAGAATCTTTTGTGGCTTCCAACCATTTCATCAGAGTTAGAATCATCTCCATCATGCTTACCACATCAACGCACATCTTCACCATTATTGAGGATTATGTACCTACAAAACTTAGATAGAAAGTACAACCAAATCTATAGAAGCATGAAGTTAACCATATTAGAATTACTAAAGCATTTCATATATCAGATACCCAAGAGACACATACACTTCAACATCTTTCTAGGGACTTTGTTATAAACCCTAGATTACTTCATAACAAATTTTATTGTATCTAGGGTTTCAATGTTTCTTTCAAAGGTGTGACATACCCTACTACAACATATAGAAAACCCTAGAAACAATTCAAATGAATATAGACCTAGAAGTCATCTAGAAAATTTCAAAATTAATATGTTAGACTTTCCACTAGGGATTCATACAAATCCTAGATTTCATACAAAAGAATAATCAAAACCAATCACAACTTATTCATTATCATGATAAGCTTACTCTAGGGTTAGTTGCAAACCCTAGATTTTCAATCAAACATCAATCCCAACCAAAACTCAGATTTCAACAATCTTACACAAATCTCAAATCATTACATTGTCATCATACATGAGAGATTTTTACTTCTACTAAGTTTTAACTCCAAAAACCTTAGAATTTCATTTTCACAATCTTAGTAATCATTATATAAATAAATCTCATATTTTTATATCACATATACTAGAGAATTTAACTACTACTAGGGTCTGGCTACAAATCCCTAGATTTCCAAATATCATCATTCAAGAATCTCATAAAATGAATTATATTAAATACTAAGACTTATGACCATCAATAATGAGGTCAACACATGTATCTAGGAAGTCATTATCATGCATAAGCATATCATATGTCAGACAACATTAATACATTAGATATATACTGACCTAGACCAAGCTAGGGTTTCGACCAAGTGGGCACATCTACATATACCTATGGTTTCATAACATAGCAAAGAAAACCCTACTATTCCAAAAATTTCAAAGGTTCGAGATCTCAGACAAACATCATTCAACCCTAGCAAGTTAATATTTCATGATCATCAACAATAAATTCAAATAGCATTTCACAATATTCCTAAGTAGTTTAGGGTTTCGAACATTCACATTAGAATACCCTTTGGTTAGGGTTTTCTAGAGAACCTGTCTAAGTTTCTATAAAATTAGGTAAGAATAGGAGTGGGGTAGATTTATCAAGTGATGAATGACCCAAAATAAGAATCAATATGATTCACTATAGCTAGACACAACAATGTTAGTAGATTGTCAAATGAATAAAAATTTATAAAGAAGTCAATGTAGGCATACCTTTGTTTCTTGACAAACCTTATCTTGAGTGGCTTGCTTCCATAATCCTTGAGGATATAGTAGATGCCTTCCTAATCAAGACAATAAAGGGAGAATGGTGATTAATATAATCAAAACTAAATGAGTACATGAAACCAAAAACTTGAAGGAAATGAGATACTTATCTTTGGGAATTGTTAGTGGCTCCCTCCAAAGCTTGAGGGATACCTATAAACTTACAAAAGAAAATGTCTTTTCCAAAAACATGTTAAAAACCTATAATTCTAAATATAAAAAATATAAAATAGAATAACTAAGACTAAAAGCAAAGGACCTAGTAGTGTAAGTCCCTTATGTCAGATTCTTCAGGTTTGACTTTCTTTGGGTCTCCTTCTTCAACAATGTTTGCTTGATCTATTTCCCTCTTCTTATTTCTTGGATTGTTAGGACAGTCACTCCTGTAGTGACCCTTCTTATCACATTGATAGCATTCTACCTTGGACATGTCAACTTTATTCCTTGGTCCTTTAAATTTCTTTCCTTTATGTTGAGAAATGTAGGCATTTGATACTTGTTCAAGATTGGCAACTAGATAGATCCTCAATTCTTCTTAATTGTAGGCAGTCCATGTTTATTCAAAAGTGGGAGCTTCCTTCCAATTGTTAAGTCCTGCAGAAAATGCACCCAAGGTAAGTGGCAATCCTAATAGAGCAGTGATCATGAGTTCTTTTTTTGAAACAATTTCATCAATGGCCAAAATATCATCCCCGATTCTTTATATCTTCACAAAGAAGGAGGCCACTGTGTATTATTTAGTCATCTCTATGGTCCTTAGCTCATTTTTCAAACTTGCTACTTGACCATTATTCTTAATACTGAATAACTTTGACAAGGCTTCATACATGTCCTAAGCATGATTGATGTTGGTTATGAATGGGACAAGGTTGTCCTTTATTCCTTCTACCATTAGAGTCATGGTCACTAATTCTAGTTCCATGAATTTCACTTTGTTAGCATCACTGGAGTCATCTATAGGCTTCTTTACTTTTACTTTGACCAAGTCTACTACCTTGTTCTTTTCAAGGATGAGTTCAATTCTCTTCTTCTAGGACCTGTAGTTTGAGTCTCCTTCAAGTTTGTTCTCTCCCTTGATTGTGTTAGACATCTTCCTTGAATATAGTAAACTCCTTCCCTGAGATAATCCTTTTGAATGTTTCCTTGATCAAGTGCTTGAGTCTACCTTTTTCTTCTTTCTTCACTAAACCTCTTATACCATGTTAGAAAATAAAAAAGGCAGAACAATTTTCTTATACTTGGTAATCACTTGTGATGTTCTTGATTTTTTATTACGTTTATTTATATATTCTTTCTTTATCTCATCAAACAATTACCAAAGTGAAAGAACATAAAACAATGGACACTAGATATAGGCCCTATGCCAGGGAAAAACCCCCCTTGAGGGGAAAACCCAGTAAAAGGTCTCTTCCTTTTAATAGTATGCTTTGAGACTCTTCACCCTAAACAAAGACCAAACCTTCCCTCCATACCAAGTCACTCATCCTTTGGCTTCCTAGATTTGTACTTCATACTTCCCAAATTCCTTAGAGATATTGAATTTTCTTGAGATAAGGTCCTCCAAATGAATTTGACTAGCTTCTATTTATAGGATTCAAGGGAGGTCGAATTGATGTTCGTAGGATGACTTGATCTCTTATAGGCTAAATTGATGTGGAGGATACATAAATTACATTTGACCCAATACTTAACCTTTTTACATGATTCAAACGCCCAAGAAGGGTCTCTTTAAAAGTACAATGACTCTATTGCTCAGTGTAGATCCTAGAAGTCATCAATGGGGACTTTTACCTAAAACATGGTGACCCAAGCATGAAACCCGTGCTTTAATAAGTCACAATAATAATAATCATAATAATAATAATAATAATTCTTTTCTTTATTCTTTTGACATGTAGATTAAAATATGACTCAAATACATTAAATGAACACTGAACCTAGTTACATTTTGCAACAATTCTCAGGGGTCTAGGAGTGTTTTAATATATAAAGGAAGCCAAGTCATGAGTTTTTTGAAAATCTGAGCAAGTTTGGAAGGTGCGATACAAACTACTGCAAGATTCCCTATTTTGTTACAAGAGACAGTCCAACAAGCATGTGTCCATGCTTAATGCAAGTTGGGAGACAAAGGAAGCTAATGAGAATTTGAAAAATGATAAAATACAAATGTCCAAAGCATAAAGACATTTGGTTGCAGACTTGTCCTAGCAAAAATGAAATTTTTGGGTCTACTACAGTTGTAAAATAGGTTACACTATAGGAAATAATGGAAAATGAATAGTGAACAACAAAGTGAATAACAACAAAGGGAATGAATTAAGTGCAAAGTGAAAATGTCAATTAGCTTATGTAACCACTACAATTATGATAAACACATGATAAAGAAACTGTAAGGAAATAATATTCATAAAACTTATATAATTAACCATGTATAAATACCATAAACAAAAAGAAATCCATGAAAATAAATGATGCAAGAGGGATCATGAGCACCTGGGGTGGGCCTTGACCCAAGGAAGCTCATAACGATTAAAAGAAATCAATATTAGGAGATGAAATTAGATATCACTTCCATTAACTGAAAAGTTTCTCTTACATGATAGAGTTACAAAACTTGCTTGGAAACACTAATATAGACTTCTCACATTCTTCACATGCTTCTGTATATTTTTCTTCTTTCCTATTGGGCTACTCAAGCATATTATTTATACAAATAAGTAGGGGGGAAGCCTTCTTGAGGGGAGGATTGTTTTCCCTACAAAAATACCTAGAAAAGGGCATCTTTCTTCTTGTGTCATGACAAAACAATAGAAAGGAGACTTAAATGCCCTTAGCTAGTTGAGCTAAGACTCTTGTACAACATGGAGCATGCCCCACCAATATATCTAATTGGATCTCTTCAAAGTTTGTGTAAAATCCTTTTAAAGTCTTGCAAAATGGTAATGTTAGGCAAATAAGGTATGAAAAACCTCATTGACTCTCCTAAGAACTCTTTAATATTGGAAAGTGTGTCATTAAGTGAAAAAAGGTAGGATTAATGTATCCTTTATGTGCCTAGAATTTGATAGATGGGCCTTATGTCTTACCTATTTCGGAGTCTCGCCATACCCATTACAAGAAAATTTTCTCACGCTTTGAGTAACTTACTCCTAACCCCTCCCCCGCATAGTCTTTCTCATTCTCTCTCTGACAACTTTCTTGACATCCCATGCTGAGCTAGAGGTGCTTGCATTTTATTATATGAACTACCATTCCATGGACTCCTCTTCCTAAAGTTGATGTTCTTGGAGCCCCAAAAACATTGGTGGATTGAACCTAAGCCCAATCCATTGGACTCCAAGCCTCTAAATAATCCTTTTGTATAAGGGAGTCTTGGAAATTACAACGTGTAATCGGTCGGGAGAGAAATATTTTATGATGTTCATACTGTGGTGCAATGCTTTCCATCTCCTTTGGCATGCTTTTGAGATTTCCTTTCCTAACAATTTGAAAGTGTCTTCAAAGTGGAGGATGGCCTCCACTTTCCTTTGCTTGTAAACTTCCACTACCTTAGGGTTTTTTGCAAGAATGACATGAATTTAGGTGAGGATGGATGAGTTTGGGTGCTCAGGCCTTATCCACAGTGGCTCTCTCAACTCTACATCCATTTTTTTCTTTACCTCTTCAACTATAATTTCCTCATGCCTTAACCATGATGCCGGGGCCAACAATTGTGCATCCCCTAGATATGAGTTTGGGTTCCATATATTCAAATATGTAAGCACAAGGTTTGTGAATGTAGAATTCAACAACCTTGGCTTTGTCCTAGATATTGCATTGCGAGAAAAAAAATCAATGAATTCTCTAGTTCTTGCAGAGGGATGTCCCTATTTGTTCAATCTGGTTGTTCTAAAATTGACCCCATTATTCTTTAAAAAATAATGAGTAAACCTTTGAAGGTTTCTTGTAGTTAATTGCCTCTAAGGAGAGGTGTACCATTATCCCTAAAGTTGTTTCCATGGATGCAATCTAAGTGTCATTGTAGAAACCCTTGCATTTACTATAATTGGTTTCTTAGTTCCTTTTTCTCTTTTTCATGTTGTTCCATATTATTTGCTTCATCTAGTCTTAATAAGGCCATTTATTCCCTTATTTTGTTTATCTCATCTGCTATTTTAGCAATATCAACTACTCCTTTAGCTTGGGATATTTTCTTCCATTGGTGAGTTTATATCTTTTATTTATCCACCTTAAGCAGTAACTGGGGAGCAAGGTGCTGAGGGAGTAATATTTTTGATGCTCCTACATAATGGGGATCAACTATTAATGGCTAAGAGAAAAATGAATGAGGCTTCCTTGATTGCTTGACTACTTTTTTAGTTTTTTGTAATTTTGCAGACTGCTCCTATAGCAGGACAGCCTATTCAAATAGATGGGCAACATGTTCCTGTAGATGGTAAGCTTTCCCCATTGACTGTACTTGCTTCTTTGTTTCTTCAGGTGGTGCTTTCATTTCTTCTAGTTGTGCATCTAGTTCTTGCAACTCTTGTTCCAATACATCCTATAGCCTTTCATTTTCTAGAATGGGAGTTTCCTCATTATTAATAGGGATAGAAGAAGGGGGTTTTGGCTTGCCACTGAACCTTATGTTGGTGATTTTCATTCTGATGTACACATTTTTTTGAACAAGCCTACTTGATTTGGGTTTGGTGGGAGTCTTAAGGCTTGCTAGAGTGGCTACGATCTCACCTTCCTCCTCTAGGATTTATTTCTTTTTTTGTTTTTCAGTCTTGGCCATTGCCTTCCCTTTCCTCTTCTTTCTTGAACTCTTCTAAGATTTTTTATATTCTACCTAGGCCTATAACAAGGCTCGTGTGTCCATAAAAAATCCATCTAGGGGATGGGATGTTGAATGTTTTCCAAAGAATCCATAACTATCAACTTAATTAGGTTGTGATGGGCCAGATAATTCTTATTTCCTTCCTTGACCTTGGTGCTCATTTATTTAAGAGATTGAAGAAGGAAGTAGGGAATGCTCAATAGGTCGTGGGTTGGAAGGTGAGATTGTAATATTCGCTGATAGATCGGTGTGAATTGGTATGCATACTCTATGCTTAGCCTATCGTCACAAGAAATGCATTTGAGAATAGGGAACTCTACCTCATCCCAAAGGGTAAGGCATGCTTTCATTTCTAGTTCCATTCGTATTCTCATTAGGTTGTTCATTAGGGAGGAATAATTCTCTCTTTGCATTAATAGCCTATTCTATCTCCTCTTTATTCCAATGTATACCCCTAGGGAGAGTGGTGACTCTACTCATGGAATATTCATTAACATATTGTTGGGTGTAGAGCCTGATTATCTTCTTTATTGTTCATAAGTATTTTGTTTTAGCTGCGTTGGATCCCTGTTCCTAAAGGGGTGGCAATGTTTCCCATTTAATCACCATTAGGGGGGTCCAGGGGGGGGTGATGATGACTTTTATGAGCACCCCCCTGGAAGGGGTTCGGGGGTAGTGCCCTCGAAGATAAAACTAGATGAAAAATTGCCTTGTAAAATATTTTAATTTCGTAGACAATCTGGGCTGTTCATCAGACGGATGATCTGACGATAGAAGTTATGTTAATTTATGGTTTTTTTTCCCTATAAGGCAACCCTCGGTTTATATGAGGGAATTGTATTGTGGTTATGTATTATTATTCTAAGAGAGAGAGAGAGAGGAGGTTGTGTGAGAGAGAAGAGGAAATTACAACAGATTTTTTGTAGGTTGTATCTCTTCATTTTGTTGGATAATATAAAAGGAAGGAATGGTTGTTTCTTCGTGGACATAGCCCAAATTGGGTGAACCATGTATATATGTGTATCTCTTGTTTTATGCATTTTTGTATTTGTTTTTACGCAATATTTAATGTATTTCATTGCTTCGTTCATTAATTTCTAACACATATGTCACCAATCCCTTAACTGCAGTGATCAATTCTTTGCCCTCATGGATTTGCGCATTCATTGAAAATTCCAGAGTAATTTCATCATCAAACCCTATGATCTTTTCAAAGAAGCCTAAACATTGAAATTTTTCCAAGATAACAAAAACCTCAGAATTCCGAGGGACATACATATAACAAGGAAAAACATATGATGGCCATAAGTAAAAATAAAATAAGATAAAAATGAAAGATATGGTCAGGACATACACCTTATCACATGGGGAAAATTCTAGCGTGAGCTCTACCTCACTCATTATGGCCATTGCGTAGTTCCTGAGCACATTTTTCTCTTTATATTGTGAGAAGGAACCCTTGCATGTCCTAACCCCTAGTGGGCAATGAGCTTCCTCACCATTAAGGGGGTAATAACTAATGTACATATAAAGCAAGATCTAACCCTTTGAAATATGAGTAGTAATACAAAGAAAAATCAAGAAAAAGTAAAAGGCACACAAGATGGGTGGAAATCAAAGGTTGAGTTGGTAACTCATGCATCCACAATTATTCTCTCGCCACATCTATACACTCAGGATGAGGAGCCCATTATAGTTTGTCGCTTTGACCAAGGCACTTGACCATGAAGTCTTTTCTCCTCCATCCCATCATTATTCACATGCTACTATCAATTTAAAAGTTTACCAAGGACATCTCACTTCCCCTTGGAGGATGGAAATACCTAATAGGGTGGTCTATTAGCCACTCATACCTAGGTAGGTAACTTAATTGTGGAAGGGAAGCCTTATTTGAAGTGTAAAATTTCCCATTACTTTCAAGATTGGTTCACTTAGATGCAAAAGTAATTAAATGTACCCAATGATTTATTTGTTAGCATTGGATATATTTTAGAGGAGCATATTAACACCCACATGTGGAGCGTTGAGAGCCATGAGACTACAGGTAGTAGAAGAGCATCATATATAACCATGGGAACCTCCAAAACCCACAAATATCCATCACTTTGCCTTGCACTGGTGACATATATGGGATGATGCACCTGGACCCAACATGCCCCTAGCTAGCTCAACACTTTTAGAGGGAGGAAAATTTATCTAGGGCACATAGGAGGGTTGTCTCACAAATTGAGACATGGTAGGGCTAGTACCACATTGAAATCCCCCAAAATTGGAGCAAACATAGGAATTTCGACAACCTAGAGACCCAAGATACCACTTTTGTGCCCCAAGATGAAAATTTGGGTCCACAGAGGAGCATTGATAAAGACCTAAGGGCCAACCCTTAGGAGGTGATTTTAGAAGGCTTCTACTCACATCTTAGCACCAAGAAGCCTCAATAATATCCCTGGAAGGGCTCACACATGCATGACATCATATCTCTATCTCTGGAAGGGCCATAGTTATGTTTTATCATTGGTTACTAGATTGGCTTGTGACCTAGATTTTTGTTAACACATTATGTTATTATTTTGAAGGGAAATAGGCTAAAATTGGAACTTGAATTCCTAATATAAGTAGAGGAATCATTCATTATATTTAATAATCATCACACACTTGGTATTTTCATCCTCTCTATCTGAATTCAACCTTCTTTCTTGTGGAGACTTTGGAATCTACGAATGCATTGTGACATTTGGCGCTGATTTTTCTTAACTTTGTAGAAATTATTTGGATCAATGAATTGAATCTTCATGTTATCTTGTAAGTGAATGTGATTGTTTAATATCTATTTTCTACATGTATAATGTATGGAATAATGTTGATTCTAGGTTATGCTTATTGTTCCCTAATTTGTTGAAGATATATTAATTGGTATCTAGATGATCTATTGCATGCATTACTCATTACATAACATGTGAATGAATGTCCTATTGGTGAACCTTTGTTGGCTCTCCCATGAAAAATCCATTATCCTTTGCATAGATAATTGCTTGAAGTTTTGGCTGCTAGGGCATCAAAATTTCGGCCTCCTTAGAAACTTATTGGTTGTCCTATCAAATCATAGACTCCATTCTCCAAGTGACAAGGGACCGGTATACTTGGTTGGAGATCAAAGAATTTATTACTCGTAAAATTGTTCTCTCTCTAATTTTGGCTTCTTCAAGGATAAGCTCATGAACTAGGGATTCATTAAAATACCTAGGCAAGGCACGTTTTGGCGATTAGAGAGCCTAAAAATCAAGAAGAGGATATTTTCCACAAAATATATCCTTTTGGTGGCATGCACTTCAATATTATCCATAAAGTTATTTTCCCTAGTTTGTAGCCCTAGGGTGAAACAATAGTTTGTGTTTCTTGAACTTATAGGATTGTTTGAAGGTCTCATGCATCTTTTTTTAATTGAAAATCACTATGGGAGACCCTTTCCTAAGTTCTTAGCCCTGGATCTCTCTAACACAACCGATTAATCAAACCCTAGGTCATAGATTTCCCTCCATAGGTCTCTATATAGAAAGGGAATTACCTCCAATTGGAGCCTTAAGCCATTGTTGTTTCTTTCTTGTAGAGTGCCAATTTGAGTCACCTTGTACCCTAACACTTGAGTACCTATCTTAAGTGACCTTCTCATATATCATGACTCCTCCCTTTGGTGAAAATATGTAAATAGAAAGGGGGTTTGGTTGTGGTGATAGTGGGCTATCACCCCATTGTTGTCACTTGGTCTAGTTTTAGCCTTGTAGGGTACACCTCTCCAAGGCCTCCTAGATTTTGCAGCAACAAAAACTATCATCATGGGCTTATTGACATTGTCTTGCATGCAAAACTTGAAGACAAGTTGTGAGCTTGAGATAATCATTTTGTTTAAGTGGAGATTATTTATGGTGGTGGAAAAGGAAGCCTCAGTGTGTAACATCTATCTTTCCCACCTACCCTCATGGAACTTCATATAACTTGCACATCCACCTCATCCTATAATCAGTAGGTGAAAACAAAGACCTTTTTGAAAGAGAGTTGATTTGTCTCATTTATTTTCCCGCACGTGGGAACAAATCTAGATAATGTGGAGTTGAATAACAAATTGTATGATACTTCACAACATTTTTTCTTTTATTCAATTGAATAGATAGGGTGAGTGCAAGAGATATTCATACTTGATGTTTACCTATGATGGCATTGGAGGGTGTTATTTGTTCATTTCTAGGTGTTGTAAAGGTGTTGTTGGTGAACAAACAAACTTTTAGCTTCTTACAAGGAATCTTGTAGCTTTTGAGTTCATTTTTATTAAAGTTGGAGTGAGTTTCTTACAAATGTTGTTGATCTGGAGCTGCTGACCTTTGCTGGAGGATATGGTCTTCTTCAAAAGTTCTTCTGTTGTTTGGAAATTAATCCCGTAGGATTTATATAGGTTTCTACTGGACTTTGTAGTCTCCTATAGTAGTTATAAAGGTCCCTCATGCTCACTAAAATAACCTTCTGAAGTAGCGTGTAGACTTGATAATTCATGAAATAATAGATAATGTTGATGGAAATGGACTTTATTGTGGTTGTGGTGGACAAATGAAGAAGTTGAGATGTTGCAGGGTGAAAAATGGTGGACTGCAGGTGAGAAATGATCTAGGCGAATATTGGTGGCCACCTGCATATTCCACCTAGACCCCCCAGTCAGTTTCATCCGTTTCCTTGTTCGTTTCACCATTTACTATTTTTAGCATTTTTTTGGGTCCTGAACTTCTGAGCAATTTTGACCCCCTAAATGGCATTTTTTTTTGGGTTCCGCAGCAATCCCATGGCCATAGGCAGTGGCTTGTGCCAAAACCTATAGTACTCTAAGAGACCTTTCCAACAAGGTATCATACGCACCAAACAGAGATAACATGACCAAGTTACGACCTCGAGAAGTTGGCTGCCCAACTAACCTAAATGGGCCCACAAACGCTTGGTGTTACATCTCCTGGAGTAAGGATTTTGGTTGTTTAGAGTTTTCTCATGTTTTCCAATAATAAATAGGCCCTTGAGCATCAGTGTAACACAATTTAGAGGCATTTATCTACCACATCTCTTCTCAGAGATAAGCTACTATCGCCCGAGCTATCTTATTTCCATTTTGTTTGTAAGCATAGTTCAATATTTTTCTATTAATGAAATGAAGTGTTTTTCTGCTGCATCTCTTTGTTTATGATTATATATGTAAGTTGTTAATTCCTATTTAAGTTTTAATCAATAGTATCAGAGCGATCTGATGTTTCTCTATTTTTCTTTGCATTTCCTCAGCGAGGTCAGGGTATAAGGAATTAGGGCTTGATCTGGTTGAAACATTGCAAGGTTAGCTTCACAAAACCCGACGACCTCCCATGGCGGAAGAAAAGAAAGACAAGGAGGCAGGAGATCCTTTCAAAATTTTGCTCGAGGAAGCCCTCAAGCAACAGAGGGATGCGATGATGGATAAATTTGCCCAGATCCTTTGACGGCTACCCACAGGCGATGCATCTTCATCTAGCAATCACTCTGGAGTTGCCACTCCTTCAAGGTACAAGTTAACTTCGATATTCCCATATTCGAAGGCCTGATAAATGCAGGCACCATAGATAAATGGTTAAATCTATTGGAAGGATATTTTTCAGTTCATGAATTTTCCAATTGGAAAAATATTACTTGCGCACTTCTTAAAGTCGCCCCACATGTGAAGGATTGGTGGGCAACCTACTATGAAAAGAAGGATGAGAGTGAAACCTTGCTGTTTTTTCAGGTGCACCCAATTGGAATTCTTTTCAATACACCATCAAGGAACAATATTACCCTGTTAGGATATATGAAGGCGAATACATCATGTGGACCATGCTATGGCATGGAAGGGACCAAGATGTGCCAGAGTTCTCAAATACTTTCCTTACCCTTCACACGAAGCTGGGTATCAAGGATACTACGTGGAATTTGGTGCTCAAGTACCACGACTATCCACACAAGTACATCTAGGACGAGATGGATTTCCTGGACATTTCCTCACTTAGCGCGACGTATCGGTATGCTGTCAAGATTGAGTAGAAGTTTAAATAGAAGAAGCGGGACTTTGGATCTGTGAATCCAAAGCAAGGAAAAGGTGCCCCCAAACCACAAAACAAAGGACCAAGCCAAGGCGACGCTACCTACGATAACCCACCAAAGCTGTAAGCAAAGAACAACACCTCGAAGATGAAGAAAGACACAGGAAAATGGTGTGAGTTCCATAAGAGCTCCACTCACAATACAAGTGAGTGTTGGGCCAAGAAATCACTGGTGGCTGAGATGAAGGCTTCTGAATCAGATGCAGGTTTCGACCTTGAATCACAACCTGATAAGGAAACTAAAAAAGGGAAGAAAATCATGATGTAGATCTGAGTGCCACCATGGCCACCACCACGATCCAGAAGATTGAGCTTGAAGATCCAAAGGAGGGGGAATGATTTTTCCACTCATAGATGTGGGTGAAGGGTTCTCCGCTACAGTTCATTGTCGAAATTGGGAGCCAAAAGAACCTCATTTCAGTAGAGGTCGTGAAGTGGTTGGGCCTAAATACTATAGCACATCCACATTCAAACACCATCGGGTGGCTTCACCAAGGACAAGATCGTCGTGTCAGCCAACAGTGCTTCCTTCCCTACAACATCAATCCCTTCACGGATGAGGTACTATGTGACTTTGCTTCTCTTGAAGTTTGTGATGTATTGTTAGGACAACCATACTTGTGGAAGCGACACGCTGTATATGATTCTAGACCTCACTCTACGATTATTACTTTGGGTAATAAGTTGTACAGGATACCGGAGGTAGCCCTACCTACCACCATTTCTTTGATCACTGTAAAGAAATGCAGTAAGATCATTTCCTAGACCAGGAATTTTTTTTTTCCTTATGATTCACCCCTAGGGCAAGAAGAAGGTTATGGCCATGGATTCCAGGTAGAGCTCCTCTGCACAATAGCAGCAGATGGACAAGGTGGTGGAGGAGTACATGGATATTTTCACCTCGCCCACAATGCTACCTTTGCACTGTTAGGTCAAGCACTCCATCGATCTGACCTAGGGGGCACTGCTGCCTAATGGACTGATCTATCAAGACTCCGTTCTGGAGAACAATGAGATTAGGAGGAAGATTCAATAACTATTGTAGAAAGCGCACTTTAGGCCTATATCATCACCTTTTGGGAGCCCGATTGTATTGGTATAGAAGAAGGATGGGACCTGGAGGCTCTGTATTGACTATCAGGCATTGAACAAGATCACTGTCTGGAATAGGTACCCAATCCCGTGGATTGATGACCTTATGGACCATCTCAAAGGGGCCAAATATTTCAACAATATTGACTTGAATTCAAGTTATCACCAGGTTCCTATCAAACCCTCCGATGTGTGGAAGCATGCCATCAAATCCAAGGAGGGACTTTTCGAATGGTTGGTCATGCTGTTCAGATTGACGAACGTCCCTGCAACCTTCATGAGATTGATGGATGACATCTTGTGACCCTTCAACAATGCATTCATGGTGGTGTATTTAGATGACATCTTGATCTTTAGCCAGAGTTGGGAAGAGCACCTCCACCATATTCGACATGTCCTTCAAACCCTGCACCAACATAATATGTGTGATAACTTAGAGTAATGCACCTTTGGCCTAACCTAGTTTCAATAACTGGGATACGTCATTGATAAGCAGGGTGTTGATGTGGACCCATCCAAGATACAAGTCATTTGAGATTTGCCAGCCCCAACCACTCTAACAGAGCTCTGCTGCTTTTTGGGTCTTGCCAATTTCTACCATAGGTTCATGTTAGGGTTCTCTCATATCACTTGGCATTTAAGTCACCAAGGGTGGAGCAAAAGAAAAGTTTTTGTGGTTGGAAACCTAACATCAAGCGTTCTATGAGTTCAAGAATCATCTCTGTTCTGCACCAATGCTTAAATTATCAGACCTGCAACAACCATTTGAGATTAAGATAGATGCCTCCGACTATGCTATTAGTGTGGTTATTAATCAACATGGGAATCTAGTGGCTTACCATAGTGAGACGCTTTCAGACATAGTCTGAAAGTACCCCACTTACGACAAAGAAATATATTCCATTGTGCAGGCCTATTGTCAATGGAAGCATTACATTATGAGGAAGGAAATAGTCATCTAAACAGACCACCGACCTCTGCAATTCATATAGACACAAGAGAAGTTGCAGAATGATTGCCATCAGAAATGGTCCACCTATTTGCAACAGTTCCATTTGAACATTAAGTATAAGAATGGCATCACCAATAATTTTGTTGATTGCCTCAGTCGACCACCGGTCATGGGTTTGATCATTGTGCTCGATTCCTGTGGGCATGAGACATCAGGGTGGCCGCATATTTACAAGAGTGATCCAGACTTCGGCAACATATACCAGACACTCCTGGAAGGGAATCAAGTTCCAAATTTTCACCTTCAGGATGCATTGTTATGCCACTTGGGACACATCTGTTTTCCTTAGAGTGAGTGTGGCAAGATGATTTGGGAGGCGCACTATAGTCGGGTCACTGGCAATTTTAGAGTAGATAAAACAGTGGCGGTATTGCAGAAGTATTTTTATTGGATGAAACTTCGTCACGATGTTGGGGAGTACATTAGATCTCGCACTGCCTGCGCCATTACCAAACCAAACATCAAGAAGAAAGGCCCGTTTACTTCTCTACCTACCCCTAGCCGGCCTTCCTTATACTACGCACGATAATGATTGCATTTTCGTGATTGTCGAACAGATTCTCTAAGATGGCCATCATGGTGGCCTGCAAGAAGAGTATCACAACCGAGGCCACTTCTAAGCTCTTCTTTGAGTGAGTATGGGTGTTGGGCGTGAAATCCCCCCAAGGCATGTTTTGGGGCTTAAAGCCCAAGTTTTGACTAATTCCATTGTAAGACTCCGTGATTTATGGGCGCAGAGCGCGAAGTCATAATAGAGTCACAGGGTTGTCCGCCCTTGTTTTTATAATGTAATGTCTATTTGAAAGATCTGCCCATGGTCCGCGGACCATGGGATTGTATAAATAAAGTGAGGCTCTAAGTGTAGAAAATAGTTAATCGAAGAATCTAATGGGATAGAAGGAATAGAAGCATTGAGTCAAAGTGTAAGTCGTGTCTTTGGGTCGTAGAGTAGGAGAAGGCTCTGCAGCTGAGTGCATAAAGGACTAGTAGTTCACAGCTAAGTGTGCGGATCCCTGCAACTGAGTGCGCAGGGCAGGTCGAGTCTGTAACCATGGGAAGAACTAATAAAAGAGAAGTTTTACCATATTTCTTGTGTATCTTTTCTTGTTTTATGTATTATTGGGTATGAATTGCAAGTTTACTATTTATTTATTGCACGAACTCATATAAATGTGCTGAATAAGTAAATATAACATAAGGCATCCATTTACGCGAAGATAACTAATTGGTGTAAGAAGATAAGTAAGATCTCGGGTGTGACTTAGGGAAATAGTGCAGGTCGCTGCTCCAGTAGCGTGGAAACCCCACAACCCCTGGTTAGGGTTGTGCGAAGGCGAATATATCAGGGCGCGAAGGCCAGGGAAGTGCGCGAAGTAACCTATGCGAAGAAACTCTTAGTTGGACCAAATCAACCCCTCAGACATCTCAAGGGTGCAGAAACCTGGTTCCAGCACCCCCCCATACTACTTCGGGTGAGACCTCAGTTCGCACTTCGCAGACTGTTGCCAAAAGGGCCAGTAGTATAGGGATTTGTTTGGCTAATTAAATCTGAACCTGGGTCAAGCCCCAACAAGCCAACAAATGTTTCCATTACCAGGACCGGGATCTGCACAGAGATGTCTGATGTCATATCATTGGAATCCAACTAAGAAAGAAATTGAAGATTGGTTGGATAGGAAGATTCATGAGTTCGTGACGCAGGAGAACAGGAATCCGTGACTATCAAAAGAAGAGTGGTTAGATTGCTAATTGTACACAGAGATCCACGAAATTTTCTTCGCATCTTTCCCGACGAAGCTGTACGAGTGGATCGTGAAGCTAGCAGATAGCCATGGAAGGTGCAAGCTCGACAGACCTATTCTATGGACTCTAGAATTGGTGTGCAAATTGGAAGCATCAGAGGATAAGATCACGCTTTTTGTTGATCACTGGCTTGATCGAATTTGTTATCACTTAAGAATTCTAATGCCAAAATTTCTCATACTAGCTTGATGGTAAAGATTCGGTGCTAGTCCAAGTTTGAGTTTTTGTTTGCCTTAGAGTCTGAGTCTTAGGAGTCCACTATGCATTCTCATTCACCACTGGTCTCATAATTCACACAATTTCCATGTGTCAGCTCTGTTCAAAGGTTATTATGTGCTACAAAGCTCTTTAGGTAATTTCGTAGTGCATAAGTCAGTTTTAGGTGTATTTGCAGCGCAACTGTCTAGGTGATTTTGTGCTGATCCATAAAAAATCTCACTCAGCTGTCATATTTATCAGAATCCTCATCATTAGTTCATTAGCTGTCTTGGTATGCACAGGTTGCAAGTTTCAAAAAGAAGCAAAGAAAAGAAATACATTTATGAACTCCAAAGTTTTATTATGAAAAGGCAGTCAACTTCCACGAGGTCTCTAAAGCAAATGAAAGCCTATTTTGGGAAATGGAAAGAGGTTTTTATTCCTAACAGAATGAACTAGAAAAAAATCCTTCATTTTCCTCAAATCCATTACGATCTGAGAGAAATTAATGACCAAAGTTGCGCTACGAAACTGCTGTAGGTGCAGTTTTTCATCTCCTGTTTTACACCTGTTTTTCAAAGACACATTCTGGGCGGTAGGGAAGGTGTTTCAAAAAACAAAGATAGGTTTTTGTTCAGAATGGATTGGTTCACAAAAGCCTCCTTCCGTTTTTCCAAATACTTTTTTTGTGAGAAGTTATGAGCTCTGTCCCAAGCCCTATTTTTCAGCCAGAATAGAAGCTTATATCTCATGTCATCTTCACTTATTGGCAATGCAAGAAAAAGGAAGCAAGGCATCATGATTCAGTTCCAGAAAAGGGTTGGGAAATCAATCTAGATCAACTTCATACAATTGCAGACAGCAACACAATGGCAATGGTTGTTATCAATCCAAGCAACCCATGTGGCACCACTTTTACCCATGATCATTTGGCTAAGGTTGCAGAGACAGCTAAAAGGTTAGGTTTGTTAATAGTCTCAGATGAAGTATATGCTCATATTGTCTTTGGTAAGAAGCCATTCATTCCAATGGGATTCTTTGCATCAACTATATCAGTAATTACTCTTGGGAGCATATCGAAGAAATGGATGGTTCCTGGTTGGCAGATTGGTTGGTTTGTGACATGTGATCCAGATGGTATTCTGAGGAAATCTCAGATAAATGAAGGCATTATTGCAACCCATTTAATTGACTAGGCACTAGATAGGTTTTTTTCTGCAGCTGTCCAGAATCCTATGTGTAATCTCTCATTAATGGTTGGCACAACAAATGATTGGTGTTATGTGGAGGCATATGGAAAGAATGGGGTCCATATATATATTCAGTTTGAAAAGCTCCAAGGCACATGAGAAGGACATTTCAAGATAAAGAAACTCAAGATAGTCGAATTTTGGCATTAAGCTGTGTTTTTGAAATTACACAGCAGTTTCGCAGTGCGCTGCGAAACCCCTGTAGCAACCTGTTTCAGCAGAAAAAACTCTGTTTTCTGCGTTTACTAGTAAATTTCCAGAAGGGGTTCTGAGCAGCTGAAAACTAAATTTTGAAAACTGAAAGAGGCTTTTATTCATAACATACCAAACTACAAAAACCTCTTTCAGTTTCTTCAAATTCGTTCTGAGGTGGGAGGAATTTATGGTTAAAATTGTGCTACGAAACTGCTGAAAGTCAAGCTTTGTCTATTGGTTTTAGCAGTCTTTTTCAAGATCAGTTTTTGATTACAGGAAGACGTATTTTGGAATTCTGAGGGAGGTTTATCTTCATAATATGTCCAGCTACAATAACCTATCTCACTTTATTCATAAGTGTTTTCAGTTGGGATATACTAAGCTTTCATTGAGACCCTAATTTCAGAAAACGGATTTTTCTTGTTTGCCACGTGTTTTTCAAGGACAGTTTCTGGACAGCTGGAGAAATGTTTTCAAAAACCAGGAGAGGTTTTTGTTCTTGACAACATAGGCTACAAAAACCTCCTTCATTTTCGTAAAATGTGTCATGGATGAAGAGATAAAGGCTCTACAATTTTCAAGGATCTAAACCTAAAAACAGGGAAACATGTTCCCTAATTTCTAGGGTTTGTCATCAGCAGTTGGGTGACCACGTGGGAGGCTTCATCAAATTCGACTCCTTGAGGTTGCAAGTTGTCAAATAATGCTTTAAATTCTTAGATAAGGTTGTTGAATCATGATAAGGAGTTACACTCCTAGTTGTATTAGGTCTCTAGGACTGCTAGTTAGGTGTCATTTGCATTTAATAGTTAGTTTTGAGTATCAATAGGTGTCATAGTAGGATGAATTCGAATTTCCCTCATGCTGGAGGAGGAATCTAAGTTGTGTAAAGAGCTCTATATATAGCAGAAGAGCTGATGTACAAAGGGTT
The DNA here is from genome assembly GCA_031772625.1 of Pinus tabuliformis. Classification (NCBI taxonomy): domain Eukaryota; kingdom Viridiplantae; phylum Streptophyta; class Pinopsida; order Pinales; family Pinaceae; genus Pinus; species Pinus tabuliformis. The sequence continues at coordinate 305,742,155 of CM062818.1, forward strand.
GGAAATCTTTATGGAAAAGCTTGTATTTGGCATATGTATGACTCATTTTCAATAATAGATGCTTGACTTTGCTTCTCAGGATTCATGAAGGGTTTTTCATGTTCAGAATATGTGATGTGGTCCTTTTTCTTAATTCTTACAGTGGTATGGATGTATAATCACTCAGAATTCACTGAATGTGCTCTGACTTCCTGTATACATGCATAAACTGTGTGTCCCATATGAGTTTATGTTCTGAATATTTAAACGCTGAATGCCCTGACTTCCATGTAAGGTTGAGTTCATTGTTATATTGAGGTGTTGTTGACTCCATAAGCCCAATGGATAGTTTTGTTTAATGTGTTTCCACCATTCATATTTTTCATACTTGTTTCATAGAGTTAGCCATCTAATCTTTATCAAAATCATTAACCTTTGAGAGAGCCCTCTCAGGTTGAGGAGGCTAAGCCTCAGCCAAAAGTTGGTTTGAAATAGTTACTTGAAGTCTTCCTGGTCTGCAGCCTTCCAGGGCCTGATTTTGAGATAACATTTTGGTGCGTCTGCCGGGAGTCTGAAGATTATTCATTCCCAAAATCATGAAGCTGAACTTCTGAAGGTAGCAGGAGCTCAGACATCTATTTGAGGCTGCAAAACTACCTTGGCGACTCCACACATCGAATAAGAAATTGGAAGGTGACTCCACTGCTAGAAGATCAGTAGCTTGATGAAGTTTCAAGATGAATTCCACTGCAAGAATGAATGCCAGGTATGCTCCTATGAATCGGTCTCATATCCCTGGTTTTCCAAATCCTATGCCCAAGGTTGATTGGTTAGATGATCTTCCAATATTCAAAGATGAAAAGAAGGACAATGCTGCTCTTCATTTGGTTAAATTCCATATGCATGTACGCAGTCTTAAGGTTCATTTCCCTGAAGATTGTCTCATGAAGATGTTTATGACCACTTTAGAAGGAAAGGCATGGTCTTGGTATAAAAGTTTGGAAAATGGTTCATTATATTCTCTTGCTGATTTCCATGATGTGTTCTATGACATGTATAAAGAGTGTCATCCATCCTTATTGCTGCTCAAAGATTGCTGTAGACATTCTTTAAGTCTTATTCAGTATTTGGAGGATTGTTATGATGATGATGAATTTACGGATGAAGAAATTTTAGAGGCTCTTCATAACAATGCATTTCAACACCAAGAAGAAAGCATAACATCTCATGAAATGCAGCATGAAGATCAGCAGGGGTTTACTTATGCAAATCATATTACATCCTCTGAGATTGATGTAGAGATGCAGCAGATTTGTCAGGCTTTAGATCATTATGAGTATGAAATTGATTGCAAACAGCAAGAAGAAGTACTGGAAGATAGCTTTTACGACCCTCAGGCAGAGGAAAAGGTTGGTTTTTTATGTCAAACTTCTCAGCAGCTTACAGCAATAAATGATCATAAGAAAGAGGAAAATTACATTGTTTGTAGGCAGCATTTAGAAAAGCAGTTCGATAGCATATCGAAAGAATCTTGTGTGGTTGAGAATCAGTTGTCTAAAGATGTAGAATGTTATGATGATCATCAACATAACTATGTATTCTTTGACCCTATAAGTGAATATATGGACAAGCTTTGCACTCCGGTCTTTCATTTTCATTTGCATTATGAAGATCAAGTATATTATGGGTTGATTTGGTCATCTCACTACCATGGTTATTTTGAGGTTGAATGCAGTCAAGAGCCTCCAATATCAGAGAAGACAATTGATTGGCTTTATTGGAAATATCATGTTGCTTGAGCTACAAGTGGAGCTTGCAGCTGATAGGGTAGGTAGGTAGGAAAGTGCAAATAAGCTCAAGGTTGACTGAGCATTTTTTCAGTAGTGGTAGATTTCTTTTTCTCACAGTGATCATCAAGTTTAAGCCCGAGGTGAAGGCCCAAGAAACTTAAAGGAGATGCTTGTCAAGCAAATTTCTGTTTGTCATAAATGGATAAGGCACTGGACATACGAGTTCTTAGTGTACTACAGGAGCACACTATCCCAAGTGGAGCCACTGTTATCACTTAAGAATTCTAATGCCAAAATTTCTCATACTAGCTTGATGGTAAAGATTCGGTGCTAGTCCAAGTTTGAGTTTTTGTTTGCCTTAGAGTCTGAGTCTTAGGAGTCCACTATGCATTCTCATTCACCACTGGTCTCATAATTCACACAATTTCCATGTGTCAGCTTTGTTCAAAGGTTATTATGTGCTACAAAGCTCTTTAGGTAATTTCGTAGTGCATAAGTTAGTTTTAGGTGTTTTTGCAGCGCAACTGTCTAGGTGATTTCGTGCTGATCCATAAAAAATCTCACTCATCTGTCATATTTATTAGAATCCTCATCATTAGTTCATTAGCTGTCTTGGTATGCACAGGTTGCAAGTTTCAAAAAGAAGCAAAGAAAAGAAATACATTTATGAACTCCAAAGTTTTATTATGAAAAGGTAGTCAACTTCCAGGAGGTCTCTAAAGCAAATGAAAGCCTATTTTGGGAAATGGAAAGAGGTTTTTATTCCTAACAGACTGAACTAGAAAAAACTCCTTCAGTTTCCTCAAATCCATTACGATCTGAGAGAAATTAATGACCAAAGTTGCGCTATGAAACTGCTGTAGGTGCAGTTTTTCATCTCCTGTTTTACACCTATTTTTCAAAGACACATTCTGGGCGGTAGGGAAGTTGTTTCAAAAAACCAAGATAGGTTTTTGTTCAGAATGGATTGGTTCACAAAAGCCTCCTTCAGTTTTTCCAAATACTTTTTTTGTGAGAAGTTATGAGCTCTGTCCCAAGCCCTATTTTTAAGCCAGAATAGAAGCTTATATCTCATGTCATCTTCACTTATTGGCAATGCAAGAAAAAGGAAGCAAGGCATCATAATTCAGTTCCAGAAAAGGGTTGGGAAATCAATCTAGATCAACTTCATACAATTGCAGACAGCAACACAGTGGCAATGGTTGTTATCAATCCAAGCAACCCATGTGGCACCACTTTTACCCATGATCATTTGGCTAAGGTTGCAGAAACAGCTAAAAGGTTAGGTTTGTTAATAATCTCAGATGAAGTATATGCTCATATTGTCTTTGGTAAGAAGCCATTCATTCCAATGGGATTCTTTGCATCAACTATATCAGTAATTACTCTTGGGAGCATATCGAAGAAATGGATGGTTCCTGGTTGGCAGATTGGTTGGTTTGTGACATGTGATCCAGATGGTATTATGAGGAAATCTCAGATAACTGAAGGCATTATTGCAACCCATTTAATTGACTAGGCACTAGATAGGTTTGTTGCTGCAGCTGTCCAGAATCCTATGTGTAATCTCTCATTAATGGTTGGCACAACAAATGATTGGTGTTATGTGGAGGCATATGGAAAGAATGGGGTCCATATATATATTCAGTTTGAAAAGCTCCAAGGCACATGAGAAGGACATTTCAAGATAAAGAAACTCAAGATAGTCGAATTTTTGCATTAAGCTGTGTTTTTGAAATTACACAGCAGTTTCGCAGCGCGCTGCGAAACCCCTGTAGCAACCTGTTTCAGCAGAAAAAACTCTGTTTTCTGCGTTTACTAGTAAATTTCCAGAAGGGTTTCTGAGCCTCTGAAAACTAAATTTTGAAAACTGAAAGAGGATTTTATTCCTAACATACCAAAATACAAAAACATCTTTCAGTTTCTTCAAATTCGTTCTGAGGTGAGAGGAATTTATGGTTAAAATTGCGCTACGAAACTGCTGAAAGTCAAGCTTTGTCTACTGGTTTTAGAAGTCTTTTTCAAGATCAGTTTTTGGTTACAGGAAGACGTATTTTGAAATTCTGAGGAAGGTTTCTCTTCATAATATGTCCAGCTACAATAACCTATCTCACTTTATTCATAAGTGTTTGCAGTTGGGATATACTAAGCTTTCATTGAGACCCTAATTTCAGAAAACGGATTTTTCCTGTTTGCCACGTGTTTTTCAAGGACAGTTTCTGGACAGCTAGAGAAATGTTTTCAAAAACCAGGAGAGGTTTTTGTTCTGGACAACATGGGCTACAAAAACCTCCTTCAGTTTTGTAAAATGTGTCATGGATGAAGAGATAAAGGCTCTACAATTTTCAAGGATCTAAACCTAAAAACAGGGAAACATGTTCCCTAATTTCTAGGGTTTGTCATCAGCAGTTGGGTGACCACGTGGGAGGTTTCTTCAAATTCGACTCCTTGAGGTTGCAAGTTGACAAATAATGCTTTAAATTCTTAGATAAGGTTGTTGAATCATGATAAGGAGTTACACTCCTAGTTGTATTAGGTCTCTAGGACTGCTAGTTAGGTGTCATTTGCATTTAATAGTTAGTTTTGAGTATCAATAGGTGTCATAGTAGGATGAATTCGAATTTCCCTCATGCTGGAGGAGGAATCTAAGTTGTGTAAAGAGCTCTATATATAGCAGAAGAGCTGATGTACAAAGGGTTGGAAATCTTTATGGAAAAGCTTGTATTTGGCATATGTATGACTCATTTTCAATAATAGATGCTTGACTTTGCTTCTCAAGATTCATGAAGGGTTTTTCATGTTCAGAATATGTGATGTGGTCCTTTTTCTTAATTCTTACAGTGGTATGGATGTATAATCACTCAGAATTCACTGAATGTGCTCTGACTTCCTGTATACATGCATAAACTGTGTGTCCCATATGAGTTTATGTTCTGAATATTTAAACGCTGAATGCCCTGACTTCCATGTAAGGTTGAGTTCATTGTTATATATAGGTGTTGTTGACTCCATAAGCCCAATGGATAGTTTTGTTTAATGTGTTTCCACCATTCATATTTTTCATACTTGTTTCATAGAGTTAGCCATCTAATCTTTATCAAAATCATTAACCTTTGAGAGAGCCCTCTCAGGTTGAGGAGGCTAAGCCTCAGCCAAAAGTTGGTTTGAAATAGTTACTTGAAGTCTTCCTGGTCTGCAGCCTTCGAGGGCCTGATTTTGAGATAACAGAATTATAGGAGGATTCATCACTAAGTTCGCGGTAGATACTTCAGTTAGTTATAGCGAGGCAGAACAATGCTTCCTCAAAGGACCGCGAGGTAAGTACGTTAAGTCTTTGAACACTTGGATTAAAATGCTACTGTGTAAAAAGAGGGTTATGCGAATACATTGATGTTTGGGGCTACGCAAAATGGGATAATTTACAAAAACGAAGGTAGTGCAAAACTAGAAACTAGCCCCTTGATTTCACCTTCGCGAGGGGATGAGGAAGAGCTCGTGAAGGTCTCACCAAGAAGTGCGGTCAATTTGATAAGGCAGAGCCATGCATACCACCCCCACCCACACCACCAGCAGTTTCAGCATCGTCACCCCCATCTTCGCCCATACCACCTCTGCCACCACCGCGAGTCAATATGGCAAGCACTATAAAATTTCCAGTGTTCAAGGGAGTAGGAAATGAAGACCCAAACTAGTTTTGGTTCGTGATAAAATCTGTATGGGAAGCAAAGGGAGTCATGGATGAAAATATAAAGAAATCAATGTTGGTCAGCACTCTACAGGATCGTGCACTGACCTGGTATATTAAGCATTCCAATGACAATCCAAATGCAGGGATTGCGGATATCCAAACTATGTTGAACAGAGAATTTAGTAGGCCGAAGTTGGAGGCATAATTGATCATTGGGTTCAAGGAGATCATGATGCTACCAAGTGAGACCCCTTGGGAGTTGGATCAGAGACTGAAGTGCACAATTCGCGAAGCTAACATGACTTTGACGGATGGACAACACCGCGAATGGTTTGTAGCATCGCTAATGCCGCATTTAAGGAACACGCTGTCACAACAGAGGCTAACAACTCAGGCCGAGGCCTTGGAGATCGTGATGAGATTGCATGAGACCCCGATACAGGATCCTAACCTGGGAGTTCAATAGATCCACACGCAATTGAAAAACTTGTGCCTTGAGATGCAGAGTCTGAAACAAGACAGGACAGCTCACCCAGAAGTGCGTGACAAGGTATGGTGTGTTAAATGTAAGGGTCAGGGTCATGACAAGGATCACTGCCCAGTGTTTGTGAATTACCTCGCGAGAGGAGGACCAATGCCATTGAGACCAGAGGCACAAGCAGGACCCGGCACGGTGCTTGCGTTGTGGTGCACAATTTGTCAAATAGGAGGAAAGCATGCTACGGACAACTGCCATCTATTGTAGAAATACATGCAGAATTCACAACAGTTGTTCTTTAATTTCTGTAGATCTGTGAGACATGATGAGTTCACCTGTAGAAGTTATGAACTAATTATGGATGGGACTCCCACCTACAAAGTCCAGGCAGAAACGGGGCCCCTTGACCAGAAGGTAGGGATGGCACAAACCAGATTTCAGGGGCACGGACGAGGCCGAGGTGGAAGAGGACCTGGAAGAGGTCGCGGACAGCTAATATGTTACAATTGCAGAGGGCCATGACATTATGCCCGTGATTGTATGAATCCGACACGTCCATCATGCTTTTATTGTACATTTTTTGATCATGAGACGAGGACTGTCCCACATTGATAGCGTGGTTGCACGAAAAAGGAGCGCTCCAACTTCCCATGACTCAAAACCTGCAAATGATGAGGTCTGAGTCGCATGAGGAAGACCCTAATGTAAATATTGTGCTCCGAAGTGGAATTACAATAGGGGATGACAAAGGCAACCAACCTAAAGATAGTACTTGGGTTCGTAAGGCTTCAATGAAAGAACCAGAGTTTGATTTGGAGCGCACATGCATGAAGCCGTTGCGTGACAGCAAGGCTGTAAAGGGACTGTAGGAACTCATAAATAGATGCACTGGGACCGTGCCAGGAGAACCATGTGTAGTCCGGAATATTGGAAAGAATGTGACGAGGGGGAGAGAGATGAGATTGACCGCGCAAATTAGAGAATATGAGATGGACCAAGTGATTCTGGACCTAGGATTGGATGCGAACATTTTGCAAAAGCAGACATAGGAGCGCATGGGGAGGCCTACGCTGCAATGGTATCCTATCCAATTGCGAATGGCGAACCAGAAAAATATCCTACTGATGGGAAGATTGCAAGGAAACACAGTAGATATCAAAGGGGCAAGTGTGTTGGCAGATTTTGAAGTGATAGAGATTGTTGATGACAACAATCCCTACCCTGTGCTATTAGGGATAGATTGGGCCACTAACATGAATGGGGTGATAAATTTGAATAAGCACAAGTGGATTTTTGAGAAATTCTATGAGCGTAGTTATACCTTTGGACCTTGAAGAAGGATCACGCTACACGGAGCCAGTGCGTGACTATGAAAGCGAAGATGACTTGGACTACATGTACAAGATAATTGTGTGAGAGCAAGATTGGGTAAATCCCACCACGGATGGATGAATCTCATGGGAGCGCGAAAGATCCTGTACATCAGATTCTGATGAGGAGATAAAGCGATGGTAGAACAGGTTACATGAGGTAACCATGCTGAACTGTAACATGATGAGGAGATCATTGTGCTACATATCAACAAAGGTATGAGATCTTCCTACGTATGATGGGTTAAGCGAGGTAGATGACTTCCTGAGCAGATTCGAAATGGAGGTGCCAGAACAACAACGTTTTGAGGCTTTGAAATGGGTACTGCACGCTGCACCCACGAGGTGGTGGGGCACACGCCAAGGAAGCTTCAGGGACTGGTGCGAATGTAGGAGACTGATGTGCATACGATTTGGGAAGCCTCAGATGCAATTAACAGACAATATTTCCAGACGGAACGATCAGTGTGCGCACCTGTCCAGATGGATATAGGCATATCTTAAAAAACCTTCACGAATGCACATAGACTTCACGTTGGGAGACACGGTTAGTAAGCATGTGCGGGCGAGGCAATTTTGCGAATGACCCCTTTGGTTGGAACAACGAAGTATGGAAAGAATGAGTGTGCAAAAGGTTATCCACACAGAAGCATTTAATGAAGTATGTGAAGCACTAAACAAGGTATACGATATGTAGTAGACTGATTGGGACTTGCGCGTACTAGTGATTCTATGGGCTTATAGGACCACGTGCAAGAAACTGACGGCGCAGATGCATCTGAGGCTGGTTTATGGAGCGAATGCTAAAATTCCCATAGAGTATAAAATGCCTAGTCCGCACATAACAACATTGGTAGATATGACGGCTCGCAGAGCCTTGGAAGAAGGGATCACGCAGCCGAATGAAGTATAATGCTTGGGACCTAAGGAAGAAATCTGACAGGATTATCTTAGGCTCCAAGAACTTATGAAAGAAAGGGTGCACTTAAGGGAGAAAAGTGCTCTGGTGGATGCGAAAGTCAAGAAGCTTGAGGATGAGATAAAGAAATATTTTCTTAATAAGAAGACCAGGGTGATAAAGCAAGGTGCGCACGATCACGTTGACAAATTTGGGGACTACCACCGAGAGTTGATCAACATGATGCCTTGGATGAGACCGCATCTTATGAAAAGGATCACCCATGATAGCGCGATGCCGATAAAATGCGCAACGCAACCAATAACAATCGTAGGTGGATGTTTTCTAGGAAAAATGATTGATGACCGGTTGAAACCCTATACAGGTGGTGCAGCCACCTGACTATCAATGGGAAGTACAGTCTTAGTGCTCTAGGCATTTGAGAGGAGGCGCAGGGCTATAAACTACTTTGCCTGAGAGCTGCGCGGTGTTGGAGCTACACGTAGGAGAAAAGTGTCACAAGGTCCATGATCGTGCAAGGGGGGCTGTGCTGTTGCACGGGTTGGCTGGAAAGTGACAGTTGCAGTCAATATTCATGATTTTATGCTTGACTTGAGACTAAATGGAGTGTACAACAGCCATTTGAGACACACTTTATGGGAAATATTTGGGAAAATCTGCCACCAAGGGAGAATTAATGAACCAGATTTGGGGGGAACAGTCAAATTCAAATTCAAAAGGCAATATAAATTACAAAGGGCTGCCCACCTAACAACACTTGGTCATTTACGAATTAATTTGTTTTATGCCCCACGTATTCTGATCTGAGACCTGGTTGCCCTGTGCGGAGCATTGATTGAGCCCCTGATTGAGCGATTGAGAGATTTCTAGACAAGCAAGATGGTAGCATTTGAAGAAGCTAGGGAAATTGCAGAGATGATTGCCGAAGAGGCCGTGTAGGCCCTAACAGTTGAAGATGCCCCTGTGTTCATCGGGATTGTGGTGGAAATCCATAAATCACTGTGCATGCCGAGGCCAAAGAAAGACAAAAAACTGATGATTCTGATGTGTGTGTCCCCTCGAAACATGCTGCGTACTAGTTTAATGATGGAGGAGAAAGGGAAAGTAGTTAACTTGGAAACCGAAGAGGAGGAGGAAGACCTAGAGGACCTAATAATTGAAGAATATGAGGACGAGGGCATGGAGGAAGAAACTGAGCCTACGCACCCTCCAAAAAAGCTGCCCACATATATCCCCTTGTGAAAGGGGAAGGAAAAAGTGCCCAAGGACCTCGACGAGAGCAAGAGCTCTCTCTAGACTCTGCTCCTCTTGGACAACATCATCTTTGAGGGCACACACCTGGGACGAGTGACAAACTTGAAGTTTGAATATTGGGATCTCGCTGACCACAAGAAATTCCCTCACCTAGAGACTGCGCAGCTCATGAAGCCCAAGCAGAACACCGCGGCGGGGGTTATAGAATTGGAGCCGCGAAAGTGGTTACGCGGAGTGGAAAAGGTAGGGTTATTAAACTTGCTCTGGGTGCTGCATTTCCACCGCACCCTAGTAACGATATTCGTCATCAGGCAGCTGCTCTGCCTGGTGCATGGTGGGTGTTTATGGCTAGAGGAGCCCATCCCCATCACAGACCACTTAATCCATCGCATTACCTAGCTCCCATGTAAAGGAGAGGACCCTACAGATATCTCGGAGGGGAAAAGCAGTGATTTGGCCATCGCGGAGGCCATGAAGAAGAAATACAAGCTGGAGAAGAACAAAAGGGGCTACGCCATATCCAACATCAACAACAAAGCAGTTAAATTTGTGACCCAGATACTGGCAGACAAGCTCATGCGGAAGTGTCGCACGGACGAGGTGCCCACGCCAGTGGTTGCACTTGTTGAGTAGTGTGCGGAGGGGGTCTAGTTTAACTGGTTTGAGTTCTTATGCAAAGAGTTCCTGGAGAATTGCCGCGAGGCACAGGAACAAGGAAAAATGTTCCACTATGCATGGCTTCTGCTATCCATAGTGCTAGTGGCGGGGGAATTGCCGGAGGACAACCAGTTCCCCACAATTGCAAGGGATTTGCCAGAGGCCACGAAGTACGCTTCACTATGGGCCACTAAGGATGCGAACCAGATCCACGACATTAAGATATTCTGGGTGTTCATGGAGATGAACATCAGAATGGGGATTAACTGCAAGCCGCGGTTATCACCCACTGTCTACAATAGCCTGCAAAGTTTCATAGAATTTAAAGCAGACTTCCACAACATATATCTCAGAGCACGCAAGGACCCAGCTAAGAAATGGAGCGAACTACCCTTCATAGCCATAGATGATGTAATTTTCGATGTACAGGAGACATGGCTGTCGGAGTGGCGCACCCCAGACATCGCTGCGGTGGAGAAGTATGCTGCGCAGAAGAAGAGAGAGGAGGCCAAACTACGCATGGCGCAGTTGGTAGAAAAGAGAAGGCAAGAAGAAGTGGCAGCAAAAGTGCAAGAGGCACAAGATGTTGCGCAAGCAGTAGCAGAACAGAAAAAGGCCGCAACAGCAGCAACATAGGAGGTATCTGAGAAGGCACGTGAGGGCTAGAAGTCACCTTCGCATGGATAGGAGAAAGAGATGGAAACAAAGGAAGAAGAGGGTGGCGTGGACCCACAAACACCGTCAACACTATTGAAGCGCCAACGCCCAAGCGAGCAGATGGGGCCGTGTAAGAAGGTCAATGCATTTAAACTGTCTATCGACCCGATCACCCTTATAGAGGGAGATTTGCATGAAATAGGCAAGTTGGTGCATGACGTCACCTTCGAGGCCCTCCAGAATTTCGCGGAGGAGCATCAAATTGTGTTGGGGGCCCTTCGAGCAGATTCAGGGGTTGTAGGTGCACACTCCTCAGGTTGGTACTGTTTCGACCAACCTCGCAGTAGGGACAACTGTAGCCGAGAAAATGCTACATGCTTGGACAACCAACACAATAGTGCTGCCAGAAGGGGCACTGGTTACAACAAATGAGGCCGATAGGCCTATGGTTAGTGCACTCAAAGGGATAGGGATCAACATGGTTGCGCTCCCACAGGAGACGCTCTATGTTCTGCAGGATGGGATTACTCCAGAACTGCGAGCTAGGGAGGGCCGCGGGTTTCAAGTGCTGAGTGAGCAGAAGATAAAAATGGAGCAGTTGAGCTTACAGTGCGACGAGGTTGTGTTGCAGAACATGTAGATGGTACAGGTACTGGAAGAAGCCTGCCAGATGGTCCTTGAGCTGGCCATACTAGCAGAAGCACTAGCAGAGGCGCGCATCCAAAGACTAGCAGCAGGGGTGCACGAGGCATGAGAAGAAATGGCCAAGGTTTAGTTGGAGCTAAACCTTCAGATAGCAGAGCTGCGGTTGAAGGCGCAGCTGTCCACCCCTCCAAAAGTAAGAGAATAGTGCACCAACACTATTACATCAGGGATGGAAGAGATTAGCAGTGCAGTAAGGGACTGCACCAGGATGTTGGAAGAGTCATTTGAGGTCCTCACCAATCTGCAGGAGGACCCTAACATCCAGCACTTAGATATAGAGGTGTGTGAGCTCCAGCAGTAGTATGACAGCGTCAAAGGGACTGCACGATGGTGGCCCTCACTCAGAGGCTTGCGCGAATGCAACAGGCCAAAGCGCTGAAAGAGAAAGTGGATGCAACATGACATAGAGAAGCAGTTTTGAAGGCACACATTCAACCTTGGATTGATGAGGCATTCATCATTACAATAATAATTGAAGGCAAGCTCACGAAAATTCAAGGGATGCAGGAACAAATGTAGGGAAGTATTTATGACACCGCGGTCTCAAAACAACATGTACAGGAGATTTAGCAGGCAGGCACTTAGTGCGCTTCCAACCTTGCAGCCGTTCGAGTAGAGTTGGAGGGTCTCTGTGCAAGGATCTAGGCACCGACAGAGTGAATTGAGGGTGAGTCATGATGTTTGTGTTGGGGGCCTGTTGGGAATGGAATCCCCCGAAGGCATGTTTTGGGGCTTAAAGCCCAAGTTTTGACTAAGTCCATTGTAAGACTCCACGATTTATGGATGCGGAGCATGAATTCATAATAGAGTCACAGGGTTGTCCACCATTTTTTTTGTAATGTAATGTCAGTTTGAAAGATCTACCCATGGTTCGCGGACCATGGGATTGTATAAATAGAGTAAGGCTCTAAGTGTAGAAAACAGTTAATCGAAGAATTAGATGGAATAGAAGGAATAGAAGCATTGAGTTGAAGTGTAAGTCGTGTATTTGGATCGTAGAGTAGGAGAAGGCTCTGCAGCTGAGTGCACAGAGGCCTAGTAGTCCGCAACTGAGTGCGTAGACCCTTGCAACTGAATGCAGAGGGAAAGTCGAGTCTGTAACCATGGGAAGAACTAATGAAGGAGAAGTTTTACCATATTTCTATGCATCATTTCCTATTTTATGTATTATTGGGTATGAATTGCAAGTTTACTGTTTATTTACTGTGCGAACTCATATAAATGTGATGAATAAGTAAATATAACATAAGGCATCCATTTACGTGAAGATAACTAACTGTCGTAAGAAGATAAGTAAGATCTTAGGTGCGACTTAGGGAAATAGTGTAGGTCGTTGCTCCAGCAGCGCGAAAACCCCACAACCCCTGTTTAGGGCTGCGCGAAGGTGAATATATTAGGGCGCAAAGGCCAGGGAAGTGCGCGAAGTAACCTCTGTAAAGAGACTCACAGTTGGACCAAATCAATCCCTCAGACATCTCAAGGGTGCAGAAACCTGGTTCCAGCACCCCCCCCATACTACTTCGGGTGAGACCTCAGTTCACGCTCTGTGGACTGTTGCCGAAAGGGCCAGTAGTACAGGGATTTGTTTGGCTAATTAACTCCGAACCTAGGTCAGGCCCCAACAAGCCAACAATGGGTACACTTTGGGATCCCACAGTCCATTATCTCAGATCAAGACAACATATTCCTGAGTTCATTTTGGTCAAGTCTCTAGCCGATGCTAGATACAAAACTTACTAAGTCCATGGATTTCCATCCCCAAATTGATGGCCAAACAAAGGTTTTCAACAAGATGATCATACACATTCTGCACATGTACAACTCGAAGCTTCCACACACGTGGGATGAAAGTCTCCCCTATGTCCAACACAGCTACAATAGAGCTCTCCAAATCTCAACAGGCCACAACCCATTTTAGTTAGGGTAGGGATTTCATCTATTATGCCCCATTGATGTGGCCATATGATTTGCATCCACTTAGGTCGATTTAGCTAATGTTCAGTCTGAAGATGAAAGGACTAATAGCCTCATTGAGCGCATTCAACGCATCTGCCAGTAGGTCCATTATATATTGGATAGAGATAATGATAAGCACAAGTAGTGACATGATCAACATTGAGTGTCACACAAGTTTCAGGTGGGTGACAAATTTTGGCTACATTTGCAAAAGGAGCGCCTTGCTAGACCCCACTTCAAGATTCGCCCGCTCTGATATGGGCCATACACCATTACCAAGGCCATTGGTGATGATACCTTCAAGCTCAGCATCCCATCGTTCCTTGGTTTTCACCTAGTGTTCAATGTAGATCGCCTTCGGCCATACTTTCCACCATTTTTGGACAGATCTAACATTTCAAAACAACTCACACCAACAGAGCTCAACTTGGACTGCATGGAACAGGCCAAAACTGACTAGATCATTGACACACAGATCAAGAACACTCACCAACAGAGGATACAACTATATCAAGTTGTCAAAGTAGGTCAACTCCTTCACTAAGGCAAGTGGTTCACCAAGGACCAGGTTCAATAGAAATTTTCTCACCTCATGGAGGCTCTGCACGTAATGGGGACCATTGCTTCCTAAGGGGGGAGGAATGATACAGGTGGATATTGGTGGCCACCTGCCTATTCCACCTAGACTCCCTAGTCAGTTTGATCTGTTTCCTTGTTCATTTCATCATTTACTATTTTTATCATTTTTTTGGGTCTTGAACTTTCGGAGTAGTTTTGACCCCCTAAATGACGTTTTTTAGGGTCCGTGGCAGGCCAAACGCCATAGGGAAAGGCTTGCGGTGAAACCTATAGTACTCTAAGATACCTTTTCAACAAGGTATTGTACACACCAAATGGAGATAATATGACCAAGTTACGACCCCGGAAGTTGGCTGCCCAACTAACTCCAACGGGTCCCACAAACTCTTGGTGTTACATCTCTTGGCTTAGGATTTTGGTTGTTTAGGGTTTTCTCATGTTTTCCAACAATAAATAGTCCCTTAAGCCTCATTGTAACACATTTCAAAGGCATGTAGCAATTACATATCTTCTCAGAGATAATCTACCATTGCCCGAGCTTTCTTATTTCCATTTTGTTTGTAAGCATAGTTCAATATTTTTCTATTAATGAAATGAAGTGTTTTTATGCTGCATCTCTCTGTTTATCATTATATATGTAAGTTATTGCATTCCTATTTAAGTTTGGATCAAGAAACGAGGGTATGCTGCATGGTGATGAAGGAGCTAGGTGCCAGGGTGCTTCTAGTTTCTTCCTCTAGCTAAGCTTCCAAAAAATTTCGTCAACCTATTTCTTTCTCTCAAAACTAGGTATTCTTGTAGTATTACAAGACTTTCCTGCCATAGGTCAGGGAAGATGAAAAAAATGTATGGGGAGGAGTTGTTGAAGGAGGTTTGATGTGGTGGATAATGAAAGAAGGTGAAAAAAACTGTAAGGGTGCAATCTAGACCCACTTGGAGTGCTTGAGCCAAAGTATTGGACCGATGGTGTAGGCTGAACTATTTAACTTGTCTTGTTTTTTTTTTTTTTCTTTCTTGCAGTTATGTTGACGGTGTTGGATACTGCCAAAATGCAAGGGGGTCTCCCTGATGAAAAGACCCAATCATACTTCACACCATTTGGTGTAAGATCCCTTCTAGAAATAAGGCCATACTGCCATATGTTCTTAGAGATTTTCCTTGGTTACAATGGTCAACACAAGAGAGTAATGCACAAGTGCTTTCGGATGAACAAGTGACTATGCCTTATGGAAATTTAAACTGCAGAATGTATCAATGTTCTTCTGCCAAAAGGGAGAGAAAAAGTGGGCCTCTTGATCTAAACTTAAATAGGAACGCAATAAATTGTAGATATAGCCATAAATATAGAGATGCATCAGAAATAACACTCCATTTAAGTAATATCAAAATATTGAAATATGCTTACAAACAAAATGGAAATAAACTAGCTCAGGTGATGGTAACTTATCTATGAGAAGAGATGTGGCAGATACATACCTTTGAAATATGTTACAATGAGGCTCAAGGGCCTATTTATTATTGAAAACAAGGAAAAAACTTAAACAACCAAAACCCTAACCCTAGGAGATGTAACACCAAGAGTTTGTGGGCCCCGTTGGGGTTAGTTGGGCAGCCAACTTCTTGTGGTCGTAACTTGGTCATATTATCTCTGTTTGACACACACGATACCTTGTTGGAAAGGTATATCCAAGTATTATAGGATTTACAATAATCCTTTGCCTATGGCAATGGGTCTACAACGAACCTCAGAAAACGATGTTTAGGGGGTCAAAACTGCTCTGGAAGTTCAGGACCCGAAAAACTGATAAAAATGGTAAATGTTGAAATAAAAAAGGAAATGGATGAAACCAACTGGAGGTCTAGGTGGAAAAGATAAGTGGCCACCAATATCCAGCTAGATCATCCTCCCCCCTTAGGAATCAATGGTCCCCATTACGTGTAGAGCCTCCATGACGTGAGGAAATTTTTGTTGAACCTTGTCCCTAGTGAACTAGTTGCCCTGGTGAAGGAGTTGGCCTATTTTTACAGCTCAATATAGTTGGATCCTCTGTTGGAAATTGTTCTTGAGCTATGTGTCCATGAGATGATCATTTGTGGCTTTTTCCATGCACTCCAGGTTGATCTCTGTTGGTGTGAATTGTTATGCAATGTCAGATGTGTCCAACAATGGTGGAAAGTATGGTTGAAGGCAGTTTACATTGAACACTGGGTGCAGACTAAGGAATGATGGGATGTTGAGCTCAAAGGCATTGTCACTGACAACCTTGGTGATGGTGTATGGTCCATATTGGAGTAGATGAAGCTTGCGATGGGTACTAGCGATGTGCTCCTCCTGCAAATGTAGCCAAAATGTTTTGCCCACCTGGAACTTGTGCGACACTCGATGTTGATTATGGTGTTGCTTGTACTTAGCATTGGCTTTGTCTAATATACCATGGACATATTGGTGGATGTATTGAATGCACTCAATGAAGTTGTTAGCCTTGTCGGCTTCAGATTGGACGTGAGCCAAATCTACTTGAGTGGATGCAAATGGTATGGCCACATCAACGGGACATAATGGCAGAAATCCTAGTAGTACCTGAAAGGGGCTGTGGCCCATTAAGATGTGGAGAGATCTATTGTAGCTGTGTTGGACATAGGGGTGTTGTGGGGAAAAATGCCTATGCAGGACGATCCTATCCACCTAAGGTGTGACAGCGCCTTAGCAACAAACGAATACAGCTATTATGATTTCTTCCTTTATGAAAAGTGAAAGAGGGGAGATCGGCAGACTTACCTTTGTCTTCTGGTTGTCCCTCGATCTAGATCCTCTTCTCTTTGTGTGTCCACAGCTACTTGTCTTCTCGCTTGCTCAAGAGAACAGCTACTTGACTCCCACGAGATCACAAGAGAACAGCTACCTGTGACAAGAGAACAGCTACTTGCGACAAGATAAGAACACAATACAAAGACAAATATACATATTCATAAATGATTCAGGATTAGAAGTAAATCAAATACACTAATGCAATCATACAAAATACACCAGCATATAGGAAAGAATCAAGATAGCTTTATTGATTGATAACAGGGTTCAGGAAGAGATACAACCCATAGGGCTCCAATCCAGCATCTCCTTCCCAGCAGAATGGAATTCCTTCTTCAGCTCCCTTCAAAGCATTAAGCACCCAATATTTCTAGCCACAAACCAACAGCAATTCTTTGCAATCACCAAATTCCAGCCTCTAGATCTCATGGAGGAGAGATCTATATATAGATGTTTTGGAGAGAGGATGAGTCAGCTTGAGATCCGACTAGTGTCCTCTCCCTCTCTCAGTTCTTGAGTCCACTTGGAGGTTCTTGCTTCCACTTGGAGATTTGGAACCTCTTACTCATCACCAGTCGAATTCCTTGATGCAAGTGTCATTTTGGAAGCTTCCTGGGCATTGACACATTGAGGAATGAGCCTGCCACTTGTCCAATTACGCTCAGCGCAGGTAGCCTTTGTTGGAGTTGACATTCAACGCAGGTAGACAGTGGAGCAGTTGACATGATCCAGAATTGGCTTGTTTTTGAGTGTTTTCAGGTGGAGAACTTCTGTGAATTGCTGTGGTTAGTTTGCCTTGTTCCTCTAGGGGTAGGAACAACATGTTTAGGGACTTTGGATCCCTTAGTTTATGGACATTTCATGCTCAATGCTGTAAGGCACAAAAATGTCTATAACAGTTGCCCCCTAAAGTATGAGGCCGTTTATCGGGTGAAATGCTTTATCCAGGAGGGTCCGAAGTTCATCCATCTGCTGGGAGGAGACCTGTAATAAAATACAATACAATACATTATGATTCATACTGCTTTCATGATCTAGCTGAGGCGGGCATTCCCATGCTCAGCTTTATAAATTCATTTTTGTACATAGAACAGACGATCATCTGATGGTAGACTGATAATTTTGGCGAAATTATCATCCTTTGAGTAGGATGATCATCTGCTGCAATGATGTACATGTCAAATGTCTTTATTTTTCCCAAATATATATCGCAGCCCGGATGGATGAAACTAGATCCGGGGTCTTCAAACTCGTTCGATCTTCACGCTAAGTACAAGTCGATCCATGTGAGAATTGCGCTGAAGTCGAACATGGAAAGACATCGCTTGATTACCGGTCAATGATGAAAACCGTTAACAAGCACGAGAGGAATCACCGATAATGATAATGACCCTCAAGGTACTGCAGTACAATTCACGTGGTGTGAATAAAGGACTTGGCGTCGAACACCACGCAAAATCTTCTGGTCGAAGGTCATTGATGTATACCTGTCGCCGGAAGTGAGAAACTTGCCATTGAGGCATGCAAGCTTCAAAGTACTGAAGGGGTTGTTCCTAGATCAACTTCCTGGATAATGAGTTGATGTCGACAAGAAGCGATCCGTCACAGGAGGGCCTTAATGAATCCCACATCAGTGACACGGAACGGAGCTAATGATTTTAATGGAGGTGAAAACGATCTGTGACATATGATTCAGGGTGGCGGTCATGAATGGATGAAGGATAATGTATGGCAGTGGATGGGACCCGGTTGACTCTTTCTGAACGACTTCTCTTGAACATATGGCGACACTGATGCGATGGATCGGTAGCATTACCCCAAATATGGATGGTATGGCGAGACCATGGTGATGTGACCGGTGAATGAAACAACCCAACCCGAATGTGGTACGGAGGAAAAGTGTCATGTTCAAGAGCGACCTGCTACCATCAAAGTTTTCTTGATTTTTTCCAATTTTTCCCCAGTCATTGCTGACCAGTACCTCTTTATTTTTTTCAAGCTTGAGGAGGATAACATATGCTTGTTCTATAACCTGCCCTTCGGGCAAGCCCATCGCTATGTTTTAACGAGCCTAGCGATAGTGAAACTCGTTCTCATCTAAAGACAAGTTTGTCGCTATTTAATAATTTTAACAAGTCTAACGACAAGGATAACTCGGTCCTTTTCATTTTTAGAGAGTCTGAAAAGGTACATAAAGTTAACTCCAAAATTCCTTTTTCGTCATCTAATCCCTTAAGTCCGAAAAAGTATAAAACAATACAGAAGGGATGAGTTTTCGATAATTTTAACGAGCCGAATAAAACAAGCGCTCGACCTTTTTGTGCAATAATCCCTCAGGTCCAAAAAGATTAAAATCTAGAGGAGGGATAGCTCTTCCTGTCCTTTAACGAGCTGGAAGGCCAAAACTCGGCAATCTTTTCATATTTTACGAGTCAGTTGAAAAGAGCTTAAAGAAGACTCGTCTTCTGAGGAACGAGTGATGAACAGGGTTAGCAGCTAATTCCAGGTACAGGTTGGAATTTTCCAATCACGGCAGTGTCACAAGGGTGGCTAGGTGAAATCACTCTTCGCAGCTGTTCCTCAGAATGGGTAAACAATCATATGGGGGTGAACGATCGGCCAAATGAAAAGTGGAGGTGGCAGGTGCAAACACGACCAAGGTTTTTATGGTTGATAAATTTACGATCACAATGGTTATTTATCGGGATAGGTTCATTTTTTAGTTAAAAATGAGCTTAAACACTGGAGGAAACATTGCTCACTACTTATATTTATTTTTTAACGAGCATGAAGACCGCGTTAAAACTGCTCGGATCTTGCGTTTATTTTTTAACGAGCATGAACTTTATGCTAAAACTGCTCGATTACCCCTACTTACCCTCCGCCAAAACATTTGTTTTAATCGAGAGAGGCTTACCTCTTTCAGGTTACCCAAAGATTGTCTCGTTACTCTTTCAAACAAAACACTTCCTCCGCAATGTCTACCGAAATAGACAGAGTTGAGTGACGACCCCCGCCTCCTCACATAACTTTGACAAAAGAATCTTATTCCAGAACAACCCCTCTTCCAAATAACGGACAGGGTATGGACTAGTCATATTCTCCCGCGGAAACCTACCTTATACCCAAAGTTTTCCTGCCGAAGCAGGCCAGGACGCATGCCCCCTGGGTTCCAGTCATATCCTCCCGGATTACTCGCGCTCATCAGGAGGACGGACCGTGGGTTGAGACACTTCTTGCATGAATAGACCATTTAGGGATGGCACATGACTATTTGCGATGTGTGATCCGGGAAACGAAAGTTGGTCCACGAGCTTGACCATTCTTCCTTCATGCGGAAAACACATTACTCTAAAGAGTGAGGAGACTACAGCTCCCATGCAATATATATAGTCTCGTCCAAGGAGTAGGTTATAATCCAAGGGTCCTTGAACGACCATCACGTTCATTTGAACGGTCTTCCCTTTCAATGTTATAGGCACATTGGGGAGGATCCCTAAAGGTTGACTGGTTCCTTTATCAAAGCCCGATAGACTTCTCGTCTCGGGCAAAAGCGCTGGCGAACCAAGCGCTTTCCAAGCAATAGAGGAAAGGATACTCACAGATGCCCCCTCATCAATGATAGTGCCAGCCATTACCATTCTGTATATTTGACAAATAATTCTGAATGGTATACTGGTTGGCAACCGGGGTCTGCCTAGTTGGTTCCAATCAAAGGACACAACCAGGTTGCTTGGTGGTGGGACCGAATATACGGCCAGATATCGCTCCGATGAACTTCCTTCCTGCGATAAAGGAATGGTGGCATTGCCCCCTTGATCATCAGAGTCAGTGCTGATGAAGAGAATCTGGACGGTGTCGTCTTTATTCTCCTCTGTGATGGTGTCATTCGAAGATGGAGTCTCTGAAGGCAAAACCGGGTCGACTGCCGTATCAACCTTTTGACTTTCGTCAGGCATGGATCTAGACAGTTCTTCTTCAATGACAGGTGCTTCGGCTGACCACCTAGGTGGCTCAGCCGGATTCTCAACTAGTGAGGGACTTGGCAGGAGTCTTTGATATCCAGGAGGGAGATGCGCTCGTAAAATCGGGCGATCTTCCAGAACTCTTTTTGCCTCGTCTAAGAAGGGACAACGGTGGATGGCGTGATCGCCTTCACATAGTCTGCAGGGAAATTTAGCTCTCCCGCTCTGTCCTGGAGCTTCACTCCCACTAGTTGACGGTGAGCAGTCGACATGGCTATCAGAGGTCGATGCTACCGAATTGTGCAGACGGGGAGACCAGTCTCTTAGTATCCGGGGGATACAGGGACAATCTCTATGGAAGTGGCCTCCCTTGCATATGACGCATGGCGATTTAGGCCTTATGAGTGTGGTGTGTGGATTTTTGTTAGATGACACTTGTTTGCCCCCAGTCGCCTTAGGCTCCTTCTTCTTCTTCTCTTTCTTCTTCTTCTCCTTCTTCTCCTTAGGAACCTGGATTCTAATTCGACCAGTTCCGTCAAGCGAAGAGGAAGGAGGGGAGGAAGATGAAGTTGAAGGCTGGGAGGCAACTCCTGTCTAATCTAACTGTTGACTCGACTGTTCAGGAATAGTGGTATTCTGAACGACATTGGTTGAAAAGAGCCAAACTGGTAGGCCAATTGTCAGTCCTGGAAGCGACAATGTGGCCATGTGGGGCCACCAACATGTCCCCAAGAGGAGAAGGGACTAGGATTTCCACCAAGGGGAACTCCTTGGTTGGTGTGCTCCATCTTTTCAACCTAAAGATCAACGCAGGATTAAAGGGTGATTGTTCCGTTTAAAATAAATTGTTAACGACGCTTTAGACACAGCTTGCTTTTTCACTTTTAAAGAGTCGAGAAAAAGCTAAAGATGACTCTAGTCTCCTTTGATGTTTTAACGAGCCCGAAGTGACAAATGCTCGGATGGACTTTTTCTGTTATAGAGTCTGAAAAAGGCCAAAAGAAACTGCTCTGGAGATCTAGGCAGAGGGTGTGCCAAACTTTTCGCAAAACCACCGAATACTTTTTACGGTACGGGTGGTCGATCTTCGTGAATGCTGCGTTCACTGCATTGCGATCAGTAGGGCGGCCGACACGGGTTCCTAAGGATAAAAGATATATGCCTATAGGGGTCTCCCAATATATACGCGACGGTACGTGGGAGCACAATCCGTACTAGCGCCACCGTCTCTCAGGAGGAATCAACCACCTTCTTCGAGATCGACAGTCACTAGGCTTAACGACGCCGGAACACGTCTCTAGCCTAGACCTCTATGTTGTGCGTTATGTTACAAAGCGTTGTTAGGTTCATTCAGTTTATTTTAGGTTGATCTTTTTAAAGTTTGCCTTTCAAGGTTCACCACGAGATGTATGATGCAAATTCCTAAATGCAGTCTAAGATGATAAGCAAGCTTTATTATCTTTTCAACTTTGAAAATCCTAGCTACTAAGGGAAAAGAATAACACTATCTTTTCTCAAAGAGCAATCATCACACTCTAATGCACTTTCCCTAAATCCAACATGCAAACTATCAAATGCAAAATGCACAATGCAGGTGTTTGTTTTCCACTTTCTTAGTATAAATGCCTACAAAGAAAGCTTTTTGCACAACTTTGAATTTGCTTTTACAATGATCAATACAAACAAGCTCACTTTCTTCGAAATCAACAAGGGTAGAAGAGATTACAATCACTTTGCGATTTTCGAAATAAAGACTTGTTTTGACACTTTGAAAGAGACAAATTCAAACCACTAAGCAAAAGTAAATCTATAATCAATCTGAAAAACAGCCAATGAACTCTCTTCTAAGATCACTATCAATCAGATCTGAATCAAAGGCTACAGGATGACTACTTTACTCATGCAAAGGAAAACTGTAAATGATGCCACAAACATATAAAAACATTCACAGTCTTTTTGTACAAAAAGAGGCGGAATCTAAGCAAAGAAAAAGGTTTATCAGACTGGTACCTATGCTGGTTAAAGGCTGCAAAAAACAGAGATCAAAACAGGGCAATAGAGGACAAAGAACCCCAGCTGCACAAGGCCAAACTGGTTCAGCGCAACCTCAACACTGAGGACTTGACATTCAGCGCAGGTAGCCCCTTCGGGACCTGCGTTGAAATGCAGACTGCCTTCACAACATTTGCGCTGAAAGAGAAACTCTGGTTTCCCTTGGGTTCTGGGTCATAAAATGCTCAAAAATCAACTGTTTCAGGCCAAATCAGAAACACAAGCAAGGTATAAACAGAGGGATACTTTGATAGGGTACTAAAGACTATCACAAGGATCATCAAATCATTTGTGGATCTAGTTTAGATCATAGACAAGTCCAACAACTGGATCAAAGCAACAACTTTATACTTTGCATCCGGGAAAGATGCAGTTCAATAGTTGCTGTCAAGTCTATGAAGCAAACAAATGACTGAAACAAAAATGAAATGAATAAACAAGTTCCTCCCCAGCGGAGTCGCCAATTTGTTGTGGGGAAAAATGCCTATGCAGGACGATCCTATCCACCTAAGGTGTGACAACGCCTTAGCAACAAACGAATACAACTATTATGATTTCTTCCTTTATGAAAAGTGAAAGAGGGGAGATTGACAGACTTACCTTTGTCTTCCGGTTGTCCCTCGATCTAGATCCTCTTCTCTTTGTGTGTCCACAGCTACTTGTCTTCTCGCTTGCTCAAGAGAACAACTACTTGACTCCCACGAGATCACAAGAGAACAGCTACCTGTGACAAGAGAACAGCTACTTGCGACAAGAGAAGAACACAATACAAAGGCAAATATACATATTCATAAATGATTCAGGATTAGAAGTAAATCAAATACACTAATGCAATCATACAAAATACACCAGCATATAGGAAAGAATCAAGATAGCTTTATTGATTGATAACAGGGTTCAGGAAGAGATACAACCCATAGGGCTCCAATCCAGCATCTCCTTCCCAGCAGAATGGAATTCCTTCTTTAGCTCCCTTCAAAGCATTAAGCACCCAATATTTCCAGCCACAAACCAACATCAATTCTTTGCAATCACCAAATTCCAGCCTCTAGATCTCATGGAGGAGAGATCTAGATATAGATGTTTTGGAGAGAGGATGAGTCAGCTTGAGATCTGACTAGTGTCCTCTCCCTCTCTCAGTTCTTGAGTCCACTTGGAGGTTCTTGCTTCCACTTGGAGATTTGGAACCTCTTACTCATCACCAGTCGAATTCCTTGATGCAAGTGTCATTTTGGAAGCTTCCTGGGCATTGACACATTGAGGAATGAGCTTGCCACTTGTCCAATTACGCTCAGCGCAGGTAGCCTTTGTTGGAGTTGACATTCAATGCAGGTAGACAGTGGAGCAGTTGACATTCAGCGCAGATGCTCAGTGGAGCAGTTGACATGATCCAGAATTGGCTTGTTTTTGAGTGTTTTCAGGTGGAGAATTTCTATGAATTGCTGTGGTTAGTTTGCCTTGTTCCTCTAGGGGTAGGAACAACATGTTTAGGGACTTTGGATCCCTTAGTTTATGGACATTTCATGCTCAATGCTATAAGGCACAAAAATGTCTATAACAAGGGGATACTTTCATCCCATGTGCATGGATTATTCAAGTTGTACATGCACATAATGTGTATGATCATCCTATTGAAAACCTTTGTTTTGCCATCAGTTTGGGGATGGAAAGCCATGGACTTAGTAAGTTTTGTATCTAGCATCAACCAGAGACTTAACCAAAATGCACACAGGAATCTGTTGTCTTGATCTAAGACAATGGATTGTGGCATCCCAAAGTGTACCCACGCTCACTCAAAGAAGAGCTTAGTAGTGACCTTTGTTGTGATACTCTTCTTGCAGATCACCATGATGGCCATCTTAGAGAATTTGTCAATGACCACAAAAATGCAGTCATTACTGTGCTTAGTAGAAGGAAGGCCTGACATGTAATCCATGGAGATAGATTCCCAAGGTCGATTAGGAGTAGGTAGAGGGGCATATAGGCCTTTATTCTTGATGGTTAGTTTGGCAATGGCACATTCGGTGCATGATCTAATGTACTTCCCAACATCCTGACGAAGTTTCGACCAATCAAAATACTTCTGCAATACTGCCACTATTTTCTCTACTTTGAAATGTTAAGAAACCTGACTGTAGTGTGCCTCCCAAATCATCTTAGCACGCTCGCTTGAAGGCACACATATGTGTCCTAGGTGGCACAATAGTGCATCCTGAAGGTGAACATTTGGAACTCCCTTCCCTTCCAAGAATGTCTAGTATGTGTTACCGAATTTTGGATCGCTCTCATAAAGAGGCAGCATCCCCGAAGTCTCGTTCCCACAGGAGTCTAGCATAGTGATCAACGCCATGACTCGTGGTCAGCTAAGGCGGTCTGCAACATTATTGGTTATTCCCTTCTTGTACTTAATATTCAAATGGAAATGTTGTAGGTAGGTGGACCATTTATGATGGTGGTCTGTGTGGATGACTGTTTCCTTCCCCATAATGTAATTCTTCCATTAATGGCATGCATGCACAAGGGAATACATTTCTTTGTCATAAGTGGGATACTTTCAGACTATGCCTGAAAGTGTCTCACTGTGGTAATCCACTGCGTGCCCCTAATAAGTAAGAACTGCATCAATAGCACAATCAAAGGCATCTGTCTCAATCTCAAATGGTTGTTGCATGTATGGTAATATGAGCATTGGTGTAGAGCAAAGGCGATGCTTGAACTCGAAAAACACCTTCAGTTGGGTTTCAGACCAATTTTTTTTTCTTTAGCTCTGTACTTGGTGACTTGAATTAAAGTCCAAGTGATATGAGAGAACCCCAACATGAACCTACGGTAGAAATTAGCAAGACCCAAAAAGCTACGGAGCTCTGTTAGAGTGGTTGGGGTTGTCCAATCCCAAATTACATGTATCTTAGTTGGGTCCACATGCACACCCTTCTCATCAATTGTATACCCCAGATATTGAACCTGGATCATGGCAAAAGTGCATTTCTCCAAATTGGCACACAACTTGTGTTGTCACAAGGTTTGAAGGACCTATTGAATATGGTGGAGTTGCTCTTCCCAAATCTGGTTGAAGTCCAGGATTTCATCTAAATACACCACCACGAATGCATTGGTGAAGGTTCGCAAGATGTCATCCATCAATCTCATGAAGGTTGCGGAGGAATTCGTCAACCCAAAAGGCATGACAAACCATTCGAAAAGGCCCTCCTTGGATTTGAAGGTAGTCTTCCACATATCGGAGGGTTTGATAGGCATCGGGTGATAACTATACTTCAAGTCAATCTTGCTGAAATATTTGGTCCCCTTGAACTGGTCCAGAAGGTCATCAACTGTGGGCTTGGGTACCTATTCCGGACAATGATCTTGTTCAGTGCCCGACAGTCAATACAAAATCTCCAGGTCCCATCCTTCTTCTATAACACTACAATAGGGCTCCCACAAGGTGATGAGCTTGGCCTGATGTGCCCTTTCTACAACAACTCCTGAATCTGCCTCTTGATCTCATTGTTCTTTAGAACAGAGCGCCGATAGATTGGTCCATTGGGTAGTGGCGTGCCTGGGGTTAGAACAATGGATTGCTTGACCTGACAGTGCAGAGGTACCCCTGTAGGTGAGGCGAAAATTTCCCTGTACTCCTCCATGACCTTGTCCATCTACTACTGTTGTGCAGAGGAGACGTGTCAAGAAGCCGTCGCCACAACCTTCTTCTTGCCCCAAGGGCGAATCATAAGGAAAACAAATATCCTAGTTTGGGAAATGATCTTACTACATTGCTTTGCAGTGATCACCTTTAAACTGAGAGTAATAATACTAACCTAGTAATACACATGATTGGGTCATTGGAAAACTAGTGAAATAGTTCACATAGAAGCAATGATTGTTAAAACACATACAACACACCTTCAACAAGATAAGCAGAAAATCCACCAAAATAGTGCAATTTCATTAGTACATATGAAAACAACATACATCACAAACATTCAAAGAATAGTCTTGTAATATTTATGACATACGCATAAAAGTGTGTTGGCTCAACGAGTTTCAAAATTAAGCAAAAGTTCCAAGATACATTAGTACAATGAACAGTGGACACCACTAGCTCCAATAGTGGAGCATTAGAGTGACCACTTGCTTCTCCAAAAGAACGATTTTCATCTCTAATGCCTGGTAGGAGGATCCAAGGTGAAAAGTATTTGGATGAGCTATGAGGGTGTATATAGAAAAAATTGGGTGACCATTCACCACCCTTGTGACTCTTGAGCTACCCTCATGACTGTTTGACTTCTCTATGACGTTTTGACTCCATGAATTTTTACATTTTGTAGATGATTCTTGGACTTCCACTTTACATTACATTTCTCACATATTGAAATTCCATAACCCACAAATGATGTGGCAATTGATGACTCATATACATATTGACATGACACCTTAACAAGACATGACATGACATGAATGACATGGACTGCATGATGATATGGCAATGTCAAACCACTCTTGCTACTACTATCTTTTTTTTTTCTTGAAAGATGGAATATGTTATTCTTATTCCTCCTCCATAAATCCTGAAGGTAGGGAGTCTTCAATATGATTTTAATCCCCAACTGTTGTTGCAATTTGGTTTCCCTTTGTCTTTTCTTAATTGATCAACTTGTCTTTGCAACAACAAAGGTGTATTCTAGCAGGGTCTCATTCTTCATCTCCTTCATCATCATCTTGTTATAACATGATATAATACCTGCAACTGAAATCCACTCATGACAAGATGACATCAATCTGATAAATTCCTAGTCTAACATGCTTCATGAAAACCATAAACTAAGATGGAACGAGGTGCTAGGTTGGGAGAGTAGCTCAAGGATTGTGTTGTTGTGTAGCTTAGGAGGTCAAGGTTTAGGAATGAGCCTTGAGACTACGCAGTGCACAGTTCAAGTTGGACAGGGCAAGAAAAATACATAGTTGGAGGGCTCAAGGAGTCAGGCTTTAGGCTTGAGGTTTCCCACTACGTAATTATGGAGGGAGTATAAAGGCCTAGGGCTTGCGTGGTTGCGCAATTCAAGAGGTCAAGGCTTAGGCTTATGCTTGATACTTCATTGTGTGCAGAAGAAGGTGACTAAAGGCAAGGGATCCATAGTTCTGAAGCTCAAGGGTCAAGGCTGAGTACTCAGACTATGTGTTTCCCAGTTCTAGAAGGAAGGCTCTGTTCATTGCACATTTCCATTAGGAAAGGTCTAAACTTGAGGGATGAGACTACGCACTGCGTATTTTATTATGGCTGAATGTGGTGAAGTTTCTCAGGAAGGCAATTTTCCAGATTTAGCTAAGTGTGGGATCACTAAACAAAAAGTGAACAAGGAAAAAACTTGAGTATGATCACACACTTAGAATAGTTGATGACACAACATTGATCACTCAGAACACATGAACAACATCATTCCCTCAATTCGATGATAATGTGATAACTTTCCCCAAGTGTGACATTAAAGGTACACTTTGTGACAATAGTGACGACACTTATGCAACAATGCTTGAAACTTTAGGAATGAGTATGATACATGTATACATTAAAAGAATGACTCATTAGCACTAATATTACTCCTTTAAACAAACCAAAACTACATTTGTGTGATATGCGATGCTTCCCATGCTAAAAGATGAAACTTTTCTTTTCTTCCAAATGAGACTAAGATACTTAGAGAAAACACATGTGATGAATCTTAATAATTGAGATGACAACATGGAAATTCAACAAAGGCTCTAAAATTTGGATGTAGGATAAAATTTTGGAGGGTTTTGTAGCAGGGACAAAACTTGGTGACACACTAGTTGAATTCAAGCTTCTTTTCCTTGGTCAAATCTTTCACGTAGGATCTAGTTCCTTAGGGAGTATTTATTCATCGTGAAAATTACTTTGGCTTCCCCACTTATCCCATGTATAAACATAGTACCATTCACCCTTTCTCAGTTGAGAACAATCATAAACCCAACCATATTGCAATGTTTCGATTCAGGATAAGGGTAATGTTATTCATGAGCTTAAGATATTCAGAGTATAGTTTATCATCTCTGGTGTTGCTCCACTACTAGTAGACCTGGATAATACCTCAGTGGAGTCATTTGAGGAACACAAGCATTGCTTCGCTTCTAGTGAGTCTGGACAATGCTCGGTGAAGTTACTTGTTTCACCTCCTTGCGTAGGAAGCCTTTCTCTTTGTTCACCCTTTGTTTATTTATTTTAATAGGATTGTGCATCACCACTTATTTATTTCATGGGAAGGAAGAGGGATCCCGAATTATTGAGAGCAAAAGAGGGTGTTCCTTCATATAATTATATAAAACCTCTAATATTAGTATGCTCATTAAGGTTCCCCCTTGTCCTTCTCTACTTGATTAGATTAGCGTGGAAAACACTGAAACATAAAGAACTGAGTGTAGGCATGAGTTTTCTAGAATAGACATGGATATCATGGTTCAACACAAAGATTTCCTTATGCAAGGATCATATTTTCCATCAGAACATAATCGACCAAAAGGTGTAACCAAGACGAAGAAGAAGTACTAAAGGTTAGCCAAATGTTGGAGTGTCACAAAGCCCCTTTCAATTTTTCCACATATATTGGAACCAAAAACACACTTACACACGAAACTTATTTACATGAACGAGACAAAACAAAATGAAAAGACTAAAATGATATAAAAACAAAACAACAAACTATGTACATAGGATAGGGAACAAGCCTAGACTGACATTGAAAAATTGTTTCAAATCTTAGCCATTTATAGGAAGAGAGTGGGTCTTCTCATCCAAAGATTCGATACAATAAGTCTGATGACCAAGATTCTCACAAAAAGCAAACGGTTTGATACATAGGGACTGGAAATTAGTGTATTTCCCATTCTCTTCATGGGCTTTGTCCCACTCCAATACTAGGTCACGCACACTAAATTCCCTTTTCCCCACAGACTTCTTACCAAACCATCTTTTGATACGGTTCTAGTGAAGATAATTTTTTTCTTTTTCTTTCTTTCTTTCTTCCTATAACTTAAGGAGAGTGTTTATCCTACTCTAAACCAAGATACAGGGCTTACCCTGCGATTCTTGTGAAAGTTTAAGGGCAGGCAGGTAAATGTTCATAGATAGGATGGCTTATTTTCCATACACCAGGAAGTAAGGAGAAGTATTTAGAAATGTTTGAGGTGTGTCACAGTCAACCCATAGAGAGTTCACCAAAGCAGTATGCTAGATCCTTTGTTAAGAGAATACATACTTTTTAATGATGCATATAAGGTTCTTATTGGTCGACTCAAAAAGACCATTTCCCTGTAGGTAATACAACTGAGTGTTTCAATATGATGTCATTTTCCAATTCAAAACCATAAATCTTTAGCGATGATAAATACATTGCATTATAAAAAAAAAGTGAAGTCGATATGCTGAACCTGGTAATAATATTCTGCTTAAGGAAGATGATGACATCCTGATCATTCACGTAAATTAATTTGTAGTAGAGAGAATATAGCAGTGTTTCTTCGATGAGTGTGGAAAGATCTCACCAATAACATATAAGCCTCATTTTTGGAATGGTTCTTCTATAGTGATGGGTTTCAATGGGGCAACTTCCTTCTTTTCTTAGCTAACGCATTTCTGACAAACTGGGCACTTGCAGGCATAAACGCGAGCATATTTTAAAAGTATGGCATTGGCTTTAGGGGCTTAGACCCAGGTTCATAGTTAGTTGCGCTAACCAAAAAAATGCTATACAAAATATCCTCTGACTAGTCTGTAATAGAGGTCATGCATTACCCTTTCGTAATCTGGTGTTTCCAAGCATTTGAGAAGTACCCCATTATGGTGCTTCCTGAAAAACAGTCTATGTACCAAATGATAAGATAGAGATTTCAATATGGTAGCCCTCTTCTCTCTCCATGATAAATTAGAGGGAAGGGTATAATGCTTAAGATTCTATTGCACATCTGTGTACCAAGAGGTTGGTGTGTCAATGGGGCTCACTTGTTCAATATTATACATTTCAATATCCTTCTCCCATCTAGACGAATAATCTTCTAGTGAACATGCCACTTTTGCTACTAGATGACATAGACCATGGCCCTTGATTGTATGAACTAGTTTGAACTCAATATCATACTCCTATAGGTTGGTCATCCAGTTTGCTCTACTTTCACCCAGATCTTGTTGGACAAACAAAAATCTGACAGTTAGGTGTGGCACAAAGATAATAACATGATTCTTCATAAGATAAGGCCTAAAGCGTTTTACTGCCCTGTAGACTACATAAGCTTGTTTATCGATGGAAGGGTAATTAAGTTTAGGCTCTTGCAAGCTGATGCTCATGAATGATATAGGTCTCTCATTATTATTATCATCCTTCTATGTAATAATGACAATAAGAAAAGTATCATAAGTGAAGGTGTATGGCAAGAAATCCTTACTGTTGTTTTATTTGTATAGTGTTGGTGCTTTCGTGATTACTTGGTTTATATGGGCGAATGAATCCTTTTCCATTTTATCCCACTTGTAAATTTCATCCTTCTTTATCATCTCTTGCAGTGGTTTCACTATCTGTGCATAGTCAGAGATGAATTTGAGGAATAAATTTATTTTCCCCAAGAAGGATTGCATGGCTTCCATGTTTAGTGGGAAGGGAATTTGAGTAATAATTTTGACCTGTTTAGGGTCCACCTTAATCCCACTCTTTGCAATGATATGGCCCAAGAGATTTCCCTTGGACACTGTGAAAATTATCTTCTTGGGATTAAGAGATATCCCATATTTGCGACATCGCTTGAAAATTTTCTTTAAGTGGCGTAAGTGGTCAGATATTATTTTCAAAAGAACTGTCAAGTCATCAAGATAGACCGCCATGCTCTGTCCAATCAAATCAAGAAATGCGAATACCATAGCGTGTTGAAAGAGTGCACCTCAATTCATAAGTCCAAAAGGCATCCTCTTAAAATCAAACGTACCCCACTAAGTTCGAAATGTTGTTTTTTGCCTTTTGGGTTTTGACACCAGAACCTGGTTGTAGCATGAAAATCCATCTAGCAATGAAAACACTTTAGACCCTAATACTGTCTATAAAATATGTTGCATCGACGACACTGAGTAATTTTCTTTGTCTAAGGTGCGATTCAAATTGCGAAAATCCACGCACAAGCATATTTCCTTAGACTTCTTTCTTACACGAACCAAATTTGAGACCCATGTCAAATGTCACACTTTCAAAATGATCCGAGCATCCAACACCTTCCTCAAAAATTTATGAATCAGTGGCTCAAGCGTTGGATGAACTTTCCATAGCTTCTGTTGAAAAGTCTTGGTCCCTTCCTTGATTGGAATTACATGCTTGATTATTGAGGTGTTGTAATTTTTGAGATCATCTTATGTCGATGTGAAAACATATGGGTACATATTGAAAAGGTGGATGAAAGTTTGTTGTTCTTAAGATGTGCAACAAGTACCGAGATTGACAAACTTTAGATTTTCCTCTATACCAAGATTTATTTATTCATGCGACAAGGTTGAGCTATGGCTCTTTGCATTATCGTCCACTTAAATAAATTAGTATTATTAGTAATTGAAAATGTGAAAATTAGTAATATTTTTAGAAATGGATGGCCTATAAAGAATTTCAATACAAAATCCATCCCTTAGCAGTGACAACCTAGTAGCAACATTTTCTAATGTATCAGCAACAACGTTACGAATTCTAGGAAAATAAACAATATTGAAAGCTTTAAATTGTGAAATAAAATGCCATACCTCTTGTTGATAACTTTTGAGATTAGGTGACACATAGTGTATAGTATTTTGTACCTAGTGCACGACGATTTCAGAGTCACCTATTGCTTTAAGTACCTCAACTTTGAGGTCAATAGATTTCTACAACCCCAAGATGAGTGCTTTGTATTCAACAACGTTATTGGTGCACTCAAATTCCAAGCGACACTAGATCAAATGTTTTCTTTGTTGCGGGTATATTAAAATGAAAACAACTCTAGAGCCCTCTTGTGTTTTTGAATTGTCAAAATATAAAAGCCAAGTGTTAGAAATTCCATAACTACGTCCTACACTAGTACTATCTACATATACTGTACAAAATTCATTAGCACTAGTTGGATTTGTAGGAAGGAGTTCCAACTGTGTATCAGGTGGGATGGATGAAGGTTGTGCTAGATAACATCTGTGATTTACTTCCAGAAAACAATTTCCAAAGATCACCTCTGTAAAGCCCACTGGTTCAATTTCTTTCCTCATGTTGTGTCATGGTATGCTTCATGTAGGGCTCAAATATGATTATTTCTTCCCTTGTATGGAAGCCATAGATGAGACCTGTTTGTTGCAAAGTATCCTTGGAGTTTGTTAGACCAATCTCTGCATAGAAGTAAACTGTAGGCTTTGAGAATGTCGACAACTATGATGTTAATGTGTTGGGGAACTGTATGATCATATGACAAATGAACAATAACATTACTGAGTTCACCAATGGATTGGAAAAGTGATCTATCCAACCGTATAATATGTGCGTCAGTTTTATCCCATTTTGTATTTGTTTTTTTGGCAAATGGTAATGGAATAACATTTGTGGATAAACCTGAACCAACCAAAAAATTGTGAACATTATTATTAAAAATTTCAAAAGTTAACAAAAATGGAGGGAAAAGATTGTTTGAACTTAAATTTACAACATTTACAATAGATTTGATGATGTTGCAAGAGTGACCGTACATTACTTGAGAAGCAGAAACATATTTACCCGTCAGAGTGTGTGATGAGAGTGCCTAGAGAATCAATGTCCGTTGGCCCACTATCTTTGCAAGCTCAAAGAGTGAAATATTAGCGCGAGCTCTCTTCATATATTCAAAAATGTTGTAATAAATGCATTCTGTCATAATGGGTTGTGTTGATGTATCAATTGGTGTGAATTTGTTTCATGCAACACGAGTGGTGGACTTGTTCTTACTACTGCTAGAAGTGTTCTTGCAAGAAGGAGCACCACCACACTTGTTCTGTGAATTCTGAGTTGTATTTAAGGTGGTGTTGACGATGATAGACCTGCCAACATGTCAAGGGGATCTCCTTGGTAAGAAGTCCCAATTAGACCTCAGACCGTTTGGTGTAGGAGTCCCAGCAGTGGGTCATAAGGTAATGCTTTGACCACAATGTTACACAGAAGCAATTAAGATAATTATGTTAGTAGCAAGGGAACTGTGACTAATACAGTGAGTCAAGGAAGGTGTATGAGAGGTTATAACACTTTGAAGGGGGAAGGAGGTGAAGGTGAGTTCAAGGTTGAAAGGGATCAGTCCCAACTCGGCTAGGAACACACAACACAAAAGGACATGCACAACGTCCGACGGAGTAGTCCACTCGAATGCAGAAGTCACATCATACAAGGTAAGATAATACGTACAACACTCACGGATCAGCCTGAGATGAGTGCGATGGTTGTTACAACAAGGTTAATGTGAAAGGTCTGTCTAATGTCTGGCAGAGCAGTCAACACCGATGGTGACAACATTAACAACATATCAACACATTAACAACAAGATTCATATAATTGCAGGTGAATCAATTCATACACAAGTACATAAGTTAAAAAACATATATCATTAAGGCAACCGCAATAGTCCAACTACAATATCAACATATGCAATACGTCCATGTAAACCTGCTAGCCCCAATAGTTGAATGTTACAACCACATCCGCCTGCTCCTCCAAAGAGATGTACTAGCTCCGTCTAGTGGAGAAGCCAAGGTGCATTACAATTCTGTCCAAGCCTTCTTCAAGATAGTCTTAGTAGAAGCTTGGCTGACTAAAAGCCCGTACAATGAGTTATGAGGGACTATTTATAGCAAAGGGTGGGGTGACCCTTGACATTCCCCTTTGTGACAGTTCAACTAACCTCATGACTCTTCACCTACTCTATGACTGTTACATCCAACCATTGACACTTGACTTACACTTGACATGACTCAACATTATAATGCACATGTACTGATGTGAGACAACATGGCTTGAGCAAGCCTTTCAAGACAACATTGACACTCGGTCTGTTGTGATGAGACCAAATCTTTGAGATGCTTGTGATGGTGAAGGTGGTGAGCTGATGCCAAGCTTGGTTGACCATGATGGTGTTCATGAACCTCATGGTGACATCTTGTTGAAGCGAATCCTTGCCTCCGTTGCAACTAGTGCATTGGTTTGGCCCCTTCATCCAACTTGTATGCTAACATGTGCATGGCCTTCTTGGTTACTATTAAACCGGCAACAAACTGATGCATAGTGTCCGTGCCGATCTCCAAGTGTGTGTTGGTGGTCATGCGCATCAACTTGCCGAAGTACATGTTCAGCCCCAGTTGGACTTGCTTCTTGTCTTTGTCTTGGTGAGCGTGTTGAATGGGTTGGATTGTATGCGTGAGCTCCATGACATGCATGCTGCTGAATCCCTTGCATGTGATCAACAAAACTGCTCACCATGTCTTCTCTATGTCAGCTGTTGGGATGGATCCTTAACTTGTATAGGTGTAGTTTCATCCGTGAGTGCATGTTACACCCACTGCTGCTCCTGTTCCTATTGCAACTCATTCGTCTATTTGTGCAACTTCATGTTCTTCCTTGAGTTGCTACTTCAACATATGCAAATCCTTATTTTTTCCTTTCTCTATCTTTGTACGATCTTCATGTCGCGCCGTCACCTCATAGCCGAAGTCTTCAAAGTTTCTTTCATCATCAATGAATCTACTTGAGCTTGCAACCTTGTTCCACCTCTGTGTTGTCAACAACCCTCCTCTTGCATTCATTGCATTTGGTATGTTGTCTTCAGCTGTTGTTCATGATGCTGCTCACTGTGATGTTGCTACTGTCATATCTTGATGTCTTTTTCTACGAACAACTTGATGTCTTCATGGGTAGGCAAGTCCATAGACACTTGATCGACTGCATCCCCAAGTGTACTCTGAATGGTGTCTTCGTCTCTACTCTCCTGGAAACCATTACACCTGTACTGTTGAGAGGCAGATGAAAACCTACGATGCCTGGAGACATGGAAACACTCATGGCAAGCAATCTGTCAGTCGAAAACAAAAATGAACATGAGAACTGACTTGAAACATACTTGGATACCTGGGTGAATGATCATGAAGGTTGCGCAATTTCGGCCAGGAGGTTAGGAGACCAACTGCCAAGACTTCACAAGGCATAGTCTAGGCTGCTGGGAGATTGATTGACTGCTGGAATTTTGCAATGCATAGTCCAGTCTGGATGCTGACTATTGGGATTTCGCAATATGCAATTCCAGCTAGGAAGTACTATTGGCTCAGGGACATATTTGCACAATTTCTTGGGCCAAGCAGCCATTGTCCTTTAGAAATGTGCAAAATAGTCTTGGAGGCCAGTGCTGGGTAGGAATGCACAAATCTGGAGAGGAAGGTGAGCCTTCCTTCCCCATACTGCGCAATGCAGCCTTGGTAAAGGTAGCGTCCGGGCCAAGGTTGGCTCGACTTGCCGACGGGCAATTGAAAGCAACTTAGACAGTAAATTCATGGAGACACTACGTGATAGCAGAAGTAATTGACAGTTCATGCAAAACATGAATGAAATATTTAGCAAACAGATCAACATGCATGTGGGTGAGGTAGTTTGCTAGTTGAGCGAATGTCCATGCAATAGTTTCATGCATGCGACAGTAGTGAAATAGCAACAAAAAATGAAACAGAGCTAGGACAAGCTAGTATATATGTAAATGCTAACAAGAATTCAAATAGATCAAGCAAACAATAATCACACAAGTGAAAACACAAAAAGCGATAGAAATGCAGCACAAGGCATGGGAAGCGGGCTTACCCTGAAACAACTAACCTGAATGTGCCGAATACTCCTAAATGTGATGTGGGTTGTCAGAGCTACAAGGTTGATGTGAGGAATGAGCTGTGAAACATCCAGTTGATGAGTTTTTATAACATCAAGGTTGTGACTTTCATGCCACAAATCTAGGGGAAGCAACACTTAGAGGGAGGTTTCTGAATTTCTCCTTGCATATAACCTCCAACTACTAAACTTAGATCCCTGAAATAAGGGATGCCTTTGCATGTTACCTTGGAGAGAAGCAACCTATGCATGGAAGTATATTTTGCTTGGTCCCAGAGGGAACTGGTCAACTTAGCTGCACATGCAAGAGGTTGTTCGACTGCTTGAAGGAAATGCGCATTTCTGGATGGGAGCTGGGCTGACTGCCCAAGAGATTTGCACAATTTCTAGGTAGAGCAGCTGACTGCTAGCCAGATTTGTACAAATTCTGGGTTGAGCAGCCTTGCTGGGGAAATTTGTGCAAATCCTGCTAAGAGTGTTGGCAGGCAGGATTACACAATATTGGATTCCACCGAGCTGCCAGAGAGGATTGCGCAATTTCTGGAGGGAAGGCTGGTTGCGTTCCATAAATGCACAATTTTCAAGGGGAAGCTTCTCAATGTGCATCTGGACCAAGTCCAGGTGAACAGCCTGTGAGGGGAATGGATCAAGTTGTGGCTGACAGGCTCCCCTTGTGCAAGAAAGACATTGAAGCTTGAGTACTTGATGAAGCAGGACAAAGTGTTGTGTAAGGTTGGTAGGGAGGCTCCAAAATAGGCTAAGGAAAAAATTTGGAGGGTGGTTGTAGCCACTAAAACACTTGGAAACACACTGGTAGAACTCCAGCTCTCTGGATAGACCTTGTTTATGAAAAGAAAGTCTAACACCTCCGGAAGTATTGTTCAGTTCTTAGCTCATCTTGGTTTCACACTAACTTGATTGTAAGGTGTAGCATCTACCAATACCTTGGTCGATTGACACACATTCCAAGCCAAGGCAACGCAGTTGTTTCGATTGGGGTTGAGGGGTATATGGGTTCACAAGTAGTATAGTCGTCAGAGTCTTAGTTTCATCTCTAGTGTTGCTCCACTGCCAGCAAGCCTGGACAGTACCCCGGTAAAGTCACATAGGAACACAAGCATGGCTCTACTACTAGTGAGCCTAGTCAGTAACTTGACGGAGTTACTTGCATCACCTCCCTACGCAGGAAGCATTTCTCTTCTTTCACCTTATTCATTTTTCATTTTTCATTTTTGACTTTTTATTATTTTCATTTTTCACTATGCATAGCACTTATTCATTTCAGAGGTGGAAGAGGGATCCCAACTTATTGAGAGCAGAAGAGGTTGTTCTAGCAGAGAAGTAGTTTATTGTATCTCTAACGTGCATGTTAAGGTTTTCCTCCTTACCTTACTCTACTTCACTAAGCTGACAAGGGTTAACTAAAAAACAATCGACTAGAGAAGGTGACACTAGTTAGCATGCAAGCGTTGTGTTTACACCAAGGTTCACTTCGAATAGTACGTATTTTCCTTCGACGTATCATGGACTAAAAGTAACAAGCTCATCATATAGAGGCAAGATGACAGATAACCAAGTAGTGACATTTGTACAAGCCCTCTTGTACTTTACCCATCTCACTTCAAGAGTCATACATGGTTTCATGCAAAACTAAAATATGAACGAAACAAGTGAATGAACTAAAAATCAACAAAAAAGCAATAGCAGAAGAAAAAATGAAAGCGAAGCAAGTAAACAAGCAAGCAAGCAAGCAAACAAGTGAACAAATCACGTAAGAAAACAAGCATGCAAGCCAACAACTGAAATAAAACACTACTACTACTCCTACACTAACGGTACATGGGCCTGATCACATGAAG
Source organism: Pinus tabuliformis (assembly GCA_031772625.1). NCBI lineage: Eukaryota > Viridiplantae > Streptophyta > Pinopsida > Pinales > Pinaceae > Pinus > Pinus tabuliformis. The sequence goes on from CM062818.1 coordinate 305,780,764, forward strand.
TGATACTTCTAATGCAACCACCGATGAATTGGTAGACCCATGTTGGTGAAGGCTTGGTCCGCGAGCAACCCAGTTGTGTGAACCAGCAAGCAAGAAAGATATGACAATGAAGACAACCACACTTCGTGATTGAAAGTGCCCACAGGACATAAGTGAGTGCATCTGCATGACGGGCAGTCCACGGACTTATCATGGTGCTGTGTGACACTACGTGCAACTTTGAAGCATATGCACACACTTGACTATGACATGAAAGAAAACGAAAGAAACACAGATAACTTGTGTTGCGCACGAGTGCTTGTAATGTAAGACCCCTCCAATGCATGAGCAATTGGATCGTGTAGTCTGAGTGGAGGAAGTAAAATCTAAGTGTTAGATTGATCTTAAGTGCATACAGATGAGTGATGAGGAGCCTTGAGTATTTGAAAAATTTCCTGATTGGAAGCAAAACCAACCTCAGGACAACGAGGGCCTGACATAACCATCAGCTCGGGCTAAAGTGCCTTGACGGTCTGTGGGGTTTCAACTTTGTTGACAAATGGATCTTTGTAGACTAGTGGCTTAGACAGATTAACAACGAGTGAATCAACATCGTGATCGAATGATGAGGTGAAGATATCACGACAACCAAGATCAGAAAATTCAGGATGTTGGTCGGCATCCTCATGGTTTGATGAATCACATAGAGGGGTAGATGAGGAGGAAGGATGTTCACCCTTTGTGTTTCTGGAAAAAGTAGATGAAATATTAAGTGGATTTCGAATGAATGATGGTCCTCTCCATTGTTGGATGATGGGCTAACATACGGTGTGTCCTACGAAATATAAAAAATGGGTGCATCCATGGATGAAGACACACATGCAAAATCATGGATGGGAGGTTCACCAACGATGTTAAGAAAGAACAGAGGGGGGTCGGATGGAAAGGAGTCATCCTTTGCCGAGTGTTGATGCTCAAGCTCCCACTCATGCTCTTCATGAATGATAGGGCATGTTGGTTGTGCAACAAAAAATCCGTCAGTGGGTTGTTCCTTGTTCACAACAAGTGAAGAGTCCGGAATGGATGAACATAAGGCATCATCATCCAGAAGAACACCCGGGTGCGAAGATGGAGGTCATAGAAAAGAATGCATATGAGAACTTGAAGGAATCACAACCAAATCTGTGCGAAAATTGAGTGAAGTGATATTGGGAGGATGCAAAGGGTGAAAAGGTGTGTGAGCATGATCCTCAACATTATTGGGCAGTGGTGGAGCTATTGAATAAGAGGAAGGCAGGCAGTCAGTTGAGAAACTGCCCGCTTCTACATGAGATTTCGCAGCTCCACCAACGAAGAATGTTGAGCGAGGCTTGTTCTCAAACTTTCTCTTAGGACGAGCAGATTTCTTACGGTAGTACTCGAACTTGTCCCAAAGATAAGAAAATTTCATCTGGCTCCTTGGAGCTTGAAACTGCAAGTCACGGAAGCAATGCCAAAAATCAATAACGAATTCATGTAGAGCCCTCCGTTGCTGTAACAGTTTGTGGTCAATATGGTTTGGATCAAAATGATAGAACGTGTCTTCAATAAGATCATAGAAGTGCTCAAATGAGTGCAAGGTGTCAGCCGGTAGGCTGAGAACCCAACAAAATGGAGATCCACGAAGTTTGTATGCAAGCAACAAACTGGCCTGTTTGTCAGAAAACTCATCTTCCTCATAAATCATGGAAAGAAAGTTATGTAAGTGCTTAGGACAGGCCACTTCACCTTCACCATCATAGGTGTGAGTGGACAAGAGATCAAAAAGCTTCCTTGAGATGGAGACATCTTCACGATTCGAAAAAAACCCTGGGGGAAGAAGAGTGCAAGACTCCATGAAAGATATGAAAAGGTTCAAAATTGGATGAGAGGACATAGCTTGTCATCAGGCCCTCCTTCTAGCACCAGAAATGTTGAAAGTGTTGGACCCACCAACATGTCAAGGGGATCTCCCCGGTAAGAAGTCCCAATTAGTCCTCAAACCATTTGGTGTAGGAGTCTTGGCAGTAGGTCGTAAGGTAATGCCTTGACCGTGATGTTGCACAGAGGCAAGTAAGATAACTCTGTCAGTAGCAAGGGTGTGACTGATGCAGTGAGTCAAGGAAGGTGTATGAGAGGCTCTAACACTTCGAAGGGGGAAGGAGGTGAAGGTGAGTTCCAAGTTGAAAGGGGTCAGTCCCAGCTCAGATAGGAACACACAACACAAAAGGACATGCACAGCTTTCAGTGGAGCAGTCCAATCAGATGCGGTAGTCACATCATACAACGTAAGATAACATGTACAACACTCACGGATCAGTCTGAGATGAGTGTGACAGTTGTTACAGCAAGGTTCATGTGAAAGGTATGTCTGATGTCCGGCAGAACAGTGGACACAAATGGTGACAACATTAACAACATATCAACACATTAATAACAAGATTCATATAATTGCATGTGAATCAGTTCATACAAAAGTATGTAAGTTAAACAACATATATCATTAAGGCAACCAGAGTAGTCCAATTACAATAAAACAACATATATCATTAAGGCAACCAGAGTAGTCCAATTACAATAACAACATTTGCATGAAAATGTGCTGGCTCTTATTATATAAAGAATTGTAGGTCACAATCATACAATACATCCATGTAAACCTGCTATCCCCAACAGTGGAACGTTATAGCCACAACCACCTACTCCTCCAAAGAGATGTACTAGCTCCGTCCAGTGGAGAAGCCAAGGCGCATTACAGTATTGTCCAAGCCTTCTTCAACATAGTCTTAGTAGAAGCTTGCCTGACCAAAAGCTCGTACAATGAGTTATGAGGGAGTATTTATAGAAAAGGGTGGGGTGACCCTTGACATTCCCCTTCGTGATAGTTCAACTACCCTTATGAATCTTAACCTACTCTATGATTGTTACATCCAACCATTGACACTTGACTTACACTTGACATGAATCAACATTACAATGCACATGTACTCATGTGAGACAACATGGCTTGAGCAAGCCTTGCAAGACATAACTGACACTCGGTCCACTATGATGAGACCAAATCTTTGACATGCTTGTGATGGTGAAGGTGGTGAGCTGATGCCATGCTTGGTCATCCGTGATGGTGTGCATGCACCTCATGGTGACATAATGCTGAAGCGAACTCTTGCCTTTGTTGCAACCAATGCATTGGTTCGCCCCTTCATCCAATTCATCTTCTAACGTGCACATGGTCTTCTTAGGTACAGTTGAATCGGCAACACACTGATGCATAGTGTCCATGCTGATCTCCAAGTGTGTGCTGGTGGTCATGCACATCAACTTGCCGAAGTACATGTTCAACACCAGTTGGACTTGCTTCTTGTATTTGCCTTGGTGTGTGTGTTGAATGGGTTGGATTGCATGCGTGTACTCCACGACATGCACGCTGTTGAATCCCTTACATTTGATCAACAACACTGCTCACCATGTTTGCTCTATGTCATCTACTGGGATGAATCCTTAACTTGTACGGCGCAGTTTCATCCGTGAGTGCATGTTGCACCCACTGCTGTTCTTGTTCCTGTTGCAACTCATTTGTCTATCTATGCAGCTTCATGTTCTTCCTTGAGTTGCTACTTTAGCACATGCAAATCCTTCTTTTTTCCTTTCTCTGTCTTTGCATGATCTTCATGTCGCGCTGTCACCTCATAGCCAGAGTCTTCAAATTTTCTTTCATCATCAATGGATCTCCTTGAGCTTGCAACCTTGTTCTATCTTCGTGTTGTCAACAACCCTCCTCTTGTATTCGTTGAATTTGGCATGCTATCTTCAGCTGTTGTTCATGATGTTGCTCACTGTGATGCTACTTCTGTCATATCTTGATGTCCTTGTCTATGAACAACTTGATGTCTTCGTGGGTAGGTAAGTCCATAGAAACTTGATCGACTTCATCCCCAAGTGTGCTATGAATGGTGTCTTCGTCTTTGCTCTCCTGGAAACCATTGCACTTGTACTACTGAGAAGCAGATGAACACCTGTGATACCTAGAGACATGGAAACACTCATGGCAAGCAATCTGTTAGTCAAAAACAAAAATGAACATGAGAACTAACTTGCAACATACCTAGGTGAATGATCATGAAGGTTGCGCAATTTCGGCCGGGAGGTCGAGAGACCGACTACCAAGACTGCACAAGGCACAGTATGGGCTGCTAGGGGACTGACTGACTACTAGAACTGTGTAATGTACAATCCAGTCTGGTTTCTGACTACTAGGATTTTTCAATGCGCAATTCCAGCTGGGAAGGAATACTGGCCCAGGGACAAATTTGCACAATTTCTTGGGCCAGGCAACCACTGTCCTCTAGAAATGTGCAAAACAGTCTTGGAGGCCAGTGCTAGACAGGAATGTGCAAATCTGGAGAGGAAGGCGAGAGTTCCTTCCCCAGTTTGCGCAATGCAACCTTGGTGAAGGTAGAGTCTGGGCCAAGGTTGGCCCGACTCACTGACGGGAAACTGAAAGCAACTAAGACAGTAAACGCATGGCGAAACTAAGCAATAGTAGAAGTGATTGATAGTGCATGAAAAACATGAATGAAAGATTCAGAAAACAGATCAACATGTATGTGGGTGAGGCAGTTTGTTGGTTGGGCGAACATCCATGCAACAATTTCATGTATGCGACAATAGTGAGATAGAAACAAAAACTGAAATAGAGCTAGGACAAGCTAGTATATATGTAAACAACAGAAAGTGTTCAAAGAAATCAAGAAAAAAATACTCACACAAGCAAAAACACAAAAAATGATAGAAATGCAACACAAGGCATGGGAAGCAGGCTTACCCCAAAACAACTGAGATGAATGTGCTGACTGCTCCGTAGCACAAGGCTAGGTGACTTATCCTTAGGAAGTACTAATGCACTGTGAGAGGGAGGAGACCTTAGAAAAGACTTAGTGCACAAGTATGGGAGGAAAGATATGTCAATGAGGCTCATGAATAAGTTGTGCTTATCACCTAGTAAGAGGATTAATGCCTTTAGAACTTGCGCTGGGCTGAAGGACCAAGAAGAGCTCTCACAATGGCTAAGTGTGGGACCAACAGAGTAGGAGAAAGAAATGCATCCTAACACAACTCAAACATGGATCACACACATAAATTCCATCAATATAATCCAATGGAATGCACAAGACTCATGAAAAATAGTCACACCTTAAAACAACAACAAAGAAACATCTATTTCTAAGTGTGACAATTGAAGCGGCACATTACAACACTTAGAATACAAGTTATAATGAAGGTGAAAACTATGGTAAAAAAGTGCACCAAGCTGCAGGAATGTGTCTAGTGCATATTTTAATGATATGTAATACCATCTAATGCAGGAGAGTGCGCCATAACTAACTTTGGTGATATGAAAATGTGTGACACATGTAGGAGTGAAAACATAAAAGCGAACCCTGCACCAGATGGAAAACATGAAGATGGAACTTGCAAAATGCGAATGACCTTAAAAGTGACACATGCCAGAGTGAGGATAACATGAAAATGACACTTATTAAAGTAAAATAGAGTCAAAATGGCAGTCGCGAATGTGAAAGAGACACTTGTGAAGCGGAAATGCGCAAAATATGACAGTTGAGAAAACACACCAAAATAGAAATACAAACACAACAAAGTGAGGGGACCCGTCAATAAAAGTGCGCACTAACTATCAACATGAGTTAAAAATCACATAAGAATTACATTTATGGATGGAACTATGTTTTTCCAAGCTTAGATAAAGGAAGTGCTTTCATGAACCCATCAGAGACTAAGCATGTGTGTGCAAGTGACTTGACAGTTTGAAACAAGGAAGAAGATTTAACACTTTTCAAAACATCACACAACCATGAAGTAAAAATAGAGCGATAGATCGTAAGATCCTTAGTAGGCTCCAAAATTTAAGTGTGAGAAAAATTTTGGAGGGTGATGATCGCAATGAAAACATGACCATTACTTCTTGGGGGGGGGGGGGGGGGAATGATATGAACAGAAAGTCGCATCCAACCATGGTAGTTACCCATGGTATCTGCCCATTGCATCCATCCATGATAGTTACCCATGGTAATTACCCATTGTATTGTAACTCATAATATTACAAATTTGGGCCTCACTTTGTAAAAATGATAGATTGGTCTGAAACAATGTAGCTGTAGCTATTTCATTATTTTAATAAACAATTCTTTATGTGTTTCTTCTTTATCAATGTTTTAGTTTCTCAGATTTGTGCATCCCAAGATATAGATCATACAATTATTTTCATTTTGGTTTGATTCATCACAGTGGTAAAATAGTTTTTTATTGGTTATATCGTGCATCCCTTTTCTAGTTAGACACATGGTCGATTGATTACATAGATGGTGTGAGATCATTGGTAGTTTTAAGTAACAACAACATAATTAATGTGAAGTCTAATTAAAACCAAATGAAGACACTGTGAGTGAGATCCTTAGCAGTTTATGTGGTTGGGGAAATCAAATTTAATATTTCATGTCGTATCTTGAATTGAGATTAATCCCTATGAATTCTGTTGGGTGAATGTATTTCCCCCATGGAGTAATGTAAATACATATCTATGATTACTTGAGTATGTAAAACACTAATATAAATTCATGTGATTTGTGTGATGTGTAGTGTGAGTTATTGTGATGGAGGCAAGGGTTGATTGGGCAGATGTGTATGGCATCCTTGAGTTATTAGTGGTTGTAGAATTGTATTAATTTGAAAAGAAGAAGAAATTTGTGTGTGTGGTGTACGCATAGTTGGAATATGTGAGCTTAACATAACATGAATTATGATATGGATAGAATGATTCAGTGAGTGAGATTCTTTTCTTTAATATATGATGGTGTGATCTGTTTTATGCAACTGGCAAAACACTAGATCAAGTTAACAGGTGACTGCCTACAGTTCTGTAAGAATATTTGGACCTTGGTTTCCTTACAAAATGTGTGGCTACTTCATATAGAAAGAAGAAATAGATCTAGGTACCTATGCAAGTTATAGAGCAAGGGTATAATTTATGTGATAGTTTGTTGTTGATGGCTATGTCTGCTACCAGGTTGTTGAATTGACTAAGATTTATATTGCTTGGAATTATTATTTATGATATTGAGTATTATGGCAACTTGTTGAGTTTATGTTAGAGAGTGAACAATTGTATAAGCCATTTTTTAGTCAATCTTATCATGTATGGTTGAGTATAGGTCAAAGTATTAGAGTCTATGTGCTTATTCAAGTTATGATATGTGAGTGTTTTATGGTTGGGGGTAGATTATGCCATTGTTGACTGATTATGGGCAGGGAGTGATAGTGATTGCTTGTTGTATGGTTAACTGGAGTATGTTGTAGAGATATGGTCTGATGCATATGTTGAGCAGAGTATGTATTGGAGAGTAGGTTGATGTTTCAGGGGTTTTGTTGTTGATAGTCTTATTGTTTTGATTCATTATTTTTAAGTATAGATTCATGGGCCCAGTCTAAAAATGTAAGAAAGGTTTTCAACAAGATTTTAAGGTTGGGGCCTTCAAGGAAAGTGGTGGCTTGATGATTAGGGAGTAATGGCATCCTTTAGGTGGTGGCCTGAGAAACTATATGGGGATCCGGAGACTTCAACAGATCAATATCTATATAGCTAGTTGGGAGTGGGTGCTAGAAAATTATTCAGGGTTGGTGCCTCCATTAAATGAGTGTTTGTAAGTCATTGCAAAATTGGTGGATTCCATCAAGTAGTGGCATAGAGCAGGTGTTTTCTTCCATACACTGCAAGTCGGAGCTTGCACATTGGTGGTGGCCAGTGAATCATGTAAAATATTAAGAAGAATAAGACAAAGAGTACGATGGTTTTTCTCCTAGAAGGGTTTCCACCTAATATTTTGTGTTCATATGGTTGATGATGTTTGTCTTGATGTTTCATGTTCTCCTCATATGTGTTTTTCATATTATGTCTTGATTATGCATGCATTATCCATTGTTAATGTATGTTGTGTTGGTTCTCATTGATGATTAAGTTAAGTGTTGAAAGAAAAAATAAAAAGTTGTAAAAGATGATCCATATGGTACAATACTAATTCACCCCCCCCCCCCTTAGTATTTTCAAGCTCCCAACACAAGAAAAATCTTCACATATTCAATATGAAGCTGACAAAGCTACCAAGTTTACTGCTGATATCTTGCAAAAATAAAATACTAAGTACAATCAATGCCATGACCAACACTAGGTGCCACACAAGTTTCATGTGGGTAATCCAGATTGGATCATTATATTGTTTGTCATCCATCTCGATGCATTTGGAGAGGAAAAAATGGAGGAATCATCTCACGGGATTGTTTTTACCAGCAGGACCCATTTTGGTGAAACGGGGTCTAAAACCTTCCGGAGTCAATAAAATAGCGGGCAAGAAGCACGTCAATTGGAGTCCGTATACAAAATTTATTCCACTCAGAAGTTGACCTTCCGATTTTCACACCTATAGTTCAAGAGGATTCCATGTCAACACCCATTATTAATGGAAAATGGGTTAGCCACGTGTTTGTGATGTAAAAGACTCTAGAAGAGTCTATTTTGTAACTCTAGTTAAGATTTGATGTAGTCAAACTTAACCATTAGAAGGCTATCGTGCTGTGCTATAACCGTGCCATTAGGAGGAAGAGGAATTCCACTTTTTCAAGAGAATTTTGTTCCATAGCTGAGCAAAGATAGCCATGAGAGATAGGGCGTAGAGCACACACAGAGGATCTATGCATTGTAGCATCCCACATGCATTACTTCTTTGTACCTACAGCCATATTTCCAGACAGAGAAAGAGAGCAGAGCGGCCTCACCTTCTAGCTAGGTTTTCTTCCGAAATGGTTTCCTGGAGAGAATATCTTGTGTCTTATGTGTGTGTGTGTGCTCATTTTTCATTCTCTAGTTTTCTGCATAATTTCTATTCACATGCATGCACTAATTACAGTTAAATCCATAGACCTTAAAATTTAATAAACTGTAATAGTGTATAATTTTCATAGTTTAATATAACATTATTGCATTTGTTGTGTTGAACTGTCCAATGGAATATCCATGATATTTTACAGATCAGTGGGTGATCCAGGTGGATCTTCAGACACCATGGCATAAATGCTCGAAAATCAAAGTGTTTGGAGTGATGTTGACATAGCACCAAAGCATAGATCTCGTCTTCCTGATCGCGGAGGTGTGAACGGTTCATCAATCTGAATCCGGATGATGAAGTTATCGTGAAAAGAGTTGCCTTGGTTCCTTTGAAAAAAGGAGGTTTTACTCATAAAAATGGGTTTTAAGCCTTTATAAGGAAAATCGCATCAGGAATCATGCCAAGGGCACACTTAAGGTAGGCCCGGAACCCCCGATCAGCGATCTCTGATTAATCGGGATCGGGGGCAGGCAATTGGCAATGTCAGAGAGTTAAGTTATGTGATCGGTGGTCAAATTAGCGATATCGGCACTTGTAAATTGGTGATGTCGGCATCGGCGGATAGGGTCGGCAAAGGCTAAGGACCAGGACCCCTAGATATCAGAAAATGTGATTAGCGATCACCGATATTGGTGATCGACATCGACATATGCCAATGTATTGGCGAAGGACCCTGGGTCATAGCGATTGCAATATGCGATGCGATCTCAGCCGTCGGATCGGAAACCGATCAATGGCCACGATTAAATTAGCGATCGGGACGATTGGTGTCAGCGATTAGCGATTGTCTATTCCAACTTGTGATATAACGTAGACCCGATGGAATAATAGATCAGATTTGATAAAATTTGAGATCTGGGAATTCAGACTTTTCAGTGTATTCCCGTATATTTTTGGTTTCGGCCAAATTTGTTATGCAATTGCGATAAGCATCTAAAGGCAGACCCGATAAGGTTTGTAGGGCCAATTTAAACTACTTTGAATTCTGGCTTTAAAGGGATTTTGTCAGATTTATTAGCTTTTACAGTATTTTCTGTTCAAACAAAGAAAAGGCTATTATTGTAGTTTTGTTGTGTCGGTCGAACCTTCAGTTTGAACGACTTCTATTTCTATACAAAATGACCCTGATTTTTATGCGGCCATGTCCCAAACGTGTTATAAAACATGATGGATCTAGAGAGCCGAGGGGAGGAGGCTAAAGGCTGAGTGCTAGAGGAAGAAAAGGCCAGAGAGAGCCTGTGCTACAGAGAGCCTGCGTACCAAAGGGAGAGAGAGAGCCTGAGAGCCTGTGTTGAGTGCCAAAATGACCTCAATGAGGAAGCTGCACTTGATGGAGAGCCACAACACGAGAGGACCAGATAGCCATAGGTAGCTAGATAGTGCCACGTTCACTCAAAGAAGCTAGAAAGCTTGTCAGCCATAGCGTCGCAGAGCCTGAGTACCACAGAGTGTGATTGAGGTAGCGCGAGAAGGCAGCCAAAGAACCAGAAGGTCAGAGCTACAGTAGTGTAGCCAGAGCATTGAAAAACACCAGATAGCCTGTGAGCTACATTACAGAGAAGTCCAGAACAATCTTCCTTTTGAGCAATGCTGTGAGATCAATGGTTCAGCTTTGGGACAGTTTCTGTTTTAGATGCCCCGCTTCTTCATATGGCTATCCGTAGTGAGGCCGTGACAGATTGGTAGTGAGCTGTGCCTGTGCGTTTATAATGTGAACAACGTATTCACCGTGGATTTTTTTATGAACATCTACTTCTTCATCCACTTCTTCAGATGGCCCGTGGTGTGAGGTATATGATTATTGTTCATGTACTACTTTTACATTATGCTGCATGGATCCTTGATTGATATTGATGCAGGATCTTATTTATTGTCTGCTGTCATGATTCCTTGCTTCATTTGATGTGGAATCTTCTATATGATGTACTTGCTATCATAACTCTTCATGTTATGCTTTGAGATCCCTTGTTGTATGTTGTTGGGATACTCTTGTTGTCGTCATGCATGTGTTTTGCTTTGACATCCCTTTTGTGCCATGTTGGCGGGATGCGCACCATGCTTGTTTTTGTGTCATACTAATAGGAGTCTTTTGAATGAGAGTTCTAGTTGTGGAACATCTCTTAGAGACATTCTTGTGTGAGGGCATTCTTCCTTGTATGATCGAGACATCATCTTTATTGACAACATTTAATGCAGCGGCGTACACCATCTTGACACTGGGGCCTAGAGACGTAGTCCCTCCTGGACGAACTCCGTTATCAACACTTATGTTTTCATGTGTTGATGATTATTAAGTTCCTCTTCTTTACATTCTACAGTTGTATTTGTTAATGTTCTTTTAAAATGCAATCTTAACACATCACGAAAGTAAAAGGTCTTGGAAAGGTCCTTCTTCACACCTAGACTTGGATCAAGTGGTATCAGAGCAGGTCTTTGCATTGATGTGAATTGCAGTGTGAACAATGGAACGTGCAATGACAAAGGATGAAAGAGCAATGTACGAGACCATGCTTAACATTTCCAAGAAAGTGGAAATTATGTATGAAACTCTACAGAAATAAATAGAGGAAAAGGAGTAGTTACAGCTTCAGTTGAAAGCCACAGAAGAGGCCATGGAGGAACTGAAGCAAAACAAACATAATCTTCAAATAGAGAATGATGAATTGAAGATGCGTCTACATGAAGAGAAGGAGGAGAAGCAGAGTTTGCTACTACAACTACAAGCAAAGGAAGAGGCCTTGGAAAAGCTGCAGCGTAACCCATGTGAGGTAAAAAGTAGTTCTCCATCTTCATGTATGTTTCCTGATGATGATTTCGCTGTGTTTGAAAATCACACCATAGGAATTGGCTCCAAACTGTTGAAGAGAATGGGGTATGAAGGAAAAGGCTTGGGCGTTAATGGCTAAGGAATTATCAATCCCATCCAAGTAGAGGAATTACCTTGTCGAGCAGGACTTGGGTATGTCAAGAAAGAAGTTGGGGAATGCGCTGAGACAGTTAGCGAACCATCAATGACAGATGATGAGAAGCCCTCATCGGTTCTTTCCAAATCAAAAGAGAAGGTAAAAGATGTTGCTTTCCTTTCGATTTCATCTTCTCATAGTATGATGTTTGCTGGAGATTTGGAGATCTCGATTACAGGGACAAATATGAGGCTCCTTACAAAGACAAGGCATGAGGAGAAAGAGCTTGGTGCTAACAACCAAGGCATAACTCAACCTTTGGAGGTTGTGCATGAGCATTGATTTACAGGATCGCGATACACCAGAGGAGAGTGCTCAAAGGTGTCAGATTTGTCTGAGACATCATCGAGGAAAGAGAATGACGGGAAAACATCCCCATCATCCCATGGTAGTTTCCATTGCAGGGAGAGAGCTGAGGCTAGCTCTCATCGCCATGCTGACATTAGAGATAGCAAAGGAAGGTATAATCACTTTTGATCTTTGAATGTTCATGTTGATCATGTTGTTAATAATGAACGAATATTAAGGCATCGGAAAACATGCACCTTTTGTGGTTTACCTAACCATACCTTTTCCAAGTGTTGGAAAAGAATGGCAGCACTCATGAGGCATGAAAAACCCTCTCAACAGCATGAAAAGAAATAGGTTAAGTAGGTATGGAGGAAGAAAGCCTACTACAGTCATTGTGACAGAAATGGCCATCAAAGAGACACTTTCTGGAAGCTCCATCCAGAGCAGTGCCTTAAAGACAAAGCGTCGGTGCGTGAACCAAGAAGAGCAGTTGTTCGACAATCAAAACTAGCTCAAGGAGGTGACCCATTCACAAAGATAAGTGAGAAATGGTTTCTAGACATGTTGTCATTTCATGGTCATTCTTTTGTAAATCACTTGTTGCATTTTAAAATGTAAACATGATGATGTGTTTTCATCACATAGTCAACAACAATGATGTCTAGTCATGTTTTGAGTCGTATTTTGAGTTGCATGTTCAAACTCTAAAAGAGATGTTATGGTTCCCTCACGTGACGAAACAATAGTGTCTAGCCTTATGAATGTAAATCATGTGTTGCAGTGAGGATGTGCTTTCCATCACTTTTTGAAGCAACCATGATAGATTGGCATTGTTGTCATAGCTGGGGTATTACGTCCATCTTATTGTAAGCTTGACCACCGAGTATGAGTTATAAACTCGTGGAAAGTATGGGATGTTTTGGGTCTTTGGTTGGTCTTGTCATTCAAAGCATGTAATTTGCAAAATAATTTACTACAGGTTGCAGAGGTAGTAGGTGTTGGCTCATCACTTAAGGCTACGAAGAACAAAGGTGAAGGAGATGGAAGCAAGACATTTTTAGGACATTTGTGATGCAGAAAAGGTACAGAGAAAGATGCAAATTACTTTTTATGCTTTTGAAGGACCAAAAGCCCCTCAGTCGGGAGGATTGATCCAGGTGGATCTTCAGACACCATGGCATAAATGCTCGAAAATCAAAGTTTTTGGAATGATGTCAACACAAGACCAAAGCATAGATCTCATCTTCCTAATCGCGGAGGTGTGAATGGTTCATTAATCCGAGTCCAGATGATGAAGTTATCGCGAAAAGAGTTTCCATGGTTCCTTTGAAAAAAGGAGGTTTTACTCATAAAAATGGGTTTTAAGCCTTTATAAGGAAAATCACATCGGGAATCATTCCAAGGGAAAAGTTAAGGTGGGCCTTTGGAACCCCCGATCAGTGATCTCCGAATAATCGGGATTGGGGGCAAGCAATCGGTGATGTCAGAGAGTTAAGTTATGCGATCATCGGTCAAATCAACGATATCAGTGCTTGTAAATCGGCGATGTCGACATCGACAAATAAGGTTGGCAAAGGCCGAGGACCAAGACCCATAGATATCAGCGAATGCGATTAGCAATCAGTGTTTGGCGTCGGCATATGCCAATGTATCGGCGAAGGACCCCAGGCCATAGCGATTGTAATATCTGATGCGATCTCAGCCGTCAATTTAGAAACTGATCAACGACCACGAATAAATCGGCGATTGGGACAGTCGGAGTCGGTGATCAGTGATCGTCTATTCCAACTTGCAATATAACATGGACCCGACGGAATAATAGATCCGATTTGATAAAATTTGAGATCTGAGAATTCAGACTTTTCAGTGTATTCTCGTATATTTTTGGTTTCAGCCAAATCCATTATGCGATTGAGATAAGCATCTAAAGGTGAACCTGATAAGGTTTGTAGGGCCGATTCAAATTGTTTTGAAGTCTAGCTTTAAAGGGATTTTGTCGGATTTATCAGTTTTTAAAGTATTGTATGTTCAAACAAAGAAAAGGCTGCTATTGTAGTTTTTTTGCGTCGGTCGAACCTTCGGTTCATATGACTTCTATTCCTAAACAAAGCGACCCCGATTCTTATGTGGCCATGTCCCAAATGTGTTATGAAACACAATGGACAGAGAGAGCTGAGGGGAGGAGGCTAAAGGCTGCGTGCCAGAGGAAGAAAAGGCCATAGAGAGCTTGTGCTATAGAGAGCCTGCGTACCAGAGGGAGAGAGAGAGCCCGAGAGCCCGTGCTGAGTGCCAAAATCACCTCAATGAGGAGGCTGCGCTTGATGGAGAGCCGCATCGCGAGAGGACCAGATAGCCAAAGATAGCTAGACGGTGCTGCTTTCACTTAGAGAAGCTGGAAAGCTTGCTAGCCAGAGCACCGCAGAGCCTGAGTGCCATAGAGCGTGATTGAGGCAGCACAAGAAGGTAGCCAAAGAACCAGAAGGTCATAGCTATAGTAATGTAGCCAGAGCATTGCAAAACACCAGATAGCCCAAGTGCTACATTACAGAGAAGTCCAGAATAGTCTTCCTTTTGAGCAATGCTATGAGATCAATGGTTCAACATTGTGACAATTTCTGTTTCAGATGCCTCGCTTCTTCATATGGCTATTCGTAGTGAGGCCGTGACAGATTGGTAGCAGGCTGTGCTTGCACATTGATAATGTGAACAGTGTATTCACCGTGGATTGTTTTATGAACATCTACTTCTTCATCCATTTCTTCAGATGGCCCATGGTGTGAGGTATATGATTATTGTTCATGTACTTCTTCTTTTACATTATGCTACATGGATCCTTGAGTGATATTGATGCAGGATCTTATTTATTGTTTGTTGTCATGATTCCTTGATTTGATGTGGAATCTTCTATATGAAGTACTTGTTGTCATAACTCTTCATGTTATGCTTTGATATCCCTTGTTGTATGTTGTTGGGATACTCTTGTTGTCGTCATGCATGTGTTTTTCTTTGACATCCCTTTTGAGCCATGTTGGCAGGATGCGCACCATGCTTGTTTTTGTGTCATACTGATAGGAGTCTTTTGATTGAGAGTTCTAGTTGTGGAACATCTCTTAGAGCCACTCCTGCGTGAGGGCATTCTTCCTTGTATGATCGAGACATCATCTTTATTGACAACATTTAATGCAGCAGCCTACACCATCTTGACACCGAGGCTCGAAGACGTAGTCCCTCCTGGATGAACTTTGTTATCAACACTTATGTTTTCATGTGTTGATGATTTTTATGTTCCTCTTCTTTATAGTCTACAGCTGTATTTGTTAATGTTCTTTTAAAATGCAATTTTAACACATCACGAAATTAAAAGGTCTTGGAAAGGTCCTTCTTCACACCCGGACCTAGATCAGTGGGAGACATGGTTTGGTTGCATTTGTAGAAGGAATGCCTTGTAAGGTCCCATCAGAAGCTTTGGCAACTTCGCTATGGACCTAACACTATCATTAAGGCTATGGGTATCACCTAAGTATCTCCCCCTTCCTTGGACTACACCCAATGTTCAATATGGACCACCTTTGCCCATACTTTCCACCATTTTTGGACACATAAAAAATTACAGAGCAATCAACACCAAGGGAGCTTAACCCAAATTTCATTGAATATGCCATAATTTATCAAATCATGGACACACAAATTAATAGACCGTACCAATAAAGGATCCAGCTATATTATGTTGTTTAAGTAGGTCAACTCTTACACCAAGGTAAGTAGCTTACAAGGGCTAAGTTCAGCAGGAGTTTCACCATCTCATGGAGGAACTCAACACAATGGTGTTGATGGGGAAAAATGTCTCACCAAAACCTAAGGAGTCTCCCCTATGTGAAGTTACAATTATAACTCACACCATTTGGGATAGGATCCCCATAAGGTATGTAGGCCCGACTACCATCATGTAAGTATTGCTCGTGACTGTCAAATGTGAGGATGTTAGAGTGAGAGTAAGAAATAAATGCCCTAATAATGGGAATGAGGTAAACCTAGGATTGATAACATGCAGAATGAGATACAAGGATATAACATAACAACGAGAAAAAGCATGCCACAAGAATGATTAGTAAGCTAAAACCATCTCAGACATACATGAAAAAGACAATGCCATAGGTTAATTGAAAATTAGTTCACAATAAGTTACCAGCATGGCATGGAATAAGAAAGAAAAGATTCAAATTGAACATGCAAGCCATAAGTTAAGAATGAGTTCATTAACATATTTCCCATATGAAAGCACACATACAAACACAATGGAAATATTGGAAAGCCAATACAACCAAAATGAAGAAACACGGGAATTAGTGAAGTGAAGAACTCTTATTAATGCTGCTGCAAATACAAGTACATGTGCTGCAAACCATCAAGCCCAATAGTGGAACATAGGTTGCTAAGATAATACTAGAAATCAAAATCCTAGCCTCACCCTACTAGTTTCCTAGAGCTGAGTGCCTCTAGCTCCTTTAGCACAAATAAACTATCTAATGCTAGTCCTAGCTCAAGTGCTAAATTCCCCTCCAAATGAGGCATAAGTGTATATTTTTTGGAAGGGAGGTGGCTTTTCACCTCCCAGAATTTTCACCTGCCCTCTTGACCATTGAACTTCCTCATGACTCTCCGATGTCTAATGACTATTACATACCCAATTGATCTCTACATAGTTATGGGCACTATAATAAGAAATATTTTTATTGCGATAAAACAATGGTTATGAGAAGAATATAGATGGTTTTTAGAAACCCTAGAGTGATTTTTTCCAATGCTATAGCACAATCATGGAGGCTTGCATGAGATGATGAATAGAGTTTATTCATTTGTTGTGTTAACTATATGTTTTTTTGCTACTACATTTGTCATCAAGTTGATTAATCATTAGAACCAATATGAACATTCAACCATTTGTTTGACATAGTGCCTTGGGTATCTATATGGTCGTAGAAGTCTGTATGGATCCAAGTCACCTACTTGTTGAAACCCCAGTTGCACAACCTTCATGGGGAACCCTTTGCTGACATCAATGGCTCACATGATTCTTAGCTCAGTTTGTAGGTGCATTGACAATATTAAAGCTTATTTATCTCAAATCTATCATGTCTTTCTTTTCATAGGTCAACAATATTGTTTCCTTCTTTTACCTGCAAGAAAATCATATGGTCATACACATTCATAGTCAAAGAATAATGTTAGAAACAAAAAAAATTAAATGAAATAAAGATATCAATTTGGACCCTTGTATAGTCCTTTTATACGCCATAGTATTGTTAATGTATGTGGTCTATGCAAGGTCTTTTTGGGCTTCAAAATGTTCATAGTAGATCCAAAAATAACTACCAACATCCCTCCTTGTTCATAATTTTCATAGTGGCCCCAAGGTAGTTGCAAGATCTTCATATAATGCCTCTTTTCCTTTTTGACCAAAGACATCTTCTAAGTGGATAAATAATGCTTTTGACCATCACACACGATCTACAAAGAGTGTACCTTGTTGTTGTTAATACTAGAAGTTTAATCATCTTAAGTGCAGGTAGGTTCATAGGTGGTGTTATTGTTATTGTCAATGTGTTAAGAATTCTTTTAACATCATAAACAAGAAGTTTTCCAGCTCTAACACCTTTCATAGCACAAAAAAGTAACTGCATTTGGTGATATAAAATGTCTATGCATTTGAAAAAGCCACACAACTATGATGCCTCCTTCTGCAACCAAAATTTCCATTCTCTTTTGGAAAAACATATCAGGTTGACTCTGATTAACAAATATCTCCTAGAAAGAGACACCTTCCCTTCCATCTTATATTTATATTTGCATGATATCAAATTTTCATTATTCAAGTTCCAAATGAAATTACTCACTTGGATACCCACCTCCACAAAAGTACCCAAGAAGATACTGGGCAAAGGTGAATAGCCCTAGAGTAGAGTAATGAAAATGCCCATTTGCTACCCAAAATTTAGTATCCTTTTTAATCTCCTTCCTTTGCACATTAAAAGTGAAAAAAAATGCATATTTGCATACAACCCAAAGGAGAATGAGGCTAAGATGAAAATATCTTATGTAGATGATCAAGAAAAAGAATAAAGGCATGAATAGTAGAATATTTATAATGCAAAATCAAGAATAGAAACTAGAAAACCACTTCACTCAAAATAGGAATGGATCATAATGATAAAAAGGAAATTCCAAAATTAATTTATGGTCATCCCATGTCCTTTTATGCTTTACAGAGACTCATGTACTCAACTACTCTTGCAATTGGTGATGGAAAACTAATTGGAAGTTGGTAAGCATATAGCAGGAGAATGTTTTATGACTGGATCAACCTCAATCATATCAGTTTTCAAACACTAGTGAAACATACCAATGTGGCTATACAAAAACAATGGAAGTTGCATTTGAGAGTGCCACTTACACCAAGTCACAATTGGAAATGCAACTTAGGCCAAGTCGCATTCATAAATGAAAACTAAAATTATAATTTTGTGACTCAGTCTATCACCAATCACCATAGGTCACATTTCTCAATTGTAGTGTAGGTCACACCTCATGTTAGCAGTATAGGTCAGGTTTCACCTTAGCAGTGCCTTTGAAGTATCACAAACTTAATCTTGCAAGGTTGTTCACATCCTTTAACTTCATCCAAACCACATAATTAAATGGAAATGTCTATGATTGAGGATGCTATTTGCGACCTTATCCTAGTTACATTTAAGAATTGAAGCATAGGTCATAACTATAATTTGTGGCTTTGGAAAAGGTTATTAAGGTGATTGGTCATACGAGGAGAGAGAGGTAGTGTTTTAGTCCTAAGTTTCACCTTTAGCTCCATTGGGGAATATAAACACGACTTGCAACATGAGAAAATTCCAATACTGAGTTGGGAGTAAGCCCTTTGAAAATATGTTTCCTAATTGATTTATCGATTGGGTCTTTGTATTTTAAGAGGTTTCATGTCATAATACGATTCCAAACAATAAACTTGGCAATGGTAACAATACACCATTGCAATCCTTTCTACGTGAAATTCTTTCCATATATGTGATCAAAACATGGTATTGAATGCAAACCTTTGTGAGCGAGATCATCAATGTCGAGCCTTGTGGTCCATAGAAAGGGTTGGTGCATGTATAAGTATTTGAAGGAAGGGGTAGGTGAACTGGTAGCATAAGACAAGACATGATGATGACATCTGAGAGATTGCAATGAGAAAATGTGCCATGTATTTTTCATGAGCTCTAGAGATAAGGGAGGTCGTAGGTTCAGGATGCACTATAAACTTATTGCATGTGAAAGGTTCATTGGGGTTGCAAATCGCAAATGCTGAGTTTAGTGATAAATCTATTGTGAATTAAAGATGAAATTTGTGACCTAGCTGAATAGAAAGTCGCAAGTTTGGCTTATTGTGCAAGTTGCATTTTCGTTGGAAAAATAAATTTTGACACATAACCAAAGATTTCTTTGTCACATGCAATTTCACCACAATGCATTTCTAAAGTATGACTTCATACACAACTTCACAATGCATCTTTCCAATAGTTTTAAGCACAACTCTTTCTAATGCATACTTTAAATATTATCCTTAAATGGTCCTTAATGCATTCTTCCAATGGTCTCCTATACTTGTCTATCCTTGGCATTTTCCTCACCATTACTTGGGTCTATATTCATTAGAGGTGATCCCAAACTATCAACATCAATGGGCTCATGACTAGAAGCATCATCGACATTGTAGGAAGGTGCACAAAAAGCATCATTAGTACTATTGATATAAGAATAGTTGTTTCTCAATGGCCTAGATGACCTAACGAATATAACCTCTAGTGAAGTCAAACATGTTGCATGAGCTCTATTTCTGTCAGAACTTAACAACCCTTTTTCAGGGAAATGTATTTTGGAACTCCCTGTTGACTTCTTAGTCATTTGTGCATACCCTTTAGATGCTTTATCAACTAATCTATCCAACGGATTATCATTTTCAAGGCCACTAACATTGCTAAGAGAACAGGATGAATCACCCAACCTTAGACTTGTGATGTTGTAAGATTCCATTACTCTATCACCTTTTTCATAACGTATTGGATTTGTCCTCATTCTCCTTGTGCTCTGTTGTAATGGGGAATCAATATCCTTGCATCCACTAATATGACCAAAAAACATTCTTTGCCTTTTATTTTATCTTCTTGCTGAGAAACATGGGGTAAATTGTTCCCATCAGGTTTAAGATCCTAATTGACCAAACGCATCATCTAGAACACTCATATTCATGTTGTCATGCACATCTAGTATTTTTATTATTTTTGTTTTTAGCGACTTTTCTGATATAGTAGTATCAACATCAATATTTATTGGATGTATGTACCCATTATGTACCATGGTTATTTTTTTAGGCCTCTTAGATGATAATACATAATTTCCTTCCCTTTCCTTTGAAATTCCTTTTTTCCATTAATAGATACATTGAAATGTTTAATATTTTCATCTTCTAAAGATATTTTAATACAGGTTTCCATGGATAGATGTCTTTGCACTTTTGGTGTTTAATGGCTGCAAGGTTGTGTAGAGACCATCCATGTAGGTAATAAAGAGTCATTTGAACCTTCTAGCTCAACCTTTCCATGGTCCTAGATAAAACAAATTTCCTGCCTTGACCTCAATTGCAGTCCACATGAAGAGATTCATGAAAAATATGAAGACTCATAATTTTGAACTAAACCTTTACAACTAGTTCTTGGCATCTAATTCAACAAGTCGTTCTTAACTACTGTCTCCACGTATGGTGGTCTCTCATTTAACTATGAATTATTATACAATCCTTTGATCGACTTTTTCTCCTATAATATGATCTCGACTTCTACTACTTAAGTTTTAATTTTTAGACCTTTCTATGAAAGAAAATTAGTTTTATATTCTTGCATCAACAAACCTATGTGAGCATCCACTACTTTGCAGATCCAAATGAACAAGAGTGTCTAGAAGCTCCAACAATTCATGTTTTCTTGAACTTGACATCATTTGCAAGAAAATTTGGTAAAATGTGCTATGGATTTCAAGCAAAACTTATTAATTATTGAATCAATTTTTTGATTCCTCATAAGGAAAGTCGAACCACTAACCTCAGTCAAATTATTTTAATTAGAGAGGAGAAATAACAGCAAGTCGATAAATGACAGAGAGGATAATAATAGTGGCAGGGTACCAATAATTACTCCAAAAGTTGATCCATCTTTTATGCGAACATAGCTACCTGGCAAGTGCAGGATAATTCAAAATTGAGGCTTGTTATATGTTGCCTAAAAAATATCCCTAGTGCTTTAGGCACACCTATTTGTGACATTGACCTTATTGAAAATTGTCCCATAATAATCCACTGAATCCTTAGCCAAATTTTTAATAGTAATTCCACCAACACCACCAACTGGGTAATTTATTTCAAAATCTATATCACATAATACCATGCTTGCATTTATCATACATGTCCACAAGGCATTCACTGTGCTCATAATGAAACACTCTACATCAATGAACCATGATGTATCTTTGGTGATGAGCACCAGTATTGCAGCAAGAATGTTGCAACTCTTGGGGCTACCAAATTTACTTTATCAACCTAGGGTTCATACAAACTTGGAGGTGACCGTGTTGTATACACAAGTAGATGCGATGGGTCAGCTCTTTGTCACTGCTAAGCTAGCGATAGACCACTATGGTTTCTCAAACCAATCTTCTATTGATTCAAAAGAAGCTTGATTACCAATGAGGAAAAGGGAAATTTACACTAAATGAAATCTTTTCTACTGTAGTAAGGAAAAGACTGAAATCAAATGCTTAAACACACCATTCATCTAACTAACTGCTAAGAGGCTTTGCTTCAAAAGAATGCTAAGTTAACATGTGTGTAATCCTACTGTCCTAGGCATGCAATTTGAAACATCCAAACATTCTACTGTTGTGCATGTAAATGAACAAAATAACTCTTTTTTCCTTTGTTTCTTTTGTCTGAAAATGTGAATGCTAAATTCTCTTGGTGATGTGGCAATTGGATTAGGGATGATGGTGAATGGTCAGATGGCTTGGGATACAAGTAGGGGTCTTCTCCAATCTTCCTAGGTGATTTTTCCACAATTCAGCCTCAAAACAAGCCACTACAGGTCGGCCTACAGGATGTGCTAATGCCTCCTACAAGATGTCCTAATTCTCCTACATGATCCCTTGTATTCCTACAGGATCCAGCCGAGAGCAAGGAGGGATTTGGAAGGTGGTGTAGGGATTAGGGAAGGTGAATGGTGGGAGGAATGAGCCAAAGAAGTGGATAGGACTCCTTCATAGCTCAAAACAGAGTTTGTGAGATGGTTGGATTTGCTCAACAAGCTTGGAGAAATGTTCATATGGAATGATGAATTTGGTGAGGGACTTAGTGGAAAAAGTGATGATCATGGATGGATGAGGTTAGGATGTGGTTCTTGGTCATGAAATCTCTTTGTACTACTGAAACTCCTACACTGCATCAATCACTAACATTTATCCATAAATCATGTCAAACATGAAAGATCTAAAGAAAAACAGAATTTCATTATCTAGTTTCCTATTTCATGCATGGGAAAGCTTGCAGAATAATGTGAAATCCTTATGAGATATAATGCAAGGCTCAAGATATCAGAAATGACAATTAAATCCTATTCTTGAAAACTAGTAAAATGCTGGCCTAAGTAACAAAAAACCCTAAATTCCATGAGAAATCATAATTCTATCTTTTTAGGGCTACATAGGAGTTATTTCCTCAAACCATGGTCCCTGAAGGGAGGAGTGAGGCCAAATCCACCTACTAACATATTTTTTGATATTTCTTTATCTTCCTAAGCTGCTGCTAAAGCAATGCACAAATGGAAGGAAACTAATCAAATCCACAACTACTTGCAATGAAATAATGCTAAAGGCAATTCAAATCTATGAAATCAACTAAGCATACAAATACAAGAAGAGGAGCCTTTGATGCTAGGGTTGGGCCCTAACCCAAGAGCTTCATCCCTCTGAGTCAACTCATTGCTGGATCAAGGAAATGCTCATTCTCATTATCATATTACAAAATTACATAACAATGTCTTCCACAAGTTTTGAACTCAAAAAATGCCTCATGCTCTTACATCAAAAATTCGAATCCTAATGACGCTCTAGGCCTCCTTATTTATGCAATTGAAGTCTCCAACGACTTTCTTAAATCTAGGGAGGCTTGGCTCCCAAACTCAAGATGAACTGGCTCTCTAATTGTCACTAGCTCAGCTGCTTTTGATCTTCACGACTTGACTACTTGCAACTCCAAGCTAGTTTGATTTGATGGAGGAATATTCAAATGAGTGAGGAGTAAATGAGGAGTATCTATCTCCTACAATCTCTACTCCTTGTCTCATTCGAGTTTTTGCCCTTAATTAGCCAAAATTTTCATGATTTTCTCTCAAAAACATGCAATCAATGCACATTAGTCCACTAGGCATAACATCTCACTTTTATTCATCTCATTAAGCAAAGTATAATCAAAATATGTAAGGAAATATGAGAAGAGTTGATTTAAATAAGCTTGGAGGTGTATTAAGGTCCATATAGTTACCCAACAATGAGGCTCATCATAACCCCCCTACTGAAAGTGTTGCTCATCCTCTGCGAAACTCAATCTATATCCATGTATTTCATTTCTCTAGTGGCCTCCATGACATCCCATGCTTCTGTTGTAGTTTCCTCTTCCTGTGATTAGAATCCCGCCTTCCTCTCTATCTCCTCCCACTGCTTTATTTCTTCCTCTTCCTTCCTTCATTGCAACATTCCTAAGAGAAGTGGTGGACTGAGTCTCAAGCCAATCCAATTGAATTTGAGTCTTTGTAGAGCTTGCTTGTACATGGGTGTTCTGTTTAGTGCCTCTCTCATTCTCTGAGTAGAATGGTACTCTATGATTTTCAGGTTGTAGGGCAAAGTGTTCCATCTCCTTTGGCAAGCTTGCACGTTGTCATCCCCTAACAACCTGAAAATGTCTTCAAAGTGTGTGACTACTTTCTCTTAGGCAGCAAGGTACGTAGGTGAAAGTTTAGGGTCATTTGCAGTCAAGTTGTGGGTGCTGATGAAAACCATTGGATTTGATTGCTCAACTCTTATCATGATGGGTTCTGTCCCTTGTCTTGCCATTACTTTCTTCATCTCTACAACACTTGCCTCCTCATGATTTATCCATGATGCCAAGGCCATCAATTGCAAGTCCCCTAGTTTTGAATTTGGGTCCCACACATTCAAATCTGTCAAGGCCAAGTTGTGTAGGTAAAACTAAAACATTTTATCTCTATCCTCCAAGGTGCTTTGATCACAGAAATCAATGAATTGTCTATAATCTTGGAAGGGCATAGTGCCTCTTTGTGTTTAATTCTTAATTTGGAACTCTAGCCATTGTTCCTTAAGATACAATGCATAGGACTTTGACGGCATCCTGCACTGGATTTCCTCTAAGGATAAACTGGCCATGGATGCCAATTGAATTTCTCTCTCTTGTAATTTTTCCCTTAGCCATGTATTCTCTACTTCCAACTAAGTTTTCATCAATGCCTCTCTGTCCCTTATGTTGCTCAGTTCTCTACCCATCTCCTTTACTTTCTCCTCCATGTGGCCTATGTCCTCCACTCCTTTAGATTTTGCAATTTGCATCCACCTATGTGTTCTTTCCATTTATTTTCAAGATCAAAGAATAAGGAGATGGAAAATTTCAGTGGAATCACCCTACCCCCTTCATTGAACCTGTAGTAAGAGTCAAGGTTGGGTTGAGGACTAGGTTCCCTCAGTTCTGGCTTTTCCTTCTTTGTTTCTTGCTTAATGATCCCTCCTCTTTTTCTTCTTCATCTATCTATGTTTCCTCTTCATCCCTCTCACTAGCAATGGGGCTTTTTTCATAGTCAAGAGATTTTATTTCTCCCTCTGTCTGCATGTCTCTGAAAGTTGTCCATGTAATAGGGAGTCTTAGGTTTTGGAGGGCATATTCTAGGATAAGTTTTATTAGCCCATGATGGGCTAGTTGTTGATTTTTTCCTTCTTGCACCTTCATTCTCATATCTATCACTGATTGAAGAAGAAAGTAGGGTATGCTTAATCTGTTTTGAGGAGGTGTGTCTGCTCCCAACCTCAGTTCTTGGAGAAGCCTGAAATGGTATCCATATACCACGCTATATCTTCCTTCACATGATATATACTTAATGAGGTGGTAGCTAATTTCATTCCAAGGGTGGCAAGCTTTCTCTTCTAACCCCATTTTTTTCTTCCATTGCCTCCTCTCCTTCCAAAAAAAAATTCTTCTTTGCATTTTGGTTGTTACCCTTATCTTCCTTTCTCCAAGGCAACCCTAAAGGAAGTGTGGTGATTCTGCCTATGACTTCAGGGGTGATTTCTACAGAGAGGCCTTTCATCATAGCAGTGGCATGGGTCCTAGTTAATGATATGAGGGAGAGAGCAAAGTCTCTAGCTGCCTCACCATTGTATCCCCTCATTTTTTTCGAAGAAACCCATCCAATTGTGCCTTGTGAAGATCTCTACTATATGAGGGTGCTGATGAATTCTCACTGTGTTAGTGGGTTCCCTCTTGTTAAATCCCCTTGTCATTTTTCCTTTGATGATTGTGGAGGCTTGTATGGGTTTAATTCCAAATTTTAATGGATGAGAGATTTTAAATGACAATTCTGTATACAATTCCCCTAACAAAATAGAAGGTTAGATATCATTTTTTGGTATTCAACTGTGTTAAGTAAGTCAATCATCTATGACCATTTCCATGAGAGGTAGTCGTAACTGACTAATTTCTCATGATTTTTGAATAGTCCACTTAGCACTCATTACATCGAGTGATGCTCACAGGGGCGAAGAAGTGGGATTGAAACTAGTGAAATAAATCACATAGCGTCAATCATGACTTCCGGGGCTTGCACCCAGTAACCAGGACTTCTCGGGAGGTCACCCATCCTAGATCACCTCTGGCTCAAGCGTGCTTAACTGTGGATTTTTTCCCCACAATTAAGCCCACTTAGCTTGCTACCCCATTTGCAAAACCTTAGCAAGTATTGTGCCTCATGAACCATTTAAGTAGAGTTCCCTTCACTCTTTTGAATTAAGTATTGGGGGTTTCTGCAATGCATTAATTAGATATCATTTTTTGGGATTCAACTGTGTTAAGTAAGTCAATCATCTATGATCATTTCCACGTGAGGTAGTCGTAACTAACTAATTTCTCATGATTTTTGAATAGTACACTTAGAACTCATTGCATCAGGTGATGCTCACAGGGGTGAAGAAGTGGGATTGAAACTAGTGAAATAAATCACATAGCGTCAATCATCACTTACGAGGCATGCACCTGGTAACCAAGACTTCGCGGGAGGTCACCCATCCCAGATCGCCTCTGGCTCAAGTGCGCTTAAATAAAATAGAAGGTTTTCTATATTTTTCTAACTTGGAAAGTGTTGGAAGGTATAGCTCCTACCTCATGGTTACTGCCTGATGAAGCCAACTTTTGATTTTGCCTCTATAAATGCCCACTGCCAATCCTATAAATGACTGCTTTGTATCTTGTAGGTTCTCCTATAGGATCCTATAGGTTTTCTTGTAGGATCCTGTAGGTGCTCTTGTGCTAAAAAAACTACTCAATGTCTTTCTTGTAGACATTTCTTCAAGAGCTGAGAGCAACCTTGCTTCGATGTATCCTTGAGATTATGAACATCTCCTATGCATGGGAATTAGTGATTTATTTCCTCATATGGGTGATTGTGTGGGATGGTGTGCTGGCGACTGAAGTACAAGCACCCACTTTTGGACCGTTGGTCCCACTACCACTTCATCATTTCTCCTTACCTCGTGATCATCTCCCACTTCAGCCATCTGCAACTTACCCATTTTTGGATTCATCTCCTCTTTCTCCTAATTTGACTGTTGCCATGTGTGTAGTGAACTAAATGTATTCCCCTCGTTGACTGGACGAAGGTGACCAAGTTAACTAGCCACTTTTTCTTATAAAACCAACTCTTTCACAAATCTACATTTTTTATCATGTTATGCTAATGAGAGAGTTTAAGCGAGATGACATACCTGTGGTAAGATGCCTTGATGTTGCTTGTTGGAGAGTGATGTCCTTGTTGTGTATTTGTTGCATGTGTTTTTTTTTTTTTTTGGTCCTCCTTTGATGTTTTTTCTTTGATGTGCAAGTATTGGATGGTGATGCTGATGATCCTGCTATTGCTGCTAATCCCTGGAGGAGATTCCTTGACA
Source organism: Pinus tabuliformis (assembly GCA_031772625.1). Lineage (NCBI taxonomy): Eukaryota > Viridiplantae > Streptophyta > Pinopsida > Pinales > Pinaceae > Pinus > Pinus tabuliformis. The sequence goes on from CM062818.1 coordinate 305,808,293, forward strand.
TTGGGATCTCCATTCTGAAGATGACTACAACTTGTGAAATTTTGTTTTGTTGGATAGGCTGCTACAGGATTTCCTACAGGAAACCTATAGGATGTCCTGTAGTTGCCTCTCCCCTAAATTTTATTCATTCCTTCACTTCTGGAGCATGAGTATTATTTTCATGGGTAGAGAAGGGGTCTAGTGATTGGTAGGTGAGAGGTAAAGCCTTCAGATGTTGTCCCCTTGTACTATGTTCTTATCCTCTTTTATCTATTTTTTGCTGAAGACTGTTTGTTATAGAAATTTTTGTGCCTTACAGCTCTAAGCATGAAATGTCCATAATCCAAGGGATCCTAAGTCCCTAAAAGTGTTGTTCCTACCCCTAGAGGAACAAGGTCAACCAATTACAGCTTCTCCCAGAAGTTCTCCACTAGAAACTGCTCAGAATCAATCAAATCAGGATCATTTCAACTGCTCCACTAGCTAGCTGCGTTGCATAGCACCCCAGTACACTAGCTAGGTGCGTTGCAACGCACCTAAATGCACTACCAGGGTGCGCTGAGCGGGAAATGACAAATGGCAGTGTCATTCTGCGAGGTGGACAGACAATGGAAGCTTCCAGAATCTTCCCCAATGACACTTGCCTCACTGAGTTCGACCAAGGATGAGTAAGAGGCTCTCAGTCTCCAAGTGGAAGCAAGAACTGACAGAGAGAGGCCACAAGTCAAATCATAAGCTGACTCATCCTCTTTGCATACATCTATATATGGATCCCTCATCCCAGAGATCCAGAGGCTGGAATTTTGTACTTTGCAGAGAATTGTTGTTGGTTTTGAGATAAAGATCAGTGCATTGGGTGATTTATGCTTTGTTGGAGGTGAAGAGGGGATTCCTTTGCTGGGGGGTTGATGCTGGATCAGGAATCATCGGTTGTAACTCCTCCTGGACCTTCTTGTGATATCAATAAAACTATTTGAGTTTCTCCTACATGCTTGTGTATCAATGATGTTTTTGTTATATTTGCATGTTTAGCTTAAATCTGATCCTAAGCTGTTTATGAATGTAAATACATGTCTTTGTGTAGTTTTCCTCTTCTGTGATCTTGCAGGAACTTGGCGAAGCTGGGCAAGTAAGGGAGCAGGTAGCTGGAAGCTGTCAAAGAGGAGAGAGATTGGATCAAAGGACTAGCGCAAGACACAGGTTGGTTCATCCTATTCCTCTTCGTTTACAGTTCATAAAGAAGAATACGAAAATAGTTTTCCTTGTTTGTTGCTAAGGTACTGTCACACCTTAGTGGGATAGGGGCGTTCTGAGTAGACACTTTTCCCGTCAACAAAATGGCGACTCCGCTGGGGATCGTGTCTAGTTAGTTTGTTTGTGTTTCCCTTGTCGTTTGTTTCATAAACACAGAAGTAGCAATCGAACTGCATTTGCTATTATCAAATGCAAAGTAGACACCTGCTACTTCAATCCATTCACTGGATTTGTTTATGATTTGAACAGATGATTCACAAATGATCTAATTACCCTTTGTGATAGCTCTTAGGCCTCCTTTAAATCCACCCTCTGATTGTGCATCACTGATTGCTTTTACTCGGCCAAAATCCATAGATTAAACTGCACACCGTGACCCAGAACCCGGATAGAAGTCTCGTTTCTGCCCCAGCGCAGGCACTGTGAAGAGACTCTGCATTTCAACGTAGTTCCCGAGAGGGCTACCTGCGCTGCAATTCAGTTTCTCTGTGTAATAGGTGTGCTGATCAGCCTAGCCCTGTGCAGCTGAGGTTTTTTGCTTCATTTTTTCAGTTTTGTCTCTGATTTTGCAGCCTGTGATCAGTGTGTGTCTGTTTAAAAACCCCTTTTCTTTGCCTTAATTCCACCTCCTTTGTACAAAAAGACTATAGATGTTCTTTGTGTGTTTGTTACATCATTTACAGTTTTCCATTGAAAAAGTAGAATAGTCATACTGTCGTCCTTGGATTTAGATCTGTCGTAAGTGTCGATTTTGATCTTAGGAGAAAGCTTGTTTGCTGTTGACAGTTGATTATACTTTTACTTTTACCTTTGGTTTGAATTTGTCACTTTCTAGTGTCGAAACGAGTGTTTATTTCAAAATCATAAAGTGTCGTAATCTTCTCTACCTTTTGATTTTGAAAAGAAGCTTGTTTGTGTTTTACACTTGAAAGCAAATTCAGATTTGTACATCAACTTTCTTTTTAGGCATCAATATTAAGAAAGTGAAAACAAATACATGCATATGTGCATTTGCATATTGATAGTCTGTTTGGCTTGAATTAGGAAAAGTGCATCTACAGTGTGCTCTTTGCTCTTTGAGAAAATATTGTGTCTTTCTTTTCCCCTTGTAGCTAGGATTTTCATTGCTGAAAAGAGATAAAAGCTTGCTTATCATCTTTAGATTGCATTTTAGGAATTACATCTACATCTCGTGGTGATCCCAAAAGGCAAACTTCTAAGAAAGATCAACTTAAAATGAACTGAATGAATCTAAACAACGCTTTGGAACTTAACGCACAACATTTAGAGGTCTAGGCTAGAGATGTATTCCGGTGTCGTAAAGCCTGGTAACTGTTGTCCTCACTGATGGTTGGGTGATTCCTCCACTTTGAGACGATAAGTGCCAGTATGGACTTGTGCTCCCATGTACCGTCGAGTATATATTGGGAGACCCCTATAGGCTTAAAACCTTTTATCCATAGGAAGCCGTGTCGGCCGCCCTACTGATCACAATGCACCGAACACAGCATTTGGGAAGATTTACTGCCGTATCGTAAAAAGTATTCTGCAGTTTTGCGATTGGTTTGGTACTCCCTCTACCTAGATCTCTAGAGCAGTCCCTTTCGTTCCTTTTCAGACTCCTTAACAGAAAAGGTCCATCTGAGCACTTGTCACTTCAGGCTCATTAAAAATCGAAGGAGACTAGAGTCATCTTTTGTTTTTTCTCGACTCTTTAAAACTGAAAAAACAAGTTGTGTCCAAGCGTCGTAAAATTTATTTTAAACGGAATATTCATACCCTTTTCCTACGTTGATCTTAGGTTGAGAAAATGGAGTCTACCAACCAAGGAATTCCCCTTGGTGGAAATCCTAGTCCCTTCTCCTCTTGGGGAGATGTTGGTGCACCCCATATGGCCACATTGTCACTTCCAGGACTGACAATTGGCTTGCCAGTCTGGCTCTTCTCAACCAATGTCGTTCAGAACACCACTATTCCTGAACAATCGAATCAGCAACCAGACGAGTCCAGAGTTTCCCACCAACCTTCTACTTCCTCTAATTATTCCTCTCCCCCTTCCTCTTCGCTTGATGGGGCTGGTAAAGCCAAAAGTCAAGTTCCTAAGGAGAAGAAGGAGAATAAGAAGAAAGAGAAGAAGAAGAAGGAGCCAAAGGCGAATGGGGGAAAATGAGTGTCGTCTAACGAAAATCCACACACTGCACCGACCAGGCCTAAATCGCCATGTGTCATTTGCAGAGGAGACCACTTTCACAGAGATTGTCCTTGCATCCCTCGGATACTAAGGGACTGGTCTCCTCGTTTGCGCAATCCGGTGTCATCAACCTCTGATGATCATGTTGAAAGCACACCGTCAACTAGCGAAAGTGAAGCCCCGGGACAAAAAGGGAAAGCTAGATTTCCCTGTAAACTGTGCGAAGGCAATCATGCCGTACACCATTGTCCATTCTTAGACGAAGCAAAAAGAGTTTTGGATGATCGTCTGGTTTCACCGTTACGACTCCCTCCTGGATATAAAAAACTCTTGCCGAGTCCGTCACTAGTTGAGAATCCAGCTGGCCCGCTCAAGTGGTCGGCTGAAGCGCCTATCATCGAATATAAACCATCTGAATCCATACCAGACGAAAGTCAAAAGGTCGAGACGGCAGTTGACCTGGTCTTGCCTTCAGAGGTTTTATCTTCGGATGATACAGTCACTGAGGAGAACAAGGATGACACCATCCAAATTCTCTTCATCAACATAGACTCCGACGAACATGGGGGCAATCTACCCATTCCCTTACTGCAGGAGGGAAGTTCGCCAGAGCCATACCCATCCGTCTACTCGGTCCCACCTCCAAGCAACCTAGTTGTCTCCTTTGAGTGGAATCAACTAGGCAGACCCCGTTTACCAACAAGCATACCATTCCGAATTATCGTTCAAATATATAGAATGGTCATGGCTGGTACCATCATAGATGAGGGGGCTTCTGTGAGTATCCTTTCCTCTATTGCTTGGAAAGCGCTTGGTTCGCCATCGCTGTTGCCTGAGATGAGAAATCTGACAGGTTTTGATAAAGGAACCAGTCGACCTTTAGGGATCCTTCCCAATGTGCCCATAACATTGAGAGGGAAGACAGTTCAAATGAATGTAATGGTAGTTCAAGGACCCTTGGATTATAACCTACTCCTTGGACGAGACTATATTTATTGCATGGGAGCCATCGTCTCCTCACTCTTTAGAGTAATGTGTTTTCCGCACGAAGGAAGAGTGGTCAAGCTCGTGGACCAGCTTTCATTTCCCGGATCAGGCATAGCAAATAGTCATATACCATCCCTAAATGGTCTCTTCACGCAAGAAATGTCTCAATCTCCAGTCCATCCTCCCGATGAGCGTGAGTAATTCGGAGGGATATCACTGAAACCCAGGGGGCATGCGTCCTGGTCTGCTCTGGCAGGAAAACTTCGGGTATAGGGTAGATTTCCACGGGAGAATATGACTAGTCTGTACCCCGTCCGTGATTGGAAGAGGGGTTATTCTAGAACAAGATTCTCTTGTCAAAGTTATGTGAGTTGACAGAACTGAGTCACTCGCCTTTGTTTATCTCGGTAGACATCGCCGAAGAAGTGTTTTATTTGCACCGCGAATCGAGCAATCTTTGGGTAACCTGTAAGAGGTAGGCCTCTCCCGATAGAACAAATGTTCTGTCTGCAAATTGAGGGGTAACCTTGAAACCATATTTTATACCTGGGGGCATGCAAACCTTTTGGAATGCAAGCGAGGGGCGGCTATTTATTTTTTAAATTTTTAGGACCTCTAACCCTTTAAACTCGTAGGATTAGTCGTCACCTAACTTGCATAAAGAAAGGATGTGGGGCAAAAATCTAAAAGTTGCCGTTTTATATATGAGACATTCTTATCATATGACTGGATAAATCGAGCAGTTTTAGCACATAGTTCAAGCTCGTTAAAAAATAAACATAAGACATGAGCAAGTGTTTCCACCCACGTTTAAGCTCATTAAAAAATGAACTATTCCCCGGTAAATAACCACCGTGAATGAAGATTTCAGCCATTAAAGCCTTGGTCGTGTTTGCACCGTCACCTTCACTTTTCCATTGGCCGATCATTCACCTCCATTTGATTGTTTACCCATTTTGAGGAACAGCTGCGAAGAGTGATTTCACTAGCCATCCTTGTGACACTGCCGTGATTGGAAAATTCTAACCCTTACCTGGAATCAGTTGCTACCCATTTTATCACTCGTTCCTCAAAAGACGAGTCTTCTTTAAGCTCTTTTCGACTGACTCGTAAAATATGAAAAGATTGCCAAGTTTTGGCCTTCCAGCTCGTTAAAGCGACTGGAAGTGCTATCCCTCCTCTAGATTTTAATCTTTTTGGACCTGAGGGATTATTGCACAAAAAGATCGAGCGCTTGTTTTGTTCGGCTCGTTAAAACTATCGAAAATTCATCCCTTCTGTATTGTTTTATACTTTTTCGGACTTAAGGGATTAGATGACGAAAAAGGAATTTCAGAGTTACCTTTACGTACCTTTTCAGACTCTCTAAAAATGAAAAGGACCGAGTTATCTTTGTCGTTAAACTCGTTAAAAAGATTAGTAGCGACAAACTTGTCTTTAGACGAGAACGAGTTTCACTATCACTAGGCTCGTTAAAACATAGCGATGGGTTTGCCCGAAGGGAAAATTATAGAACAAGCATATGTTATCCTCCTCAAGCTTGACAAAAATAAAGAGGTACTGGTCAGCAATGACTGGGGAAAAATTGGGAAGAAACTCAAAGAATCTTTATTGGTAGCAAGTCGCTCTTGAACATGACACTTCCACTCTGTGCCTGAGTCGGGTTGGGTTGTTTCATTCACCGGTCACATCACCATGGTCACGCCATACCATCCACATTTGGGGTAAATGCTACCAATCCATCACATAAGTGTCGCCGACATGTTCAAGAGAAGTCACCCGTGTCCCATCCACTACCATACATTATACTTCATTCCTTCATGACCGCCATCCTGAACCATATATCATCAGATCGTTTTCACCTCCATCAAAATCATTTACTCCGTTCCGTGTCATTGATGTGGGATTCATCAAGGCCTTCATTTGATGGATCGCTTCTTGTCGACATCAGCTCATTATCCAAGAAGTTGATCTAGGAACACCCCATTCAGTACTTTGAAGCTTGCATGCCTCAATGGCAAGTTTCTCACTTCCGGCGACAGGTATACATCAATGACCTTCGACCGAAAGATTTTGCGTGGTGTTCGACGCCAAGTCCTTTATTCACACCACGTGAATTTTATTGCAGTACCTTGAGGGTCATCATCCTTATCGGTGATTCCTCTCGCGCTTGTTAACAGTTTACATCATTGACTGGTAATCAAGCGATGTCTTTCCATGTTCGACTTCAAAACATTTCTCACATGGATCGACTTGTACTTCGAGTGAAGATCGGACAAGATTGAAGACCCCGGATCTAGTTTCATCCATCCGGGCTGCGATATATATTCAGGAAAAATAAAGACATTGACATGTACAACATTACAACACAGATAATCATCCTACCAAAAGGATGATGACTTCATCAGAATCATCAGTCTACCATCAGACGATTGTCTATCCTGTGTACATAAAAATGAGTTTATAGAGCTGAGCATGGGAATGCCCGCCTCAGCTAGATCATGAAAACAGTATGAAGATAATGTATTGTATTGTATCTTATTACAGGTCTCCTCCCAGCATTGAAAGAACTTCGGATCCTCCTAATAAAGCATTTCACCCGATAAACGGCCTCATACTTTAGGGGGCAACTGTTATAGACATTTTTGTGCCTTACAGCTCTAAGCATGAAATGTCCATAATCCAAGGGATCCTAAGTCCCTAAAAGTGTTGTTCCTACCCCTAGAGGAACAAGGTCAACCAATTACAGCTTCTCCTAGAAGTTCTCCACCAGAAACTGCTTAGAATCAGTCAAATCAGGATCATTTCAGCTGCTCCACTAGCTAGTTGCGTTGCATAGCACCCCAGTACACTAGCTAGGTGCGTTGTAACGCACCTAAATGCACTACCAGGGTGCGCTGAGTGGGAAATGACAAATGGCAGTGTCATTCCGCGAGGTGGACAGACAATGGAAGCTTCCAGAATCTTCCCCAATGACACTTGGCTCACTGAGTTCGACCAAGGATGAGTAAGAGGCTCTCAGTCTCCAAGTGGAAGCAAGAACTGACAGAGAGAGGCCACAAGTCAAATCATAAGCTGACTCATCCTCTTTGCATACATCTATATAGGGATCCCTCATCCCAGAGATCCAGAGGCTGGAATTTTGTACTTTGCAGAGAATTGATGTTGGTTTTGAGATAAAGATCAGTGCATTGGGTGATTTATGCTTTGTTGGAGGTGAAGAGGGGATTCCTTTGCTGGGGGGTTGATGCTGGATCAGGAATCATCGGTTGTAACTCCTCCTGGACCTTCTTGTGATATCAATAAAACTATTTGAGTTTCTCCTACATGCTTGTGTATCAATGATGTTTTTGTTATATTTGCATGTTTAGCTTAAATCTGATCCTAAGCTGTTTATGAATGTAAATCCATGTCTTTGTGTAGTTTTCCTCTTCTGTGATCTTGCAGGAACTTGGTGAAGCTGGGAAAATAAGGGAGCAAGTAGCTGGAAGCTGTCAAAGAGGAGAGAGATTGGATCAAAGGACTAGCGCAAGACACAGGTTGGTTCATCCTATTCCTCCTCGTTTACAGTTCATAAAGAAGAATACGAAAATAGTTTTCCTTGTTTGTTGCTAAGGTACTGTCACACCTTATTGGGATAGGGGCGTTCTGAGTAGACACTTTTCCCGTCAACACTGTTATTTTTTTGAAACTGACTTATTGGATGAATGCAGGGGTAATCATGGTGGTGAGAGGCATGGTGATGAGATGGTGAAGTAAACATCTATTTTTTGGACATAAGCATGTCATCCCCTTTGCTCTAGGGTCACTTTCCTTGGGATTCCCAACCCACTGTAATTCCTACAAGATCATCCTGTAGGTTTTCAGGGAATCCTGTAGAAAACACAGAACCCGTGCAAACTGAGCTAGATGAGTTCACAAATGGAGGGAATGATGGGATGATGAAGAATATGGAATGAAGGAATGAAAACATGAACTGTATAGGTCCTTTTGCTCCTATCTTATTTTTCTGATCCTCCTCCTGTTGACCTACAAACAACATTTTCAAAGTTTTTCTTTTCTCTATTTTATTATATCTTTTTTTTGTATCTTATTTCTCTGATCCTCCTCCTGTTGACCTAAAAACAACATTTTCAAAGTTTTTCTTTTCTCTATTTTATTATATCTTTTTTTTTGTGTTTTTTTCTTTTTTGAAAACAACTAGTCTGCCTCCAAGAAGTTTTCATCCTAGTTGCTTGCCCTGGGTGCCTCAAAAGAGGTTTTCACCCAGAGATATTTTTATCTCTTTTTTCTTTTCTTTTTTTGACACCATTGGGCCACCTCAAATGGTTTTCAACCCAACAGGGGGACTCAGGTGCCTCGTGGAGGTTTTCGCTTGAGGTTTTTTGTTTTCTTGTTTTTTTGTTTTGTTTTGTTTTTTGTTTTTTGTTTTGTTTTGCTTCCTTTTTTTTTTCTTCAGTGACTTGATGGGGTAGAAGCTAAGACTTGCTCCACTATCATCACTATCTTGCTAATGCCATTAATGCATCCTTGCTTTGACAAGGGCTTCTTGTGGACCTTCAATCTGTGCCCATTGACAAGTAAAGGAATAGTCTCTGCATCAATGGTTCTCATCTGCACTTAACCATTATCATGACATTTTTCTATGAAATAAGACCCTAACCATCTAGTCCTTAACTTGCCTTTAAAATCCTTGTATTTGCAATGAATCAACAAAGCCTAATCACTTTCTTTAAATTTTTTGTTCTTTATGTTCTTGTCATGCCAAATCTTCCTTTGAACTTGAGTCACCTCTATGTGTAGGGGGGCTTGCATTCTAAAATCATCTAACCCATTCAGCTGGAGAAATCTCTCTTGTTGCGCCCTGGTGAGATCTAGATCTAGTTGTGCTGCCATTCTTAATGTGTTGTAATCAAATTCAATGGACAACGGGACTTTCTTCCCATAGATCAACTCATAAGGAGTGAATCCAGTGCTGGTCTTCTAGGTGGTAGTGTAGGCCCAAGTGGCCTCAACTAATATATCTGCCTAGTCCTTTCTGTTGCTGCTAATCACTTTGGTCAGAATGCCCTCTAGTGCTCTATTGGTCACCTCCACTTGCCCATTAGCTTGTGGGTGGTAAGGAGTGGTTGTTCTATGCTTGCTCTTGTGCTAGCTTAACAAATTTTCAATCATGTGAGATGTAAACTGGTTACCTTGATTAGTGACTAGTTCTCTAGGGTACCCAAACTTATAAAATAAATTTTCCCTTAAGAACTCAAACACTTTCTCCTATGTTACTGCTTTGATGGCCTTGGCTTCAACCCACTTGGTTAAATAGTCAGTGCACACAATGATGTACTACTTTTGCCTAGATGGAGGGTCAATGGGTCCAATGAAATTTATGCCCCACTTGTCAAATGGCTCGAAAGTCACTTGAGGTTGCAAAGGCATTTCATCCCTTGGGGTAGGTTTTCCCATCCTTTGGCATTGATCACACTAACTAGTATACCTCCTCACATATTGGTGAAGAGTGGGCCAATAATAACCATCTTGTAGCACCTTGAATGTTGTCCTCTTGGCTGCAAAATAACATCCACAAGGCCCATCATGACAGGTCAGAAGGATGTCAAAGAGTTCCTCCTCCCTGACACATCTTCTTAGAATTTGATCCGGGCCTAGTTTGAAGAGGTTGCCCCCAATCCAAGTGAATGAGGCATTCTTCCTCACAATATTGCTTTTCCCTTTGAAGCACAAGTTCGGTGGAAACTGTGTAGACACCAAGTAGTTTTCTATGTCAAAAAATCATGGAGAGAGAACTGAAATGGTGAATAAGTATTCATCTGGTAACTGATCATCAACCATTCCTCCATCCTTGTAGGCAAAGTTAATCTGGATAAAAAATCTACAACAACATTCTCCCTTCCAGGCTTATCAATAATACTTATATCAAACTATTGTAATAAAAGTAACCATGTAATAATCTGGGCATTCACATTAGGTTTATTTATCAAGTATTTAATTGCATCATGGTCAGTATGTACAAATATTTGGTAACTTGTAATGTAATGCCTAAATTTGTTCAATGAATGCACAATGGCTAGGAGCTCCTTTTTAGTCACTGTGTAGTTTAGTTCCGCCTTTGACAGATTCTTACTAATGAAGTAAATGGCATAAGGTAACTTGTCATATATCTGGCCTAGAGCTGCTCCTATGGCTTTTTAAGAGGCATAATCATGTATATGGAAAGGAAGGGCCCAATTTGGGCCTTGGAGAATAGGTGCAGTGGTCAAATTGTCCTTTAGGGTGTCCAGGGCCTCTTGACAGCTTTTTGACCATTAAAATTCAGAGTCTTTGGCCAATAACCCAAATAAAGGAGAAGCTAACTTGCTAAAGTATTTTATAAATCTCCGATAGTATCCAGCTAAACCTAGAAAACTTCTGACATCCCTCTGTTTTTGAGGAGGTGGTATCCTTTGAATGATGGCTATTTTATTTGGGTCCACTTATAGTCCTTTTTGGGATATTGAATGACCCTGAACAGTCCCTCCAGTCATTAAGAACTCACATTTTTTGAGACTAAGGGAGAATTTCATTTCAATGCATTTGTTCAGCACCTTGCCTAAGTTGGATAGAACCTCATGGAAATCACACCCATAGGGTGTAAATCATCCATATAAATTTCTACTACATCATGGACTAGCTTGGCAAAGGTACTCAGGACTGCCCTCTGGAAAGTGGCAGGGGCATTGCAGAGGCCAAAAGGAAGGACCTTATAAGAGAAATTACCCCAAGGACAAGTGAAGTTGGTTTTATCCTAGTCTTCTGGGCTAATCTGGATTTGTTGTACCCACTAAACCCATCTAGGAAAGAGAAAAACGTTTTCCTTGCTAGTCCATCTAGCACTTGTTCAATGAAAGGTAGAGGGAAAGGGTCTTTTTTTGTTTCTTTGTTTAACTCTCTGTAATTGACACAAATCCTCCACTTCCCATTTTTATTTGGAACCAACACCAAAGGAGAAACCCACTCATTATCTGAGATAGGTTAAATGAATCCTACATCTAGAAGCTTTTACAGTTCTTCTTTGACTATATCCTTGAGAGCTGGATTCATTCTCCTTTGGGGTTGTGAGACTGGTTTGCAACCTTCTTTGATATCAATGTGGTGAGTACACACCGAGGGGTGCACTCCCTTCATTTCTTTGTAACTCCAATCAAAGGCATCCAGATGTTTCCTTAGCATGTTGCACAACTTTTCTTCTTGGTGTACAGAAAGAGAGGGGTTGATTTTCAAAGTTCTTTCAGGGATAAATTCTATGGTTTTGACACGGATAGGGCTTGAATCAGCTAAGCATAGATCAATTTGATGGTTTCTCCTGGTTTCCTTTAATACTTCCTTAGGTGCTGGGAGTTGGACTTTGGAGTATGTGTTCAATCAACTCATCTTCATTTGGTTGTTCTCCTCCCATGGAATTTTCTAAGGTATAGAGTTGGGCTGAGCAGATTTCATCTTCTTCCTCCTCTTCTAGACATAAAGGTAAGTCATGTTCTAGAGATGGCTGAGCAGGAGGGTACAAGTCTAACTACTTAGGCAGATGCCCATTTTTGATAGCCATATTTCTATCCCTGGAGCTAATGTAGGCATCAGCAGTGGCTAACCAAGGCCTCCCGAGTATGAGAGGATAACTAGTAAGCTTGGCTTTAGGCTGGAGAACTAGGAAGTCTGCAGGGTACTCCCAACAGTCAATGGAGACCATCACATCCTCAACAATCCTCTCGGGCTTTACTGTGGAACGATCTGCAAGTTGCAAGACTGTTGTGGTCTTTCTTAATGAACCCTCGAGATTGAGATTGAGCATGATGTCCTTAGTCATTACATTAATGGTAGCCCCAAGATCAATAAAAGTGTGTGGGAAAATAGTGCCATTAATGTTCACATCTACTACAGGGCTTCTAGAGTCCAAATACTTTGGGCAAATTACCTACCCCAATATTAAGTCGGATAGCTGTCCAACGACATTAATGGTAGGGTTGTCTCTTTTTCACCTCCCTGGATGTTTGAAAAACTTCTCTTTAGTCAACTTGTTGTAAATAGGTACATCCTTATTGGCTTGGAGAAGTGGAATTTTGACACATAGATTTTTCAATTCACCCAAAAGTTCATTCTCTTCTGGGGTAGGCTAGACTGGATGAGTTAATCTTTTAAGAAAGGGTGGTGGATTCACTCTAGGCATGTTTTCCTCTCTTTCCTCCTCACTCTCCCTAGGTGGAGGTGGAGGTTGGTTGTCCGGGAGTACTCTCCCAGATCTCAGGCTAATTTCTTAAATCTCCATAGCATAAGCAGGGTAGGATGGCTCTCCATTGTACACTTGTTGTGCCTTTCTATTGTTCGGGTTTGGATTTGGATGGGCAGGCATCTGAGGTTGTTGAGGTGGAGCAGGGTGTAAGAGCTGTGGTTGAGTGGGAGGTGAAGGCAATAAAGCTGGAGCATTGTTATATGGGGGCCTCCACACCTGGGATGGTGCATTCCATTGAGGCTGTGGCGGAGAATATGGATGAAATGACTGGCTGGTCGGCTGGGAATGATACTGAGGTGAAAAAGACAGAGGAGGTATAGGCTAGGAGGGATGAGTAGGGGGCCCCCAAGAGTGAATGGAAGTGTTTTGGTTTGGGTTGTAATTTGCATGGGATGACCCTTTCATGCCCTGCCAGTATGGACGAGGCCCGTGAGGTCTCCTTTGATTTATGTTGCAGAGTTGTTCAGTCACCCCTTCAGTTCCCTGATACACAACTTTTAGTCAAGGTAGAGAAGGGCACTTGTCTGTGGAGTGGTTTTCTTCATAGACCGAGCAAATTTCAATCATGTTTGATGGAAATTCATTCCTAGGGTGCCTCCTTGTGCATCTAGGGCAAAAGATGGCTAATGCACTTTTTGCTTCCTCCTACTTTCTCTTGATGTGCATAGTGTCCATATGTAGGGTAAGGGTTTGCAACATTTCACTCTTGAAATGTTCCAAGATATTTCCAATTTCGCCTTTTATGGATGTGTTAGAAGAGGATGGGATAGCCACTGGTTGACTACTCCTACCCTTTTTCCTAGCTTCCCTAGAATGATTCCTAAAGATAGTCTTGATATCTTCATAGGGTAGTTGGTAGATGTCCCCTCCTGCTAGTAGGTTTAGGGTATCTAGAAGATCTTCCCTTACCCCTTGGAGTAGTAGTAGCTTTAGTGACTCAGGATCAAGTGTGCACCTGGCCCTTTTGTAGCTAAGATGGACTCTTTCTTCATAATCCTATAGGGATTCATCATGCCCTAAGGTCATCCTAAAATTTTCTTCTTTAGTTTCTTTGGACTTGCAGTAGTCTCGGTACTTGTTGTTGAATGCTTGCATCTAATCCCAGGTTATGATGCTATCCCCAGGTAAACCCATGAACCAACGCAGAGTTGCATCCTTGAGAGTGGATGGGAATAGTTTCACTTTCTGCTCATCAGTGGTGTAATCATAAGTTCTACGTATGACATCAAAATCAAATAAGAAAGTATATGGATCTTCTGAGGTCGAGGAAGAGCAGATGGGCTTATGTTTTTCATCTTGGTATCCCCATTAGTTTCCCTGATGAGAAAGGAACCCTCAATTCTCTCTCTATCTCCTTTGTCATTTCTATTTTCAGCCATTAGGTCAGTGGGAATGTGTTCTCCTTCTTCTTCTCCCCTATAGGCTCTTCAAAAATCTATGGTTGTTCGCCCAAGGTGTCCTCCAATTCACAGTCACCAAAAAAGAGGGAAGTTTAGTTGTTTGAAGTGGTGGGGGTATTTGGTAGAAATTTTCGTAAGTTGTCCCTATTCCTATGAGACATGAAAGAAGTGTTCTTGTTTTGTTTTTTATTTTTTCAAGCTTTGAGACTAATTGCAGAATTGAAATCACAAACTAAATGGAAACTAAACTGCTTGAATAAAATCTCACTTGCAAAATGGAATAGAAAGAAAACTAACTTACAATTAATTTGTAGAAATGAAGCTAATAACATAATGTTAAAGATAAGAAATGGAAGAAAGAAAGTAGAAATCACATCTTACTCAGACACCTCCCCGGAAACGGTGACAAAAAGTGATGAGCACCAATATTGCAGCAAGAATGTTGCAACTCATGTGGTTACCAACTTTACTTTATCAACCCAGGGTTAGTGCAAACTTGGATGTGACACTGTTGTATACACAAGTAGATGGGATGGGTTCACTCTTTGTCACTGCTAAGCTGGTGATAGACCACTATGGTTTCTCAAACTAGTCTTCTATTGATTCAGAAGAAGCTTGATTACCAATGAGAAAAAGGGAAATTTACACTAAATGAAATCTTGTCTATTGTAGTAAGGAAAATACTGAAATCAAATGCTTAAACACACCATTCATCTAACTAACTGCTAAGAGGTTTTGCTTCAAATAATTCTAAGTTAACATGTGTGTAATCCTACTATCCTAGGCATGCAATTTGAAACATCCAAACATTCTATTGTTGTGCATGTAAATGAACAAAATAACTCTTTTTTCCTTTTTGTTTTTTTTGTGTGAAAATGTGAATGCTAACTTCTCTTGGTGATGTGGCAGGTGGATTAGGGATGATGTTGAATGGTCATATGGCTTGGGAGGCAAGTAGGGGTCTTCTCCTATATTCCTAGGTGATTTTCCCACAATTCAGCCTCAAAACAGGCCACTACAGGTCGACCTACAGGATGTCCTAATGCCTCCTACAGGATGTCCTAATGCTCCTACAGGATCCCCTATATTCCTACAAGATCCAGCTGAGAGAAAAAGGAGGGATTTGGAAGGTGGTGTAGGGATTAGGGAAGGTGAATAGTGGGAGGAATGAGCCAAAGGAGTGGCTAGGACTCCTTCGGAGCTCAAAACAAAGTTTGTGAGATGGCTGGATTTGCTTAACAAGCTTGGATAAATGTTCTTATGGAATGATGAATTTGGTGAGGGACTTAGTGGAAAAAGTGATGATCATGGATGGATGAGGTTAGGATGTGGTTGTTGGTCATGAAATCTCTTTGTACTGCTAAAACTCCTGCACTGCATCAATCACTAACATTTATCCATAAATCATGTCAAACAGGAAAGATCTAAAGAAAAACAGAATTTCATTATCTAGTTTGCTATTTCATGCATGGTAAAAATTGCATAATAATGTGAAACCCTTATGAGATCTAATGCAAGGCTAAATATATCATAAACGACAATTAAATCCTATTCTTGAAAACTAGTAAAACGCTGGCCTAAGTAACAAAAAACCCTAAATTCCATGAGAAATCAGAATTCTGTCTTTTTGGGGATGCATAGGAGTTCTTTCCTCAAAACATGGTCCCTGAAGGGAGGAGTGAGGTCAAATCTACCTACTAAAAACTTTTTTGATATTCCTTTATCTTCCTATGCTGCTACTAAAGCAATCCACAAATGGAAGCAAACAATCATATCCACAACTACTTGCAATGAAATAATGTTAAAGACAACTCAAGATTTAATCTATGAAATCAACTAAGAAGACAAATACAAGAAGAGGATCCTTTGCTGCTAGGGTTTGGGCCTAACCCAAGAGCCTCAACCCTCTGAATTAACTTAGTGCTGGATCAAGGAAATGCTCATTCTCATTATCATATCAGAAAATTACAGAACAATGTCTTCCACAAGTTTTGAACTCGAAAAATGCCTAATGATTTTACATCAAAAATTCGAATTGTAATGAGGCTCTAGGCCTCCTTATTTATACAACTAAAGTCTCCAACGAATTTCTTAGATCTTGGGAGGCTTGGCTACCAAACTCAAGATGAACTGGCTCTCTAATTGTCACTGGCTCTGCTGCTTTTTGATCTTCATGACTCAGTTGCTTGCAACTCCGAGCTAGTGTGATTTGATGTAGGAATATTCAAATTATTGAGGAGTAAATGAGGAGGATATATCTCCTACAATCTCTCCTCCTTGTCTCATTTGAGTTTTTGCCCTTAATTAGCCAAAATTGCCATGATTTGCTCTCAAAAACCTGCAATCGATGCACATTAGTCCACTAGTCATAACATCTCAATTTTACTCATCTCATTAAGCAAAATATAATCAAAATATGTAAGGAATTATGAGAAGAGTTGATTTAAATAAGCTTGGAGGTGTATTAAGGTCCATATATTTACCCAATGATGAGGCTCATCATTTGGATTCCACTCTCCTAGTAGTATCAACTTCCAATTAAAAAAGTGCTTCTAATAGAGTGAGCTTTATGGTCCAACAACAACTTCGTCTAGAAACCATGGGCATATGAAAAGTGCACATATTAATAGATTCAACACCTTTTTTAAAAACTAATTTCTTTTACCTACATAAATGGAGAGAGAGAATTGAAACATCCTTTACAAGACAAATGATTGAAAAAATGCCATAAATCTTAATTGCACCATGGACATATAAGCTCTAGGTTATTGAGAATTTGAAGTGTCGCAATCGACCTGAAATTGACCAAAGCCTTGAAAAGCATAGGGTTACTCAAATTTTGATATACAAACTGAATTTTTTGGGTGGTGTTGTATCATCTATAAAAATTGGTAAACCATTGGTAGAATCCAACATCTCTTCCTGTGTCCCTATAACAGATCGAGTCTTGTGAATGACGCAAGGAATTATTAAATAGATACTATGAGTACCCCTTGGGTTACTTGACCTTTTATATATATTCCCTTCCCTTATCTCCGAGCTAGGTCCTGCCAGCATTTACATGCTAAAACAAGAGCTCGCATATGTAAGTCTTTGATGATGGTTTAGAAAGCATGAAAGAGAGCTTAATATTGTTTTAAAAAATTTAAAGAAAGTTTCTGGTGTTGCTCCGCTACCATCAGGCCTGTGTAGTACCCCAATGAAGTCACTAAAGATATCACAAGCATTGCTTCATTGCCAAAATACCTGTTTAGTACCTCGACGAAGTTTCTTGCATCACCTCTCTCTACATGAAGCCTTTCTCAATCCTTTATCCTCTATTAATTATTTTTATCTTGGATTGTGCATTGACATCTTTTATTAGGATTTTATTGAGCTAGGGAAGATGAGGGATCCTGACTTATTTTATGGGTGAGAGAGGTTGTTCCTTATTTTTAGAAACTAAAGACTTCAGTTTTCCCTCATGCCACATTCCTACATCATATCTCCAATTAGCTAGTGAATAGTGAAAACATACCATGAAATCTCCCAAACCATGTGGGACATAAGGTTTAGGTTATATATACTAATTAGGGTTCCCCATGGGAATTTATTTGCATTTTCCTCGGCGATGAGTCAAACTCATAGGAAACATATTCAGGATGTAGTTTTGATAATTGGATCTATAAGAAGATGCCTCTTGGAGTAGCTATCACAACCACACCAAACCATTGAATTAGGGTTTCAACATTGGGGCAAGGTGACCAGAGAAGTTCTCCCAAGATTTCAGAAATAGGGAAAATGGACCAAAGAAGATCTTCTAGGGTTTCATCATGTGAAAATAATCATAAGAAATTATCATCATGGTATCAAAGGCTTGCAAATAACATGCAGGGAAAACGTTTAGATGAACATGTGAGATTTAATGCATTGCCATGCAGCATAGAGAAAAAAGGCGACATTAGGTAAACAATAAGTGAATGCACTTGTAAGAAGAAGATAGTGCTAAGTGTAAAATGAATGCATGATGTAATGAAGTAGATAAAACTACATGCAATATAGGAAAAATAATGTAGTTAAATGTGGATTAATGCAAGAAAAATCAATGAATTGCGACTAAAAGAGACATGTAATGCAAATGTGGAAAATTGGTAAATGAAATGCAATAAAGAGCAATGTAGGAAGATGACTGTAAGATAAATGCATAATGTTGTGCAACAAACTAATTTTAATAAAGAAATTTAATAAAAGTGTGTGTAATTATAACTAGTCTAAACCTAAAACCCTAACAAGAAAACCCTAATTAGTAGACTAATAAGAAAACCCTAAACTATAATTAGTCTAAACCCTAATTTAAACAGAGGAGATCAAGTCATGTGAAATCAAACTTCCATTCCAGCCATTGCAACAATTCTTGGCTTGCAACAACAAGATGGCGATGATTAAACCTAATATGAAGTTATGTGTAAAAACAAAAATGATTACATGTAAAACATGCACAAGAGCAAGAAGGTCATGTCTACTGGTAGGAAAGCGTGACAGAAAAGACTATTTTAGCCAAGCTACAACTCTATCCTGGTAAACAAAATGATAAAATTTAAAACACTGAGCATTTCTCCATGGTATGCATTCATTTTTTCTCAACCTAAATCTGTTGCGAGAGAGACAAGATGTAGTTTTCTTGCAGAGAAATTTGCCAGATAAAACTCTTCAATCTAGTCAACAATCGTATCATGATTTTCAAGATGACAAACCTGAAAACCTGTTGATGGTGCTGGACCCGCCAACATTCAGGAGATCACCCCAGTATGAAGTCCCAACTAGACCTCACATTGTTTGGTGTGGGGGTCCCATTCGGTATGATGGCCCGATTTCCATTGTCTTAAGGATTTGCCTCAACTCTTGCTTGTCAGCACAGGAGAGTGTTTCGCTTTGTCTTCGAGAAGTGAGGTTCACGTGCTTGGTGAGTGTAAGTGTACTTGTGTCAATGGTTCTTTCACTATGAGGGGAAAAGGTGAAGGTGAGTTCCAGGTTGAAAGGGATCAATCCCAACTCGGCTAGGAACACACAACACAAAGGACATACACAGCTTCCGGTGGAGAAGTCCACTCGGATGTGGCAGTCACAACATATAAGGTAAGATAACACATACAACACTCACAGATTAGTCCGAGATGATTGCAACGATTGTTACAACAAGGTTCATGTGAAAGGTTTGTCTGATGTCCGGCAGAGTAGTCGACACGGACGAGACAACATTAACAACATATACAACACATTTCCATTAATATATTATGCATTACAACAAATGAATCAATTCAGATGTAGAACACATGGTTAAAGCAACATGCATTACAAGTGTTAAAGATTAGTCTTACAACAAATACAATACATGTGTGAAAATGTGCTGGCCTGTTGACAGGCTTCTGAATTAAGTGAAAGTTCCAAGACACATCGTTACACCATACATCACTAACCCCGTCAGTGGGGCATTGGAGCCACTACTTACTCCTCAAAGAAAATATTATAGACTCTCTTGGTTATGTGGGAGGAGCTGAGGTGAAAATTCATTTCATGTACAAATGAGGGGGGTATTTATAGCCAAGGGTGAAACTCACCCTTGTGGTTGTTCGACTGCCCTCATGACCATTGGACTTCCATCACTTCCGACTTACATGACTCTATGTTTAATAAGTGGGTCTCTTGGACTTCCATGTTACATCACATTGATTGAAAACAAGCCCATAGTGGAGATGTGGGCAACATGACTCATGACTTGACTTGACATGACTTGACATGACAATGCTGGTACATTCGTGCTACTACTGGAGTGCATGTTGAGCTACAGTGTTGTTGAGTGATGGATGTCTTCATGGTGTATCATAGTTTCACTTCCACATGGCGAAGTGCACGGAGTCTTCGATGGTCCTTGGTTCACTTGATGAAGCTCTAGCATGTTGTTCCTTGCTTTTATGTTGGAAGGCTTGATAGGCAGGAAGGCATGCTCTGTGCATTTTCTTGAATGAACAGTCAGTAGGGGTTGGACAGCCAAGTTTGCGTAATTTTCTAGAGGAACAGGTCGGGTTGCATGAAGGGTTAGTAGGTAGGGATTGCGCCATTTTTCTGGGTAACTGCCCAGGAGAATAGCAGTGAGAGCTGCGCAATTCCTAGAGGGAACTGCCAGTTGGCTGCTGGGGTAAGCCAGAACTGCGCAATTCCCAGAGGGAACTACCAGTTGGCTACCAGGGTCATTGGTAGCCAGAACTGTGCTATTCCCAGAGGGAACTGCCATTTGGTTGTTGGGGTCACTGGTAGCCAGAACCACGTAATTCCCAGAGGGAACTCCCAGTTGGCTGCTGGGGTCACTGGCAGCCAAAACTATGCAATTCCCAGAGGGAACTTCTAGTTGGCTACTCAGTCACTGGTAGCAGAAATTGCACAATTCCTAGAGGGAACAAGTAGTCTGCTGTTGGGAGCTGCTGGTTGGGAAAACTACACTAAGGTCGAGAGGCCAGCCTGCTAATCATCTCTGTGCAATTTCTAAGCTGAGTTGACTAATGGGTAGCTAAAGGCCTGCTCATGAGCACTGCACAATGTTTGAGATGAACAGTTAGTCGACTATCCGGGTGGCCAACATGAGTGTTGTTTGAGTTGCTTGCGGGCAACGCGGCTTGAAAGAACTAGCTTGGTGCTTCTACATTGTTCTAGTTCACAATCGATCAAGTTAAAATCAAGGTGATGGTCTAGCTGTCAATGAGGAGTCTGGTCGTCAGAACTTTAGAAAAAATGAATAAGTGTTTGAACAGTAGAAATATGAATAGGTGATCATACGAACACACAATCACATGAATTGATGATGAAACAACCGAACCATCTGGACAACCATGTTCAACATGACTAACTGATGGTGCAAGCGACAATTGCGACACTCGTGATTGATCGTTCATGATCAAGACGACGCTTGTGCGATAGTGAATGTGACTCTGTGTGTGAGTGCGACAGATGCTTTCATGGCGAACACAACAAACACATATGAAGCAAAGACTTTGAGCATAACCAGAACACAGTCATAAGCATGACTTAGACATCAACATGCAGAGACTTCAGTACAATAAACAAGAAAGGCGAATGTAAAGACTCACACAAGCTCACGGAGTGAACCCGAGTGTGTGCAGTCATCAAGTGAAACTCTCCAAGGGAGGCTCCAAAATTGGTGCAGGCCAAAATTTTGGAGGGTGGTTGTAGCTGCTACAACACTTGGCGACACACTAGTAGAACTCCAACTTCTCTGTTTCAGTTCATTGCTAGCACAAGGCCTTGGTCTTTCAGGAAGTATTGAATCGTTGTGTAGGTTACTTCAGTTTCCCCACTTACCCCATGGACATACATGGTTCACCCTTTGCCAACTCAGTCAAACATAATCAAAAGTTCATCTTAGATCTCAGTGTTTCGAATCTGGGAAGGGTAGTTTAGTTCTGGAGTTGAATATTTTTAGAGCATAAGTTTTCATATTGGGTGTTGTTCCACTGCCAACAGGCCTAGACAGTACCCCGACAGAGTCATGCAGGAACACACACATTGCTCCACTACTAGCAAGCTTGGTCAATACCCCGGTGGAGTTGCATGATTCATCTCTCTGCGCAGGAAGCCTTTCTCTTCTTTCGCCTTTGTATTTTTTAAGAGAACTATGCATAGGCACTTATTTATTTTTGGGGTGAAAGAGGGATCCTAACTTATTGAGAGTAGAAGAGGTTGTTCCTTCAGAGAAGCATGTAAGACCTCTGACATAGGTTTGTTCATTTAGATTTTTCCCCTTCTCTGTTTCTACTAGTTGGATTAGCTTAAACACACAGAGAAAAAAGCTGAGTACAAGCATGGGGCTTCCTAGTGTGGACATAGGTTCACGATTGGACCAAAACTTCCCTTACAGACGGTTCATATTTTCCGTTAGGACTTCATTGGCTGAAGATTGTAACCAAGCACGGAGAAAATGGACACAAGACTGGCTAAGTGTTGCAGTGTCACAAGTCTCTTCAAATTTCAGCCACATACTCTATACAAAAGGCAGAACATAGTAGTTGGCAACACTTATTTCCAGAAAAAAAATAGTAATATATCAAACAAACAAAATGCACGTGAAAAAAATAGTAAGCAGAATAAAACAAAGCAAAAGCAAATATAATTAATAAGCAAAACAATCCAAATGAAACAACAAGCACAAACAGACTATGTACAAGGCACGGGCGCAACCCGACCTACTGAACTAATGTTTGAGGAATTGGTCATTTGATAGGAAGCTTATCAATCCTCTTGTCAAGTGATTGCAAATGATATGTGTGTGAGCAAAGTTTCTTGTGGACCAGTGCCAGTCCACCGGGCTTCGCTCTAGAACCTGGCGGCATTATAGAAAATCTTCAAGTGAAAACAATACTATTGTCTCAGGAACTGTACACAACATGGTCTCAGATGATGGAATGGGGCAGTTGTTTTTATTCCGGGAAGGGTTGAGGTTTATGAAATCAATGCATAAGCAGATCTTCTCAGATTTCTTATGTGCGGGATTTAAATCGGAACACCAAGTATGATGATGAACTTTGCAAGCAATCCAACCACTTAAAATATTGGTCAATATATTTGGTGAAAGAAGTGTAAACAACATATATGTGTTACCTGTTCTTTACTGTAATGGCTTGCCTTCTCCTTTACCTAGAATCTCATGTTGGATTGTTTGCATGTAGTGGGTACTGAGGTCATCATCTACTCGTGTAAGCCCATCTTGGTATTGTTCAATCAAACGGTCAATGCTGTAGTGTGAAAATTGTACTGAGATTAGCCATCTTCAGATCATGGTGAATTCCAAAGTTTCTTTATTTGTTCCTAGTGTTGGTCCTCCATGTGTTCAGCGTGAATGCTTCAACAACATTGTTTGTGACTTCGAACTTAAAACAGCTTGAAATCATGCCTTTTTCATTGTTTTGGATGACTGAGATGCACTCAGTCCTTGAGTCATCATGTGTTCCTAATTTATCAAGACTCATGGTCCACAACTTGTCTGTACATGGACCGTTTGGCGTGCTTGTACTGCTGCTACTACCATTGTTGATACTAATGTTATTATCATAAAAACAAACTATACAAGTTTCATTATCATCAGTTGGGCGAGGAAGGAGTCCCAACTACTTGTCTGACAATTTTGAAGTAGGTCGTGTAGGATAACACTCCAATGTATTTTCTAGGAGGCAATTTCCAAACATGAGTTCTGTGAAGGCCAATGATTCGTTCTCGCTGTCAAGGGGAGTGACATTGTGTTTCATGTACCTCTCAAGTAACACCTGAATTTGGTTGCACCTACCCTTGTACGGAAGCCACAGGTGAGACCAGTCTATAGCAAAGTATCCATCTAGCTTGTTGGACAAGTCTCTGTTGAGTAGCAGACCGTATGCTTCTGGTATGTCCACAACAACTATGTTGATGCACTGGTGGACTCGGCTATCATGAGATAGTTAGATGATTACATCTCATAGTTCACCAATGGTTGGTATTGATGTTATATCAAGTTGGATGATTCTCGAAAACGTTTTGATCCATCGTGCATTGATCTTCTTAGCAATGGAGAGCAACATGACATTGGATGTCGTGCTAGAATCAACCAAACAGTTGTGGACATTGTAGTTGATAACTTCGAATGAAATCAAGAATGGGGGGCAACCTGAGTTTAGCTCTTCCATCTGAAGTGTATTGAGCACAGTGGATAGTGATCCGGGAGGTGTGCATGCTCCCTTGCTGGTAGAGGTCGTGCTGTCTATTTCTATTTGTCCCAATGCGCGCAACAGGATATCTCATTGGCTCTGGACTTTAGCTAACTCAAACAAACTGATGTTCACTAGAGTTTTCTTCATGTCATTGACTATGTTGTAATCCAGAGGTGGTAGACTCACCGAGGTGTCTAGGGTGGAATGGATGCTCGTGTTGTCTGGTGGATTGTTCTGCAACTTGTTTCTCACAGATGCGTTCTTATCCGCCGTTGTTTTCCTGGACTTGATTTGTGTTTGTTTCTTTGAGGCAGCTGGTGGATCGACCTTCTTTATCAGTTGTCTCACTTTCTCTTGCATCTCCTCAAGTGTTGGGGGAGCCCATTTACTCCTAAGATTATAACAATCATTTTTCTTTTGGGGCTGCTTCTTGGTGTTAATCTTCGAGACTACTTGCGAGCACTGATATGAATTCACCACATGCCTAGAACTTGGTGCTTCATTAGGTGCAACCTCTTCGTTATCACCAGTGTCTTTCAGCTGCTCCTGTATGTTGCCATCCACATCAAGAGTATGAGTATAGACAGAGGTAACAACTCACTTCCAATCTGAACAAGAGTTCTCGGGATGAAATTCTTCATGGAAGGAATAGTACTTAGGATCAACGCATTGATCGAGTTGGAACATAGGCTTCTGTACAAATTTGGAACCAAACCAACTATTGCTTGATGAGCTGGTTAATGAACTAATTTCATGTCTCTGCCTGGGTGGATCGCTGCTCGCAAATGTGTTCATCTTCCATTGCTTGAGTTCGGACATTTTGGTGGTAGAGTTCTTGACAAGTCAAGTGAGGATCTTAATATCAGTTGCTTCCTTGTCTTTGCCCTTGATTTTCATTGCTTGGGGCTTTTTACTCGCATCCTTGGAGTCTTTCATTGATTCTTTATCCTTGATGACCCCAATGGTGTGCAAGTGTTTCTCAACAACAATAGCCTCTTCGTAGCTTTCTAACAGTGCTGGCTTTGTAGCTCATTTGATGAACTACTCAATGTTGGTTGGCAGTACAGATGTGTAAAAGTCGACAGTGATGGAGTCATGAGGTTTGGTGTATGCTGCAAACTTGTTCAAGATAAACGTAAACCTATGATTGAAATCTTTCACTTTCTCTTTTCCATCCATCTTGAGGCTTCCCAATTCTTTGAGTAGCATGGTTGGGGTCTTGTCATCAGCAAAATTTTCAAGGAAAATACATTTTAAAGAACCCCAGTTCTATATGGAGTTGGGTTGAAGGCTTTGATACCAAGAAGTTGCCCAACCATCCAAGGTACATGGAAACAATCTACATGCTATGTCGTCATAATGTACCTCAAGGGTCTGCAGATGTAGATAGAAGTTGTCTAAGTGGTCTTCTGCCTTCACCGTGCTATCAGGGTTAAACTTGATGTTCATCCTCTCCGCTCGCTTCGGCATCTTGTGTAGAACATACGAGAGAGTCAATGGTCCCTAAGTCATCCATTCAAGATTTGGGTCAGCCATCTCTTCATCTTCTTTGTCCTCTTCATATTCTTCCTCTCCATCTGAATCTGATGGTTCCAGATCTGAGTCTGTTGGATCATCTCCACCTGCACCTCCTCCATTGCCTTCCCCTCCGCCTCCTACACCGGAGTTCAATCCCAAGACCACAAGAGTGCCTTGTTTGTCCTCAAATGAGTTTTGAGGTTCCTCTCCGTCTTCAATAGCTTCTTCCAAACCTTCAAGTGTAGCAAGGACTGCCTCTTCCACCGATAATACAACCACTCCTGTGGGAGTGGCCTTTGGTTTCTTAGATGCATGTGGAAGGTACTGCACGCCTAGGATCATTCTGACTGCTTTCATGAACTGGCGAGTGTTGGGATGGACGGAGCAAAGGCGTTGATATGAAATTTCATGTTCAATTATGGGAGGTGAGGAGCAACCAACTACAGAGTCATGAGAGAGGGGTTGCGAGTTACTTCCTTGACCAGATGGTTGATAAGTGAGTGTGAGGGGAATTTCAGCCATGTACAACTAGCTGCCCTCCTTCTAGCGCTAGAAATTTTCACAGTGTTGGACTCGCCAACATTCAACGGATCACCCCGGTATGAAGTCCCAACTAGACCTCACACTGTTTGGTGTGGGAGTCCCATCCGAAATGATGGCCCAGTTGCCATTGTCTTAAGGATTTGCCTCAACTTTTGCTTGTTAGCATATGATAGTGGTTTGCTTTGTCTTCGATAAGTGAGGTTCGCGTGCCTGGTGAGTGTAAGTGTACTTGTGTCAATGGTTCTTTCACTGTGAGGGGAAAAGGTGAAGGTGAGTTCTAGGTTGAAAGGGATTAGTCCCGACTCGGCTAGGAACACACAACACAAAGGACATACACAGCTTCTAGCGGAGCAGTCCACTCAGATGCAGTAGTCACTACATACAAGGTAAGATAACACTTACAGCACTCACGGATCAGTCTGAGGCCAGTGCAATGGTTGTTACATCAAGGCTCATGTGGAAGGTCTATCTGATGTCCGGCAGAGCAGTCGACATGGACAGGAAAACATTAACAACATATACAACACATTTCCATTAATAGATTATGCATTACAACAAAAGAATTAGGTCATATGTAGAACACATGTTTAAAGCAACATGCATTACAAGTGTTAAATGTTAGTCTTACAACAAATACAATACATGTGTGAAAATGTGCTGGCCTATTGACAAGATTCTCAATTAAGTTAAATTTCAAAGACACATCACTAACCCCATCAGCGGGGCGTTGGAGCCACTACTTACTCCTCAAAGAAAAGATTACAAACTCTCTTGGCTATGTGGGAGGAGCTAAGGTGAAAATTCCTTTCATGTACAAATTAGGGGGGTATTTATGGCCAAGGGTGAAACTCACCCTTGTGGTTGTTCGACTGCCCTCATGAGCATTCGACTTCCATGACTTTCCGACTTACATGACTCTATGTTCAACAAGTGGGTCTCTTGGATTTCCATGTTACATCACATTAATTAACAACAAGCCCATAGTGGAGATGCAAGCAACATGACTCATGACTTGACTCGACATGACTTGACATGAAAATACTGGTACATTTGTGTTGCTGCTGGAGTGCATGTCGAGCTACAGTGTTTCTGAGTGATGGATGTGTTCATGGCATATCATAGCTTCACCTCCACATGGAGAAGTGCGCAGAGTCTTCGATGGTCCTTGGTTCACTTGATGAAGCTCTAGCATGTTGTTCCTTGCTTTTATGTTGTAATGTTTGACAGGATCATTTGTTCGCAAAGGTGCATGTTCGTTGCGTTTGTCCACTTCGCATAATTCATTCATTCGTCCACTTTTCATGCTTCGTTCATCCATCCGTTGGTGAACCTGTCCATCTGCATGTGCTCCCTTCGCTCATCTCATTCGTCGTCTTGACATGTTTTTTGGTGTACCTGTACCTGCAGTCACTCATGATGAGATGACACCAAATGCAAAACCTCCCAGTCTACCATGACACATGATCATTCAAATGTGGGTGACTGAGAGAGGCAGCAGGGTGATGATGTGGGATGATGGTGCAAGAGTCACTGAGAGATGAAGACAGAAAATTTGAATCGACAATGACTGTCTACAAGGTCTGGCTCGGCTAGGAGGCAAAATTGTGCAAATTTTGGGAGGGACAATTCGGGCTGCAGGAGGGTAGGGTATGCATTCTCTGCACATTTTTTCGAAACAAATAGTCAGCAGGGGCTGGATAGCCAAATTTGCGCAATTTTCTAGAGGAATGGACCGAGCTGCATGAAGGGTCAGCATATAGGGATTGCGCAATTTTTCTAGGGAACTGCCCAGGAGACTCGCAGCTAGAGCTGCACAATTCCTAGAGGGAACTACAAGTTGGCTGCTAGGGTCACTGGTAGCCAAAATTGTGCAATTCCCAAAGGGAACTACCAGTTGGCTACTGGGGTCATTGGCAGCCAGAACTGTGCAATTTGCAGAGGGAACTGCCAGTTGGCTACTGGGGTCACCGGTAGTCAGAACTGCACAATTCCCAGAGGGAACTACCAGTTGGCTTCTGGGGTCACTAGCAGCCAAAACTACGAAATTCGCAGAGGGAACTGCCAGTTGGCTTCTCAATCATTGACAACAGAAACTGTGCAATTCCTAGAGGTAACAGGCAGTTTGCTGCTGGGATCTACTGGCTAGGAAAATTTCACTAAGGCCGGGAGGCCCGCCTGTTGATAATCTCTGCACAATTTTTGAGCTAAGCTGAATGATGGGCAGTGGGAGGCCTGCTCATGAGCACTATGTAATTTATGAGATGAACAGTCGGTCGACTATCCGGGTGGCCAGCATGAGTGTTGCTTGAGTTGCTTGTGAACAGTGTGGCTTGAAAGAACTATATTGGTGCTTCTGTGCTATTCTAGTTGACAGTCGATCAAGTCGAAAGCAAGGTGATGATCCAGCTGTTAGTGAGGAGTCTGGTCGTCAGAACTTCGGCAAAAATGACTAAGTGTGTGAACAATAGAAAGATGCATAGGTGATCATACAAACACACACTCGCATGACTTGATGACGAAATAACCTAACCATCCAGACACACATGTTCAACATGACTGACTGATGGTGCAAGAGACAAGCACAAAACGTGTGAGTTATCGTTCATGATCAAGATTTTCCTTGCACAACAGTGAATGTGACGCCGTGTGTGAGTGCCACAGATGATTTCATGGTGAACACAATAAACTCATACGAATCAAAGACTTTGAGCATAACCAAAACATGGTCGCAAGCATGAATTAGACATCAACATGTAGAGACTTGAATGTAATAAACAAGCAAGGCAAATGTAAAGACTCACACAAGATCATGGAGTGAACCCGAGTGTGTGCAATCATCAAGTGAAACTCTCCAAGGGAGGCTCTAAAATTGGTGCAGGCCAAAATTTTGGAGGGTGGTTGTAGCCACTACAACAAAACCATAAAAATTCACCAAAGATTTGCATCCATTGGAAGCCCTAATTTTAGAAACCTTAATTTGATCTTGTCTATGTATTTTGTCAAGGACATGAGGACCTGACATAACCATTGGTGAGAGGCAAAGTGTCTCACCATCCTGACAAACCTCTAAACCCTAAAATAGTGGATCATCAAATATTGGTGGTTTCGTAAGATCAACATATGAATGCATGATTTCATCACGAGTGGTGACAACAAAATAATTATTGACTATGTCGTTGGTTTGATTAGATGTTTGAATATTGACAGACTGTCTATTCAAAAGATCAAGTTCTTTTGGTTTGCAAGATGGAGATCATTCAACTAAATTAGTCTCAAGAAAGAGATGAGTCATTTGATTCCATTTGTCACATATAGTGGCATGTAAGATAGCACTAGCTTGTACCTTATCACAATTTGAGCCAGTAAGAAGAGAAGTTGAAGGATTTGGAACAATTTTTGGTGTACTTTCTTCAACAAACAAATCAAAGTACAAGGAGAAACCAAAAGATTCTCTAGAACCTTTCAAAAAGGAGCTTTCATTTGGCGAGATGATGTTGATAGGTGAACCTTCTGAGGAAACTCTAAACTGACATGGTTCAGTGATCCCATTAGGATCGTGGGAACCTGACATGGCCATTAGCGGAAGCTAAAGTGCCTTAACTTATTGAGAAATATTAGAACCTTTCAAAAAGGAGCTTTCATTTGGTGAGATGACGTTGATAGGTTAACCTTTTGAGGAAACTCTAAGCTGACATGGTTCAGTGATCCCATTAGGATCCTGGGAACATGACATGACCATTAGCGGAAGCTAAAGTGCCTTAACTTATTGAGAAATATTTGAACCTTCAGAAGGCGAATTATCAAATTTTGGTGGCTTAGTGAGATTAATAAGTGAAAATTAATAGATATCATCAATAGTATCAGTGAAGATATTATTGATAGGATGACAATCATTAAAACCACTAATTTGATCAGATTTAGCAACGAACACATGAGACTCTTCAGGGATTATGAATCAACCAAGAGACTTTCTTGAACCTTTCATAATGTAGAATCATCCTCTTCACCTGTTAAAGATTACAGATTGAAAATATCATGAACAAGGGATTCAATATCTTCATCTTCTGGTTGAAAGGAAAAACTATTATTTACCTAATTGAAATCAAAACCAGTGAGATAAATATTTCAATGACTTGGAGACACTGCTAGTTTAGCAGACTCATCAAATAAATCAGAGTACAACGGATGAAAAGACTCAGGTGAAGAGGCATAAGTTCCAATTATATCAAATCTGAAACTCAAATATTGCACATCAATATCATCTCGAAGAAGCAGTAGATCAACGTGTATGTTATACTTTAGGAACTAAATTGAACATCCACCACTATCTAAGAGAAATATCTATGCCAAAGTTGTGGATGAAAGAGAATATAAAGTATCCCTAGAAGAAGCATCACTTTCAACCAAATATGATTCAATATTTTGTTGTAGCATCAAAAGATCAACCCCTGAATTATGTTCAATCGAATGGATTTCACAATCCCTATTATCTGAGACAGGACCTAGGTCAATACAAGAAAGTGAATGAGAGAGCATATCATGAAGGGATTTAGGAATAGATTCTGGAAAAAGGTTTCACAAGCTAAAGTTGCATTTCATCAAGGGGAGGTGTTTTATCAACATTATTTCCAGGTTGTTCAATTTCAACAAGATGTATGAGAGCTTCAGAAGCAAGTCGACTTGGTTCTTTACCCTACAAACACTCTTCCTCACCTAGATTATTAATGAAAAAAATTTCATTAGGAAATGAAGTAGGAGGAGGATGAGGAATTTTATAGGTGGTAATTTTGTCCTCAAAGGCTTAAGCCTTTTCTCAACTCGAAGAAGTTGGAAAGAAAAAATAATGGATAAGGTCTGGCTAATTTGTAACTTGAAGATTATCATCAGAATTAAGATTCATTCCATATTCAAATTTTTTCAAAGATAGACAAACCAATCACTGAAATTTTTTACTCAAATACATACAATCCACGTCTCTTTTTGGAAATTGGTAACAAATATGGACAAACCTATTGAAAAAATATTTCAAAGATTCGTGTGGTTTCCATCCGAGATCATTGATATTTTTAAACAAACTTTGAAACTCATACCTGTCAAAAGCGTGATGAAGTTCCTTGATGATCTGAAATGAGGGTTTAACATCTTGTTATACTTACAAAAACCTCCCACTCCAAATCTTAACAAATATGATCTAGCTTATGTTGACAATTGTGGAATTAAGTACATGAAAAAGGTGTATGTCTTCGTTTGTTTATAACTGTTTTATTGCTTTAAGTGTTTCTGCTGATATAAAACACATATAACAGTAATATAATGCAACAAATAAGCAACACACACATAACAAAAAATTTAATTTATGATTTCACCCTAATATCATGGGCTACGTCTCCTTGAGCTCTTGTCAACTTGACTTGGCTCTTTGGGATTATGGTAAAGCTTCTTTTACAAGTTCCACACTTAACTCCAAAGGTTACTGAACTGAACCAATGGGCTTAGAATACCATCTATATCCCTGGTTGTCCTCACTCTAGAAACAGATCTAAGCTTCCTTAGACTTGGTTCCTTCAATCAGTGCTATGAGTTGTCTTGAGCTTCTTAATGGCACTAACTCCCTCATAATTCTTCAACTGTCTCTGGAAATTCTTCTTCTGTCTTCAGCACATATCAGATACCTACAACAGACTGATCATTTGATCATTTTTTGTCTAAAACTTCCCTATATCTTCTTGGCCCTTAAATTTCCACAAATGCTTTTGCAAATCTCTGCAATGGGTTCAGAAGGTCCATTACAGTCAGAATTGACTATTGGATCACTGAGAATGAGTACAAGTAGCTCCTATAACTGCTTCCAACCTATGGTGAATTCTGAGCTCCAAATCAATCTTCCTGGATGAAATTCTCCATGAATATGACTTCTTCAACTTCTCTAGATTATTCCATTGGCTTCAGAAGGCTCTAATTAGCCTAGTGAGCCTCTTTTTTCACTCTCGCTGGTCTTCTGAGCTTCTCTATCTCTTCTCCCGACTCTCTCTGTTTTCTGCCTTCTCTCTTTTGAAAATTGCTCTTGGAGTGTATTTATGCTTTATCCTCTAAGGATACTCCACCAATTTTGGCGACTGCACTTATCTCCATCTAAACTTAGCATATCTGCTAAACTTTAGCCACTCCGCTAGGCTAACCGTCGGAGGTATTCATTAGCATTACCATAACTGTTGGGCGCACATATGTGCGGTATAATCCTGGCGGTTAGGGATAATCCTCCATAGAGCTTGCAATCAGGTTAACTCTCAACCATCAATCTATCCCATCCATCCAATGGTTGTCATGTCATCTGCTAGCCAACTAGCCTAGACGATCTCCACCGTTGATGTGACCCCGCTCGATCCGACATACCTCGTGCAATCTCGCGCAGATTTCCGCACGACCGATATCAAATCGAGGGCACGCGAGAAAAGCAATTTTACCCTGCTACGTGTCACCTGTTGAGGCTAATCACATGCTTTAGGTAAAATAT
This sequence comes from Pinus tabuliformis, assembly GCA_031772625.1. Classification (NCBI taxonomy): domain Eukaryota; kingdom Viridiplantae; phylum Streptophyta; class Pinopsida; order Pinales; family Pinaceae; genus Pinus; species Pinus tabuliformis. The sequence continues at coordinate 305,840,685 of CM062818.1, forward strand.
CACTTCTAGACTTTCGCTCGCGTGAGAAAATGTTTACCGTCTTTCCAAGGCCACCCATGTGCTTAATTCATTTTTTAAGAAAAAGGCACTTAATAAAGGTTTTAGTGCTTAAAGCCAATTATAACCTTTTAATGCTAATTCACGTAGGACTTGCGGTCATGTGAACTGTAACCGCATGTACATTGTTTGCAACCTTGTTCACAACCCTATTCTTAATTGCAGTTAAGGTCCTTGATCAATATCTGATCACTTGATGAACTAGTTGAAAGAATGGATGGATGTAGTTGACAGTGTTTTGCACCATTCCTTGACGTGACCTCCAAACGTTATGAAGAAAAGTTTGCAAGAAGCATATTCAATGTGTACTTCATTAGAAACACAAAACTGAAGAAATTGGTGTGTATGTTCAAGCACATATATTTCACCCCCTCCATCAAACTTATTCTACAACGAATGATGGAGTATTTGCATAGGGACTGAAAGATTAAGACTTTCAGGAAAACAGTCCAAGAAAAATATTTGGCGAAGGAGTCATTTCAAGATATAATGTCAAAATAAAGGGTCCATGGGATTAGCTTGTCATCTCGCCCTTCTAGCACCAAAAATATGTTGATGGGGGGGAAATGTTCTGCCAACATCTAGGGGGTCTCCCTGGTGTAAAGTCCCAATTAGACCTCACACTGTAGAAGCCCCATCAGGTATGTAGGCTCGACTGCCATCATGTAATTTTTGTTCCCAACTGTCAAATGTGAAAATTTCAGAGTGAGCACAAGAAAGAAATGCTCGGGCAATGGGAATAGGGTCAGCCCATGACTGACTATTAGAAAGTAATTAACAGAGCAATGAAATATGAAAATCATTGCATAAACACAAATACAGAAACACATAAAGCGAGAGAGAGATATATATACGTGGTTCACCCAATTTTGGCTATGTCCATGGGGAAACATCCAGTCCTTCCTTTTATATTATCCAACAAAATGAACAGATAGAACCTACAAAAAATCTGCTATAATTTCCTCTTCACTCTCACACATCATAATCTCTCTCTCTGTCTCACTCAAAATAATCATCCACAGCCGAAATAAAACTCCCTCATACGAATTGAGGTTTTACTTCTAGGAAAAAGACCCCTAAATTAACATAAATTCTACCGTAGATCATCCACCTAATAAACAAACCAGATTGACTACAAAATTGCAATATTTTACAAGGCAAAGTTTCATCTATTTTTAGCTTCAGGGGTGATTCCCATGATCCCCCCCTAGGGGGGGCTCATAAAATCACTGTCACCCCCCCTAGACCCCCTTGATGACGATTAAATGAGCGGAATTGTGACCCTATTAGGAATAGGGATACAATAAAGCTAAAACAAAAAACCTCTAAAAAATCATGAAGATAATCACGCTCCACACCCAACAATTGATAACCTGTAAAATGAGATACAAGGATATAAAAAAAAAAACAACAACAACAACAAAAACCATGCCGTAAGGAGGATTAGTCATATAAAACCATATCAAGAATACATGAATAGGAAAATGCCAGAGGCTAATTGCAAATCGGTTCGCAAAAAGTTATCAGCATGGCATAGAATAAGAAAGAAAATATTCAAAGAAGATATGTAAGCCATAAGCTAATATTGAGTTCATTAACATATTTCCCACATGAAAGCACACATACAAACACAATGGAAATATTGGAAAGACAATACAATCAAAATGAAGAAGTGTGAAAATCAATGTCGAAAGTAAAGAACTTCTTATTAATGTTGTTACAAACACAAGTACATGTCCTGCAAACCATCAAGCGCAATAGCGAAACATAGAAAGCACATACCATCCCCCAAAGAAATACTCTGGCCTCACCACAGCTCACCCTACTAGATGCCAAGAACTGAGTGCCTTTAGCTCCTTAAGCACAAATCAACTATCTAATGCAAGTCCTACTCAAGTGCTAAAGTCCCCTCCAAAAGAGGGATGAGGTATATTTATAGAAGTGACGTGGATTTTCACCTACCTGAATTTTCGCCTACCCTCATGAACCTTTAACTTCCTCATGACTCTCTCATGTCTAATTACTATTACATGCCCAAATGATCTTTACATAGTTGTGGGCACTATAATAATAAATATTTAAACTATGATAGAAGAGTGGTTATCATGAGAATAGAGATGGTTTTTGCAAACCCTAGAGTGCATGTTGTTAGTGCTACTACACAATCATGGAGGCTTGCATGCGCTGATGAACAAAGTTTGTTCATTTGTTGTGTCAAATTTTTGTTTCCCTGCTACTACATTTTTCATCAAGTTGATTAGTCATGAGTGTAGAAATTCCTTGTAGATTCAAACTGCAGATTGTAATATGCTAAAACAATTAACTTGAATCTACTCTACTCATGAGCAAAAACAATAATTTATTGATGAAATCACGAAGCATAAAAGAGAAATAATTCAATCACACATAACAGAATGATTTTATAGGGAAAACCACAGTGAAAACCCCCTTATATCTGTATATTTAATTAGTCAAAAAATATGAGAAGATTATAATGTTTTTCTCAAGCCCAAGCAACCTCTATACTATCTCAATCTATCTCACTACGAACTTGTGCACAAACTTCTCTTCGCACATATTTCTCTCACAAGCTCCACGCACAAATTTTGCTTCCTATTGCTTGGTCTCACCAACTCATGCTCACAAAAACAATGATTAAACGTGTGCCTTCATTCCTCCTTTTAAAAGAAATTCGAATGGCTAAAATTAATGAGTTTTCTAATTAAGGAATGATTTATTTTAGGCCTTCTTTTGATAGAATACACCATCTATTTAATTTAGATGATTTTACAACTAATAGTACATTGTCCCTGAACTCCAATCTCAACTGGGTCTTTCTTTGATATGACATGCATGATTTAATTATGAGTGGATTTTTAGTTTACTAGTTGATTACTATAGACAACACCACACTACACTTCAGGGAACACCCCATTTTTCAACAAGAAGCACCCCACTACTGAAGGTTACATCCCACTATTGCAGGTTACAACCCACTACTACAAGTTACACCTGACTACTACAAGTTACACCCCAATACTACATGTTACACCCCACTACTAGATCTCCCACTAATTCCTCCATCAGTTGGAACTAGTTTAATTGACTTTAACTTAGTTAGACTAAATTAAATAATTACAACTCAAAATAACTCAACCTGGGCCCCTAAATTTAGGAACAACTCTACATGACTCTAGATAGACTCCCAAATCGAATTGATTGAGCCAACTAAGTCAAATTAACTTAGTTAACTATTACACGTTTCTATGAGATTTAGAATTACAATTTAATTCCTAATTTAATTCAAGGACAAATTAAATTAGGATCTTTCTTGATGTTATTTTTAACATTTCTTGCTGCTATTTTCAACACTCCCTCTCAACAAGAAAGGGATTAACATCTATCCAAATCCAATACCTTTGGAATGTTATGCATGCAACTCTTGTCATTATTTTTGTTGCTACTACAACATATGCAACTAAAAAAATCATTCAAACAAAATAAATTGAACCAATTGTGTCTGCAACTATCTACTGGGAAAAACCTAGATGCAGGTGAAATTTGAGCTCATTAATGGCGTTTAATAGGATTGACGGCGCTCGGCCCTTCTAGCTACTGGCCAACGCTATTATCCATGCCCAGACTTGGCACATGAAGGCTCACCTATGGCGAGAGCAGGTCTGCCTATAGAACGTCTTAATCGTTTGCTCCGGCCAAGACAAGGCAGCTGATAGTTTCAACATGGTGCATTCGGTCTTCAACTCCATTGTTTGCCCCCCCTTCCTTATGCATCTGCCCGCTCCATGCAGGAAACCTCTGCTGCAGAACTGCTACAGGCAATCGCTGTTGGCTCCTTGGCTGTTTTGATTTTGGAATTGGGTTTCATTTCTCTCATTCCCAACTCTGCTCTTTGAACCCTGCTCAAGAACCCACTATGCATTCTCTGCTTCCCATCCAAGAGCCCAATTCTTCTGAGCTTCCCCTTCACCGCTTAACCATGGTCCGTCACCGCATGAGAAGCCACCATGGAGGTAGCCATGGTGGTCGCGTGCACTCTCAGGCAGCTCAGTCAGTTGATCAGCCACTGCCCCCTGCCTCTCCGCCTTCATCTCAAGCTAATTCGCCCCCTCCTAGCCCGTCCCGCAGACCCTTTCCGCACAACACCTTCCAGTCGACTCATTTTAAATTTCAGAGCAGCCTGAACAGGCCCATTATCATGGCTAATATCACCATTATCTTCTCTAAAGAAGAAGCTCAGCCTCATGCTCCAGTGCGTACCTCAGTAGAGCATTCTCAGGGCATTCGCAGAATTGCTAGCAGTCATGGCTTTGAGAAGAACCCGACAGAAGAAGGCAAGGCTACAAGGCGTGGCAGACAGCATGAGGATGGTGATACTCCAGGCGACACTAGGCAACCAGGCAGTAGCTCTCTTGGAGCCACAGTTTCGATGGCTCTTGTTGGCAGCTCAAGCGGCACCCATCAAGCATTGGATCCTCCAGGTGGCAGCGCGGCTGGTGACGTTGCGAAGGATGGCGAAATTTGGTATGGCAATGCTTGCCCCGTCGTTGAGGAGTCACCGGACCAGGACGTCCCCATGTGACACCACTTGGACTCCCTCGTGTCCTCTCAGAGTTTTCTAATTCGTTAAGTTTGGTTTTTTACGGTTTTGTGTTTCAGTTTATGTTTCTGTGTCTCGGTAGTCTATGGTTCGATTACTGACATGTACAACAATTCTATCTTTTGGTGTCTGTCTCAACTGCTTCAAAGGGGGTTATCTCAAGTCCTCATTTTGGTTTTGCTGTTGTATTCCCGCTCTTATGCTTGGTTTTTTGCAAACTGTAACTAGTTTTCCCAATTATGGGACAATTTTGATCACCTGGCGGCACTCAGTTGCACTCGGCTAAGGCTTCTGCCTCATTGTAATTATATTTTCCTTTCCTTTTAATAGAATTAGTTTTTACAGAGAAAAAAAAACTATCTACTGGGAAAAATGTGTTGTTGTTGACTCTGCTACTGAGCCTCCTGCCATGCTATTAATAATGCTCTGCACCTCTCAGTATCTAACTGACATTGATCCTCCTGCTACAGAATATTATGGGCACTTGTAGCAAATTAATGATCCATGAGACAAACACACCTCAATGGATCCTACCCAATTTCTGTAACTCTTGGGACTATTTCTTCACATCACCCCAACTCACACCAAGAGGTATAATTGCATGCAAAGTGAACTCTTATCTACTCATACTACTACTACTGCTGCTCTATTTCTCCTTCTACATTGCTGCTGCAACTACTGCAATAATGAGTTTGATCTCCCCATATCGTGAAGTACTAGCTTCCATAAGGCTACTGTTGTAGACATTATTGGGCACTGCAACCCCAAGCATAAAATGTCCATAAACCAAAGGCTCCTAAGTCCCTAAAAGTGTTGTTCTAACCCCTAAAGGAACAAGGTCAACTGATTATAGCTTCTCTCAGAAGTTCTCCATGAAAAACTGCTCAGAACTGGTCAAAACAGGATCATTTCAGCTGCTCCATAGGCAAAGTGCGTTGCATCTCACCTAAGTACACTCTATGGGTGTGTTGCATTTCAAAAGTCCCTTCTATGGGGTGTGATGGGCGAGAAGTGAAAAATGGCAGTGTCAATCCGCGAGGTGGAGAGGCATGGAATCTTCCAGAAACTTCTCCTGTGACACTTGCCTCTCTGAATTCGACCAAGGATGAGTAAGAGATCATCAATCTCCAAGTGGAATCAAGAACTATCAGAGGGAAGACACTAATCAAATCACAAGCTGACTCATCTCCTTTACAGATATCTATATATGGATCCCTCATCCCAGAGATCCAGAGGTTGGAATTTTGCATCTTGTAAGGAATTGTTGTTGGTTTCTTGAGACAACATCATAGTGTTGGGTGATCTAAGCTTTGTATGAGGTGAAGAAGGGCTTACTTGCTGAGAGGATGATCCTGGGTCAGAACAACTGGTTGTAACTCCCTTGGTTCTTTCTTGATTATCAATAAAAGCTATTCAAGTTTTCCTCCATACTCTTGTGTCATTTATGTTTTATGCATTTGTATGGTCAATTTACATCTGATCCTAGATTGTTTATGATTATAGATCCATGTTCTTGTATAGTGTTATGCTACTTTGGTCCTACAGGTACTCTGTGAAGCTGGGCGTACAAGGAAGCAAGTAGCGAAGGGCTATCAGGAGAGAGAGGAATCGAACTAGGAGATAAGCGCAAGATAGAGGTTGGTCTCCTTTGTTCTTCTCTCATCTATATTTCATAAAGGAAAAATGAAAGTAGCTTTACTTTGTTTGTTTCTAAGGTAACTACCACACCTTAGTGGGATAAGCAGTTCTGTGTAGACACTTTTCCCTGTAACAAAATGGTGACTCCACTGGGGAGCGACTAGGTTGTTTGTTTATCTTCCTTGTTGTTTATTTTATAAACTTACAGATAGAGCCTGAAGTCGAGCCAGGTAGCTTTCGAACTGCATTTGCTATGCAAATGCAAAGTAGATAAATGTTGCTTCAGTCAATCTCTGGGATTTGTTTATGAATTAAACAACTGATTTACAAACTCTCTAATTGCCCCTGTGGTAGCTCCAGTAACCTCCTTAGATCTACCCCTGATTGTTGATTTACTGATTACCATTTGCTCGGCCAAAACCCCTGAACTGAACTGCAAACTGTGACCCGGAACCCAAGCAAAGTCTCGTCTCTGGCCCAGCGCAGGCTCTATTCTATGAATCTGAAATTCAGCGCACTTCCCGAGTGTAGTAGGTGCACTGCATTTCAAGTTCACTGTGTTACAGGTGCGCTGATCAGACTAGGCATTGTTCCTCAGTTTTGGTTTCTGTGTTCATTCTTTTCAGTTCTATTCATGAGTTTTGCTATTTGTAATCAGTATATCTCTGTTTGAAACCCCTTTCCTTGCTGATATTCCGCCTCCATTGTGCAAAAGAACTGTAAATGTTTTTGTGTATTTTTTGAGTCATTTTCAGTTCTCCTTTGCAAAAAGTAACGTAATTGTACTGTCGTTTCTTGATTTGAAAGTGTCGCAAGTGTCATTTTCAGTCATAGGAGAGAGTTTGGTTGCTCTTGATAGTTGATTACCCTGTTACTATTGTATTTGGTCTGAATTTGTAGTTTTTTTTAGCGTCGAAAGCAAGTATTCATTTTTGAATCATAAAGTGTTGTGATTGTCTTCATTTTTGATTTTGAAAAGAAACTTGTTAGTAACTGTCGCTTGAAAAGTAATTCAGATTTGCGCATTAGCTTTCTTTTTATCATTCACATACTAAGAAAGCCGAAAACAAATACATGCATGTGCATTTGCATTTAGACTGTTTGATTGGTTTGATTTAGGACAGTGCATTTAGTGTGTGCTCTTTGCTCTTTGTGAAAGAATACTGTCTATCTTTCCTTAGTAGCTAGGATTTTCATTGCACAAAGAGGATAAAAGACTATTTATGATCTTAGATTGCATTTTAGGAATTGTACATCTACATCTCGTGGTGAACCTGAAAGGCAAATTTCTTAAGTAAGATCAACTATAAAATAAATTTAATGAATCTAACAATGCTTTGGAACCTAACGCACAACATCTAGAAGTCTAGGCTAGAGATGTATTCCAGCGTTGTAAAGCCTGGTAACTGTTGTTCTCACTGATGGTTGGGTGATTCCTCCACTTTGAGACGATAAGTGCTAGTACGGACTTGTGCTCCCACGTACCGTTGAGTATATTTTGGGAGACCACAATAGGCTTAATCCTTTATCCATAGGAAGCCATGTCTGTCGCCCTATCGATCGCAATGCACTGAACACAGCATTCGGGAAGATTGACTGCCGTACCATAAAAAGTATTCTGCAGTTTTGCGATTATTTTGGTAATCCCTTTGCCTAGATTTCCAGAGTAGTCCCTTTTGTTCCTTTTCAGACTCCTTAACGGAAAAGGTCCATCTGAGCACTTGTCACTTCAGGCTCATTAAAAATCGAAGGCAACTAGAGTCATCTTTTATTTTTTCTCGACTCTTTAAAATTGAAAAAACAAGTTGTGTCAAAGCGTCTAAAATTTATTTTAAACGGAATAATCATCAACCTTTCCTACGTTGATCTTAGGTTGAGAAAATGGAATCCACCAACCAAGGAATTCCCCTTGGAGGAAATCCTAGTCCCTTCTCCTCTTGGGTAGATGTTGGTGCACCCCATATGGCCACATTGTCGCTTCCAAGGTTGACAATCGGCTTGCCCGTATGGCTCTTCTCAACCTTTATCATTCAGAACACCGCAATTCCTGAACAATCGAGTCGGCAACTAAACGAATCCAGAGCTACCCACCAACCTTCTACTTCCTCCAATTCTTCCTCTCCTCCTTCCTCTTCGCTTGATGGGGCTGGTAAAGCCAAAAATCAAGTACCTGAGAAGAAGAAGGAAAAGAAGAAGAAAGAGAAGAAGAAGAAGGAGCCAAAAGCGAAAGGGGGCAACCAAGCGTCGTCTAGCAAAAATCCACACACTGCACCGACCAGGCCTAAGTCGCCATGTGTCATTTGCAAGGGAGACCACTATCATCGAGATTGTCCCTGCATCCCTCGGATCTTAAGGGACTAGTCTCCTCATTTGCACAACTCGGTGTCGTCAACCTCTGATGATCATGTTGAAAACACACCGTCGACTAGTGAAAGTGAAGCCCCAGGACAAAAAGGAAAATATAGATTTCCTTGTAAACTGTGCGAAGGCGATCATGCCATCCACCGTTGTCCCTTCTTAGACGAGGCTAAAATAGTTTTGGACGATCGTCCAGTTTCACTGTTACAACTTCCTCCTGGATATAAAAAACTCTTGCCGAGTCTGTCACTAGTTGAAAATCCGGTTGACCCGCCCAGGTGGTCAGCCGAAGCGTCTATCATTGAAGACAAACCATCTGAACCCATACCAGACGAAAGTCAAAAGGTCGAGGCGGCAGTTGACCCGGTCTTGCCTTCAGAGGTTCCATCTTCAGATGATACAGTCACAGAAGAGAATAAGGATGACACCGTCCAAATTCTTTTCGTAAGCACAGACTCCGATGAACATGGGGGAAATTTACCCATTCCTTTACCACAGGAAGGAAGTTCATCAAAGTCATACCCGGTCGTCTATTCGGTCCCACCTCCAAGCAACCTAGTTGTTTCCTTCAATTGGAATCAACTAGGCAGACCCCGTTTACCGGCTAGTGTACCATTCCAAATTATTGCTCAAATATATAGAATGGTTATGGTTGGTACCATCATAGATGAAGGGGCTTCTGTGAGTATCCTTTCCTCGACTGCTTGGAAAGCGCTTGGTTCGCCATCGCTTTTGCCTGAGATGAGAAATCTAACAGGCTTTGACAAAGGAACCAGTCGACCGTTAGGGATCCTTCCCAATGTGCCCATAACATTGAGAGGGAAAACCGTTCACATGAACGTAATGGTAGTTCAAGAACCCCTGGATTATAATCTACTCCTTGGACGAGACTATATTTATTGCATGGGAGCCATTGTCTCATCACTCTTTAGAGTAATGTGTTTTCCGCACGAAGGAAGAGTGGTCAAGCTCGTAGACCAGCTTTCATTTCCTGGATCACACAGAGCAAATAGTCATATGCCATCCCTGAATGGTCTTTTCACACAAGGAATGTCTCATCAATCTCCAGTCCGTCCACCCGATGAGCGCGAGTGATTCGGAGGACATGACTGAAACCCAAGGGGCATGCACCTTGGTCTGCTTCGGCAGGAAAACTTCGGGTATAGGATAGGTTTCCGCGAGAGATATATGACTAGTCTGTACTCCCGTTCGTGATTGGAAAAGGGGATTAGACTGGAATAAGATTCCCTCGTCAAAGTTATGTGAGTGGATTGTCTCACCTTTTTCTATTTCAGTAGAAATCACTGAAGAAGTGTTTTGTTTGCAGTGTGAATAGAACAATCTTTGGTAACCTGAAAGAGGTAGACCTTTCTTGATAAAACAAATGTTTTGTCAGTAGAATGAAAGGTGACCTTGAAGCTTTATTTTATACCTGGGGGCATGCAAACCTTTTGGCGTGCAAGCGAAGAGCGAACATTTATTTTTTTAAATTTTTAGGTCCTCTAACCCTTTAAACTCGTAGGATTGGTCGTTTCCTAACTTGCATAAAGAAAGGATGTGGGGCAAAACTCAAAAAATTGTTGTTTTCATATATGAGACATTCTTATTTTATGACTGGATTAATCGAGCAGTTTTAGCACATAGTTCAAGCTCGTTAAAAAATAAACTTAAGTCATGAGCAAATGTTTCTCCCCGCGTTTAATCTCGTTAAAAAATGAACTATTTCCCGGTAAATAACCATCGTGAATGTAGTACTTCAGCCTTTAAAGCCTAGGTCGTGTTCTCATCATCACCTCCACTCTGTATTGGCCGATCATTCACCTCCATTTGATTGTTTACCCCTTTTGAGGAACAGCTGCGAAGAGTGATCCCACTAGCCATCCTTGTTACTGCTGTGATTGGAAAATTCCAAACCTTACCTGGAATCAGCTGTTACCCAATTTTATCACTCGTTCCTCAAAAAACGAGTCTTCTTTAAGCTCTTTTCAATTGACTCGTAAAATATGAAAAGGTTGCCGAGCCATTGGCCTCTCCAACTCATTAAAGGGACTGGAAGTGCTATCCCTCCTTTAGATTTTAATCTTTTTGGACCTGAGGGATTATTACACAAAAAGATCAAGCGCTTGTTTTATTCGGCTCGTTAAAAGTATCGAAAATTCATCCCTTCTGTATTGTTTTATACTTTTTCGGACTTAAGGGATTAGATGACGAAAAAGGAATTTCGGAGTTTCCTTTACGTCCCTTTTCAGACTCTCTAAAAATGAAAAGGACCGAGTTATCTTTGTCGTTAAACTCGTTAAAACCTAATAGTGACAAACTTGTCCATAGCAGACAAGAACGAGTTTCACTATCGCTAGGCTCGTTAAAACATAGCGATGGGTTTGCCTGAAGGGAAAATTATAGAACAAGCATATGTTATCCTCGTCAAGCTTGAAAAAAATAAAGAGGTACTGGTCAGCAATGCCTGGGGAAAAATTGGGAAGAAAACTTGAAGAAACTTTGTTGGTAGCAAGTCGCTCTTGAACATGACACTTTCACTCCGCATCCAAGTCAGGTTGGGTTGTTTCATTCACCGGTCACATCACCATGGTCCCATCACACCATCCACATTTGGGGTTAATGCTACCAATCCATCACGTCAGTGTCGTCGATATGTTCAAGAGAAGTCATTCAGAGAATTCACCTGTGTCTCACCCGCTACAATACATTTACACTCCATTCTTTCATGACCGCCACCCTGAACCTTATATCACCAGGTCGTTTTCACCTCCATTAAAATCATTTGCTCCGTTCAATGTCATTGATGTGGGATTCATTAAGGCCCTCCTATGACGGATCGCTTCTTGTCGACATCAGCTCATTATCCAAGAAGTCGATCTAGGAACACCTCGTTCAGTACTTTGAAGCTTGCATGCCTCAATGGAAAGTTTCTCACTTCCGGCGACAGGTTTACATCAATGACCTTCGACCGAAAGATTTTGCGTGGTGTTCGACGCCATGTCCTTTATTCACACCACGTGAATTGTACTGCAGTACCTTGAGGGTCATTATCATTATCGATGATTCCTATCACGCTTGTTAACAACTTACATCATTGGCTGGTAATCAGGCGATGTCTTTCCATGTTCGACTCCAGAACATCTCTCACTTGGATAGACTTGTACTTCGAGTGAAGATCGAATGAGATTGAAGACCCCAGATCTAGTTTCATCCATCCAGGTTGCGATATATATTTAGGGAAATAAAGACATCAAATGTACATCATTGCTGCGCGGATAATCATCCAATCAAAGGGATGATGACTCTACCAGAATCATCAGTTTACACTCAGACGATTGTCTATCCTATGTACATGAAAATGAATTTATAAAGCTGAGCATGGGAATGCCCACCTCAGCTAGATCATGAAAAAATTATGAAGATAATGTATTGTATTGTATCTTATTACAGGTCTCCTCCCAGCTTGAAAGAACTTCGGATCCTCATAATAAAGCATTTCACCCGACATCAAAAGATTAACGACCTCATGCTTTAGGGGGCAACTGTTATAGACATTTTTGGGCACTGCAACCCCAAGCATAAAATGTCCATAAACCAAGGGCTCCTAAGTCCCTAAAAGTGTTGTTCTAACCCCTAAAGGAACAAGGTCAACTTATTACAGCTTCTCCCAGAAGTTCTCCATGAAAAAATGCTCAAAACTGGTCAAAACAGGATCATTTCAGCTGCTCCATAGGCAAAGTGCGTTGCATCTCACCTAAGTACACTATGTGGGTGCATTGCATTTCAAAAAGCCCTTCTATGGGGTGCGATGGGCGAGAAGTGACAAATGGCAGTGTCAATCCGCGAGGTGGAGAGGCATGGAATCTTCCAGAAACTTCTCCTGTGACACTTGCCTCTCTGAATTCGACCAAGGATGAGTAAGAGATCATCAATCTCCAAGTGGAAGCAAGAACTATCAGAGGGAAGACACTAATCAAATCACAAGCTGACTCATCTCCCTTACAGATATCTATATATGGATCCCTCATCCCAGAGATCCAGAGGCTGGAATTTTGCATCTTGTAAGGAATTGATGTTGGTTTCTTGAGACAACATCATAGTGTTGGGTGATCTAAGCTTTGTATGAGGTGAAGAAGGGCTTACTTGCTGAGAGGATGATGTTGGGTCAGAACAACTGGTTGTAACTCCCTTGGTTCTTTCTTGATTATCAATAAAAGTTATTCAAGTTTTCCTCCATACTCTTGTGTCATTTATGTTTTATGCATTTGTATGGTCAATTTACATCTGATCCTAGATTGTTTATGATTATAGATCCATGTTCTTGTATAGTGTTATGCTACTTTGATCCTACAGGTACTCTGTGAAGCTAGGCGTACAAGGAAGCAAGTAGCGAAGGGCTATCAGGAGAGAGAGGAATCGAACTAGGAGATAAGCGCAAGATAGAGGTTGGTCTCCTTTGTTCTTTTCTCATCTATATTTCATAAAGGAAAAACTAAAGTAGCTTTACTTTATTTGTTTCTAAGGTAACTACCACACCTTAGTGGGATAAGCAGTTCTGTGTAGACACATTTCCCTGTAACAGCTGCTCCCTCTAAAACTAGACTCCTTCTGAGTTCTGATCTCCCTATGGGATATCTCTCTGCTCTTCAATCTACCAATATCAATGATCACAACTCCCTTTTGTATGACTAAACATCGGCTTATTGATCTACCCACTAGTAACCTTCTTGCTCCATTAAGAATTATGCACATATGGTCTTATGGATCTGTCCTGAACTAGAGCTCCATCAATCAACAAGGACAAATTTGAATTCTTCTCTTCTATTGTGATTTCAGCTCTGATACCATGTATAAATTTCTACAAATATAGCTTTTATACTATGAAGAAAATTCTACAAATCTAGCTATGGTAACATGTAGAAATTTCTACAAATATAGCTCTGATACCATGTAGAAATTTCTACAAATCTAGCTCTGATACCATGTAGAAATTCCTTATAGATTCAAACTGTAGATTGTAATATGCTAAAACAATTGAATTGAATCTACTCTACTCATTAGTGGTAACAATATTTGATCGATGAAATCGTGAAGCATAAAAGAGAAAGAATTCAATCACACATAACACAATGATTTTCTAGGGAAAGCCATAGCTAAAATCCCATGCTATCTATTTATTGAATGAGTCAGAAAATATGAGAAGATTAAAATGCTTTGCTCAAGTCCTAGCAACCTCTGCACTATCTCAATCTCTCTCACTATCAACTTGTGTACAAGCTTCTCTTAGCACACCTTTCTCTCACAAGCTCCATGCACAAACTTGTGCTTCCTATTGGTTGGTCTCACCAACTCATGCTCACCAAAACAATTATTAAACTTGTTCCTTCATTCCTCCTTTTAAAGGAAATTTGAATGGATAAATTAGTGATTTTTCTAATTAAGGAATGATTTATTTTAGGCCTTCCTTTTATTGCATGCACCATCTGTTTAATTTAGATGATTTTACAACTAATAGTGCACTTTCCATGAACTCGAATCTCAATTGAGTCTTTCTCTGATCTGACATTCATGAGTTAATTATGAGAGAATCTTCAATTTACTCGTTGATCACTGTAGGTAGAACCATACTGCACTTCATGCAACAACCCATTGTTCAATAGCAAGCACCCCACTATTGCAGGTTACACCCCACTACTGGATCTCCCACAAATTCCTCCATCAGTTGGAACTAGTTTAACTAAATTTAACTCAATTAGACTGAATTAAATAATTACAACTCAAAATAACTCAACTTGGGCCCCTAAAATTTAGGAACCATTCTACATGAATCTAGATAGACTCCAAACTCAAATTAACTGAGCCAACTAAGTCAATTAACTTAGTTAACTATTAGAAGTTGCTATGAGAATTATAATTACAATTTAATTCCTAATTTAATTCAAGGAGAAATTAAATCATGATCTTTCTTGAAGTTATATTTAACATTTCTTGTTTCTATTTTCAACACTCCCCCTCAACAAGAAAGGAATTCACATCTTTCCCAATCCAGTATCTTTGGAATGTTCTGCATGCAACTCTTGTCACTGTTGTTGTTACTACTGCAACATCTACAACTAAAAAAAGCATCCAAACAAAATAAATTGAATCAATGTGTTTGTAACTATCTACTGGGAAAACTGTGTTTTTGTTGACTCTGCTACTAAGCCTCCTGCTCTGCTGTCAACACTGCTATCTACTTCTCAATAACTGACTGACACTGATCCTCCCACTACTGAATACTATGGTCCCCCGTATCAAGGTAATGATCAATGAGACAAACACACCTCAATGGATTATGCCCAATTTCTGCAATTCTTGGGACTATTGCTTCACATCGCCCCACCTCACACCAAGAGGTATAATTGCATGTAAAGTGAACTCTGATCTACTCATACTATTGTAGCTTCTGCTATTTTTCTATCGCTACAACTACTGCAATAATGAGTCTAATCTCCACATATCGTGAAGTACTAACTTCCATAAGGTTGCTCCCTATGAAACTATACTCCTTCTGAGTTTTGATCTCCCTATGGGAAATATATCTACTCCTCAATCTACCCATATCAATGATCACAACTCCCTTTTTTGTGACTAAACATCGGCGCATTGATCTACCCACTAATAACCTTCTTGCTCCATTAAGAAGTCTGCACATAGGGTCTTCTAGATCTGTCCTGAACTAGAGCTCCATCAATCTGCAAGGACAACTTCAAATTCTTCTCTTCTATTGTGATTTCAGCTCTAATACCATGTAGAAATTTCTACAATTCTAGCTTTGATACCATGTAGAAATTTCTACAAATCTAGCTCTGATACAATGTAGAAATTTCTACAAATATAGATCTAATACCATGTAGAAATTTCTACAAATCTAGCTCTTATACCATGTAGAAATTCCTTGTAGAATCAAACTAGATATTGTAATATGCTAAAACAATTTACTTGAATCTACTCTAATCATCAGCAGAAACAATAATTGATCGATGAAATCATGAAGCATAAAATAGAAAGAATTCAATCACACATAACACAATGATTTTATGGGGAAATCCATAGCTAAAAACCCTTGCTATCTATATATTGAATTAGTCAAAAAATATGAGAAGATTACAATGCTTTGCTCAAGCCTGAGAAACCTCTGCACTATCTCAATCTATCTCACTACCAACTTGTGCACAAGATTCTCTTTGCACACCTTTCTCTCACAAGCTCCACGCAAAAACTTGTGCTTCCTGTTTCCTGGTCTCACCAACTCATGCTCACCAAAACAATAATTAAACTTGTGCCTTCATTCCTCCTTTTAAAGGCAATTCGAATGGCTAAAATTAGTGTTTTTTCTAATTATGTAATGATTTATTTTAGGCCTTCTTCTGGTTGCATGCACCATATGTTTAATTTAGATGATTTTACAATTAATAGTAAACTATCCTTGAACTCAAATCTCAACTGTGTCTTTCTCTAATCTCACATGCATGAGTTAATTATGAGTGAATATTCAGTTTACTGGTTGATCACTGTAGGCAACACCACACTGCACTTCAAGCAACACCCCATTGTTCGACAGGAATCACCCCAGTACTACAGGTTACACCCCACTATTGCAGGTTACACCCCACTACTGTAGGTTACACCCCAATACTACAGGTTACACCCGACTACTAGATCTCCCACTAATTCATCCATCAATTGGAACTAGTTTAACTGAATTTAAATCAATTACACTAAATTAAATAATTATAACTCAAAAGAACTCAACCTAGTCCCCTAACATTTAGGAACCACTCTACATGACTCTAGATAGAATCCCAATTCGAATCAATAGAGCCAACTAAGTCAAATTAACTTAGTTAACTATTACAAGTTGTTATGAGAATTAGAATTACAATTTAATTCCTAATTTAATTCAAGGACAAATTAAATCAGGATCTTTCTTGATGTTATTTTTAACATTTCTTGCTTCTCTTTTCAACAATTAGGAACAATATCAACATTCCACCATTTGGTTGGTGATGCCTTGGGTAGCCATATCATCCTAGAAGTCTATACAGAGCCAATTCACCTGCTTGTTGAAACCCCAGTTGCAATACCTTCATGGGGAACCCTTTCCTGACATTAATGGCCCATGGGCATCTTATATCAGTTTGTTGTTGCATTGACAATATCAAAGCTTATTGCTCTCAACTCGATCATGTATTCATTTTCATAGGTCAACAATCGTGTTTCCTCCTTTTATTTGCAAGCAAATCATATGGTCATACACATCCACAATCAAAGAATAATGTTAGAAATTGTTGTCGTTGTGACAAAAACCCTCCAAAATTTTGTGTACAAACAAATTTCAGAGCCTTCAGTAGATCTTGCGATCACTTCTTACATAGTCACTTCTTGGTCAACTAATTATTTTTTAGCTCCCTTCTTGGATTGGAAGTGTTGAAGTCACTTGCTCACCCATGCTTAGTCTGTAACAAGTGCATGAGCACATTATTTTACACAAACTTGGACAAGCATAACACTTTCCTATCAAGATTGTACTTTTACGATGTTCAATCCATGTTGATAGTAAGAGCACACTAACAATGACAGTTTCACACATTCTAGTTGTGTTTGTACTTCTATTTCGATGAGTTCTACAAACTGTCTCTTATGCACACCTTTTCTTTCACAAGTATTGTTTTCATGTTTACGAATGTCAATTTTTCTTGCTTTCACTTTAATTAGTGGTGTTTCCATTTTATCTTTTCTCTGGCATGTGTTACTTTCACTGTTGATTCACATATCGCAAGAGTCGTTCGCACTTTAGTAATTATCATCTTTTCGCATGTTAGCTAGAGTACAATGTATGTATGCTTGTTTTGGCGGTTTTAATGGGTTATATTTGTGTGAATGATTTGGTCTAACCATATAAATAGTAGTCAGACTTATTCCCAAGTTTTTAAGCACTGCTACATAAGTGTTGTCACGGTCTTTGCAAAGTGTACCTTTAGTGTCCCACTTGTCATAAAGTTGTCACAAAGTTGTCGCATTGAGGGAAATATGTTGTTAACGTGCTCCATATTATCTATGTTGTGTTTTCAAACTGTTTCAAGTGTTTGATCACTTTCAAGTCATATCAATGTTCACAACAGTCTCTTCGGTCCCACACTTAGCCAAATTTCGAAAAATTCCCAGCAACCTAGCCACATCTGGCCCAAAACTACTCATTTCGCAACCTCAGTTCTCAAGCCCATAACTACGCATTTCACAACTTCAGTGCTCAATCCCATAACTGCGCTTTTCGCAACTTCAATCCTCAAGCCTGACCTTGCCTCCCAGAATTGTGCAATTCATATTCCCAGCCTAGCCTTAACCGCACATTCCGCAGTCTCTATCCTCAAGCTCATCCTTGAGCTCCTGAACTATGAAACTGCACAATGGACCAGCCTCCACATCCTCCCAGAATTGCGCATTTCTCCCAAGTAGTGCAAAACCCGTAGCTCATCTCACTGATTCAAGAAAGTACATAGTTTTCTTCCTCAACCCATCCTGAACTACACATTGCATAGTATCAAGGCTCAATATCAACCTTGACTTCCTGAACCACACAATTATACAGTCACTGAGCCCTTTTCCTAGCCTTCCATCTGGTTTCAGCTCAGTTAATGGATCAATATGCACAATCTTAGACTAGGGGGTTTTCGAGCTGATGTCATCTCGTCATGAGTGAATTGCATAAACAAGTAACTTATCATGCCATGGTAAGATGATGAAAATGGAGATGGAGAAGGAGGAAATTATAGAAGACACATATGGAGCTGAAGAAATAAGATGATCATTAGGCGAGAAGATGAAGGAACACCAAACTCTAACAGAAGATGAAGATCAAGATCACATGGAAGACTCCTCATCTTCAAGTCATAAGGAGGAGGAAGAAGAAGAACATGTACCATCTTTTCAAGAAGACACAAAGAAAGAAGTAGCAAGAAGGACAACTTGGCACTGTCACATCATCATGCAGTTCATGTCATCAATGTCATGTCATGTCCTGTCACAAGTCATCATATGCCACATCATTATTGTGGATTATGTAATTACCTATTCAAAATGTGTTGTAAAGTGGAATTCCAAAGGACGCATTCAGAATATGAAGGGTCATGTAAGGTCACAAAGTCATAGGAATTCAAACAATCATGAAGGTAGAAAAAGAGTCACAAGGAAGGTGAAGCATCACCTCTTGATTATATATACACCCTCATTGTATGAGAAAAAGACTTTTCACCTTGGATCCTCCTGCAAGGCATCAGAGAGATAAGCTAGTTCTTTTGAGGAGCAAGGAGTGGCTCCAATGGTCGACTATTGGAGCTAGAGGTGTTCTTGTATACATGTGTCTTGGAACTTTTACTTAATATGATAAACCCTACGGGCCACGTTCTTTCATCTTTTCTAATGTAGTTGAACTATTTTGGTAATTTTGGTACTTTTCATATTGAGAATGTGTTGTAATTTCTATTATCATTGTCACATCCTCGTGGACTATTCCGCTGGGTATTAGACAATTCTTCCTCGTTATATTGGTTTCAATGACCATCGTATCTCTATGTACTATCCCTCTTGATGTCGTATGAACCCTTCTTTTTCATGTGTGTCTCCACTAGTGTGGTACTACCACCTCTCTCCTAGAGGTTGACTTTTCCTACCCTCTGCAATGAAATAAATTTGATACACATACGATCGAACACTCATAAGGCACACCCCGCTTTCTTTTTTAAGGGACAACACATTCCACTTTCTTGTTGATAGTTAGAGCCAAGGAAAATATATAACAATAAATGGAAACTGGGTTGATATTTTGGATGGGGCTTAATCCAAACTGTGTGAGTTCTAATCGGGTCAAGGAGACCCCTTGGTTGACAGATTTCCAGCATCTTCAACAACGGTGCTAGAAGGAGGGCCAGATGACAAGATGAACCCATTGAGTCTGTTTTGAATCTCCTATCATAAATGGATCTTTCTCAAATCATAATCCCAAAGTGTTTTTCTAACCTACATCTTGGAAAAATTTCAATCTCCACTAACTTATTCATGCCTTGTCCCAATTCAAGTTTAATTGCGAGGTTGGTATATTTTTATCCAGACACATAAATGATTTTCTTGGGTTTTGTAAAACTTTCCAAATCAGTGATGAAGATGTTATGTGTATTCTATTCACCCTCACTCTCAAAGGTCATGTTAAGAATTGGTATCATACCTTACCATCTTATTCCATTCATTCTCTTCATCATTTTTACTAAGGAACTTCATTAATCTTTTGATTGGTATGATTACCAAGATGTTCACAAAAGAATCAATCAACCTAGAATGGAGCCTAATGAATTAGTTGATGGTTTTTCTAATATATTCCTTAATTTATGTTATGAGTTTTCTAAAGAAGATATGGATCAAGATTTTGTAAGCAAATGTTTGAACATTTGGTTCAAATTTCTTTGAATCAGTTTGAATCTAAACCTCCTGATGTTTTCACTTCCCCAACTCTTGTAAATCATGAGACACCTCTAATTTCAAAAGAGGAACCTATTATTCCTTTTGTTCCTTATCCTTCTCCTTTTCCAGTCCCAATGTGGGTTCCTCCTTACAGTGATTGTGAAGTTGGGAAATCTGCAAATGAAATTTCTAATTCATCTTCTACTTTTCACGATTCAAATTCAATGGAGGAAATTCCATATTGGCTTATGAAGCCTATGGTGAAGACTAACTCCTCCATTCAGAAATATGATGTTACTGTTCATAATTTTATTCTAGAATATAATTTGGATTTATGTTATCATATATCATCTACAGGCCATGACTCTTTGTGCCATGATCTACGTGAGCAATCTATTCCACCAGCTAGTTTTCCACACTCTCTTGATTTTTGCGTTGTTGGTTCAAATTGCGATCAGATACAAGGAAGTCACATTACACATGTAGAGGAGAAGGAAGGTGAATATGATTTAAATCCTTCTTCTATTTTCCAAAATCCTCCATGTGAATATGATGCACTTCCATTCTTGGATGATTTTCAATCTGCTAATCTCAGTAGTGAATCAAATGTAATTGATTCTTTCAAACAATTTGTAGCCTTGCGTGATAAACATTATAATGATGATGACTATGTTGATGTAGGCAATCACAAATGCCCAAGTGCATCAGCTGATATTTCGGTTTTTCATGAATATTTTAATCTAAAATTTGATTTAGTCAATGAAGATGTGCTCATCGAAACTTCCTCTTCATCTTTCTATCCCTTATGCTCTACCAGTTGTGATGCACCACTTGCAATGAAATACTCCATGCTCTTCAAGTTCTTCAATTTATCAGTTAAATTTGCAATTGGCACAAGGTGGACATATTATCCATGATGCAAATCCCTCATCATCTTGTTAGGATATTTCGACACATAAGAAATAGTTAAGTATAACTTGGTCTAGCGTAGAGTTAGGTAAAGTGTGTTTCTTTACTATGTACATTTGTAACTTACAATCTGACAGTCATGATATGTTCTAGACATGAAGTGATCCAATGGTTCATTCTCTCCTCGATATTACTGACACTTGATCCGTGGCTTAACACCCGATTGGTCCATGATCTCTATTTAAAAAGCATGGAGGGTCATGTTAGGCCCCTATACTACTAGTGTAACCCCTTATTGTTATTAGTACAACCCACTTATTATATTGATGTACCCATGTAGTGCCCATATTGTTACTAATGTGCCCCATAGAAGCCCACTATTGTTATTATTGTGCCCTTACATTATTATTGTTATGTCGGCTCTGATTATGTTATGACCCCTTAGACTCCTATATATAGAAAGGAGGTCTTTTCATTTGTATCATCCAAGAATTGTTCATTTATGTAATGTAAATGAGGTTTCCCCCTCAAAGAGGCTGAATTCTAAGGCGTTGATCTATCTTTTCTATCTTTTCTTGAGCTGGTTTCATAACATTTGGTATCAGAGCTTTGGATTCTAGGGTTTCGCTGCTCCAAACAGGTCATCGTGTAATTTTGGCTATAACGTTTTTTCTGTGATGTTTCAAAAGTCGCCAAAAAAACCCATTTGAGAAGAAATTGCACTGAACCTTGGGTCCAAATTTCAGAGCTTTTCACGTGATATTTGCGGAGATATGATCTGAGGAAGTTGGTCTTTTTGCAGACTCTTGAATTACATTCAAAACAGGTGACCTGGGGAAAATAGTCATAACTTTCTCTATGGGGATTGGATTGAAATTTAGTAAGAAGGAACAGAAAGAGGACAGACTGTAGTTTATTTTATGTGTGTTTTAGATCCAAAGGTTGAAACAGTGACTCGTGGCACGACGTACAAGTTCGCTCTACTGAACTAGTCTAAAAGCAAGTCACTGTGGGAGATTTCACATAACTCTTCCTTGGAGAATCCAATTTGGGTCAGAATTGTGGCATTGGAAAGAGGACACAAAAGGCTACTACAGATCGCAATTTCAGAACTGGATAATCTGAAATTACAGAGATACATCAGATTCAATATCAGGCTTCTATAAAGTGAAAAAAGGTGTGTATTTTTTTTTAAATTTTTGTGTAAGCTTGGTTTAACGGAATTCAAAGGGCATAGTAAAGCCTTATTATCAGTAACTGATGCCCCGAGGAAAGAAAATGCAAACACCTAGTAAGGAACCTGAAAGATCTAGCATGACTCATGAAGAAGAGGAAAAAATGCTACATGATATATCAAAATTACAAGAACAAGTGCAACAAATGTCACGCTCACAAAAGCTAACAGAAGCTAAGATAAATGGCGTGGAATATAAGATAAATGGCGTGGAATCTAAGATAAATGGCGTGGAATCTAAGATAAAGGGCATGGAAGCTAATATGGATGATTCGAAGACAGATTTGAAGAGAGACATGGCAGATTTGAAGATAGGTTTGAAGACAGACATGGCAGATTTGAAGACAGATTTGACAAATTTTCTACAAGAAATACTTACTAATGGTGAAAAGGTTGTAAAGGAAACTCATGATGTGAACAAAAGTAATGTTAATCATGATTCCATAGACTCTAATGTTGGATCGAAGACCCACCATATTCCAAAAATCAATATGAGGAAGTTTGATGGCAAGGATCCCACCACATGGATATTACAGATGGAGCAGTTCTTCGATCTCAATAATGTGCAAAACACACAAAAGGTACATATGGAAACTATATATTTGGAACCAAATCAGTTTATATGGTATCAATGGCTTTGCTCTCGTAAAAAATTTATCGCTTGGGCAATTTTTACAGAAGAATTGATAGCATATTATGAAGATACAAAAAGGAACACTTTTTTTAGCCAATTGATAAGTCTCAAACAAAAGGGTTCAGTAATGGAGCACATTGAGGAGTTCCAAAAATTGAACATAAGGGTAAAAGATATTCCAGAGGCGCATAGGATTGATGTGTTCATAGGGTTTTTAAAGGATAATATCCAACATGATGTTCGCCTTTGGGAACCTGATTCATTAGAGAAGGCATTCAGGTTAGCAAGAAAAATGGAAAGCAAAATTATGGCAACCAGGAATCATACCACTCACAACTATAAAGACGGAAGTGTTGTTGCCCCTAGTCTTCCACAACCTATAAGGTTGACACCACAAAAATTGGAAGAAAAAATAGCAAAAGGGCTTTGTTACAGTTGTGATAGAAAATACACTAAAGGTCATAAGTGTGCTGAGAAGAAATTATTTTACATAGATTGTGAAGAGAAAGAAGAAATGAATCAGAACATATCTTGTAAACTATTGGCAAGAATGACCACTCCTCAAACTCTCAAGATAGAAGGAAATATCAAGAAGAAAAAGGTGCAAGAAGTGAAATATCACATCAATAAAGAAGAAATGAATCCAACCATATCTTGTAATTCACTGGTCGGAATTACCACTCCTCAAACTAGCAAGACAGAAGGACATATCAAGAAGAAAAATGTTCAAGAAGTGAAAGATCACATCGAGCGTCAAGAAATGAATCTGACCATATCTTGTAAAGGATTGGAAGAAATTACCACTCCCCAAACTCTAAAGATAGAAGGACATATCAAGAAGAAAAAGGTTCAAGCAGTGAAAGATCACATCGAGCATCAACAACAAATTCTCTAACTTTTAAAGGATAGCGCCACTTCGGTGCAAAATCAAATGAAACAACAGGTAGATCAACATCACAGTGAAATTTTTTTTGGTGTAGGCGATTGGGTATTTTTACTGCTACATCTAAAGCAAGCTATTTATGAGAAGGAAATGTTGGCAATACTACATGCACTTAAAAAATGGCGACCTTACCAAATGGGAAGACTCTTCAAGGATGAGGATGTGGAAGCATTGTTTTGTGCTATTTCTATTATCCAACCAGATTGGATAAACGAAGCAAGGGATGAATGGAAGGACAAAGAAGTATGGCCACTTATTCAAAAGTTTCAAAAGATCCCAATTCAAACAATATTGCCAGATATTGAAAAGGAAGGAAAAATCATATTGGAACCTGGAGCAGTTACAGAAACAAGAACCCGACAGCTACGAAATCGATCAATTTCAGAGTATCTCATCAAGTGGAAGAACTTACCCGCTGAAGATTCCACATGGAAGGACAAGAATTTTATACAGAAGCATCAAGAACTACTCAAGCGTTGAGGACAACGCTTTTTGAAGGAGAGGGGCATGTTAGGCCCCTATACTACTAGTGTAACCCCTTATTGTTATTAGTACAACCCACTTATTATATTGATGTACCCATGTAGTGCCCATATTGTTACTAATGTGCCCCATAGAAGCCCACTATTGTTATTATTGTGCCCTTACATTATTATTGTTATGTCGGCTCTGATTATGTTATGACCCCTTAGACTCCTATATATAGAAAGGAGGTCTTTTCATTTGTATCATCCAAGAATTGTTCATTTATGTAATGTAAAGGAGGTTGCGCCCTCGAAGAGGTTGAATTCTAAGGCATTGATCTATCTTTTCTATATTTTCTTGAGCTGGTTTCATAACAGGTCATTTGTAGGGTGACCATTCATGAGAGAATCTTATGTAAATTTTCTTTCTTTTATTAATAAATTGCCTCAAGTGGCCGCATTGGCTCAGGTCGTGGACTGTTTTCCTCTTTGAGGGTTTTCACCACTCAAGAATATTGGTGTATTGATCTATGATATGTTTGTGGGTGGTGTCATTTGGTTTTCTATATGAGGAACTTACCTTATAAATTCCTACATGGTATCAGAGCTATTTGAGGGCCGCATCCATTGGTGATTGAAATCTGAAGTCGGTACAATTGCATCTGACTGTCGTTTCCTACATCTACCCTTTTTGACTATTTTCGGGCCGAGAGTACTGCTCTATTGTGTTAGGATCATTTATTCCAGTGAGGAATCCATTTCGTTTCACACGAAAAGGTTTTTGGTAGCCCTAACTATGTCATTTTTAAGATCTGGAGGTATACAATCTTTATTTGTAGTTTTAGCTATTCATCTCTCTATTTATTTGAGTTACTTAGATCTCTATTTTTTTTTATTACCGGATCTATACCTTTCATTTCTGAGTATTCTCTTTGCCCCGCAACTCTGTGTGATTTGGGAAAATAAAAAATAGAAAGGAAGAATTGTTCGCATATGTATGCTCTTTTCTGTCGCACCTTAGTGCGATCTCGGAAAATCAGAAACATTGAGAAAAATATATAGTTTCTGGCAAAAGCTAACTTCAAGCCATAAGGTTTGGTTTTTTTTGCATGTCCATGTTGGGTTGTGTGATTTTTTGTTTTGTAGGCAAAAAGAGCTTTTTCAAGTAAGCACGCACCCCAAAGCTTTAGTGACTAAAAAAAAACCCTTCCTCTTTTCCAAAAATTACTAACCTTTTAAACTAGCTCACTTGGTCCAAGGTTACTTTATGAGAATAGAGGTCTTCGGTTCAAGTCTTTAGTTTTGTTGGGTTACTTTTTCAAAGAAGCACATGTAAATTATGTTTTAAAGTTACTTTATGTAAAAGTGTTCTCACCCATTATAAAAAGTGAGTCACTTATAATTTTAAAGTCTCTTTATCTTTTATTTAAGTTACAATTTAGTGAGTAGCTCATAAAGTACCATTGTAAAAGTGACTTTCACTTATTTATAAAAGTGGGTCACATAATTTTTATTTTTATTTTTTTATTTTTTTTCTTCAATGAGCTAATTAGATTAAGTTTGGAAGGGGGGGAGGGTGGAGGGGTTGTGTGTTTAAATATAACATTATCATTCACTTCTGCACATTCACGCACTTCATCGACATCTTCAACAACTTTTCTTTAAAAAGCCATAACTTCTTCATCCAAAAGTCGTTTTCAGAGCCGTTTCTTTCTAATCAGCCTAATTTTTCGAGATCTTTCCATTGGAACACTTAGTTTTAACATCTACAATTCTAGTTTCTGTTAAAATGGAAAGTCCATGCCAAGTTGTTCTTGATAGCACCAACTACTTCCAATGGTGGTCCTACATTGTGGATTTACTTAGAAGTAAAGGTCTTTACAGATTAGCCTCAGGCCAAGAAACTAAACTTAAAGATGAATATAAGGCATCCAAATGAGAAAATAGGCAATATCAAGCACGTGGGTTGATAGGGATGTTTATTTCTCCAGACCTTAGATTCCATATCGTAGAACTTGATACCCTTAATGAAGCAATGAAACAACTTACTAAAGTTTTTGGAATTAAAAATGAAATTAGAGCCCGTTAACTTGAAAATGAGTTGCTTACGTTGGACCCCAATAATTTTTCTTCCATTGAAGATTTTTTGTTCAAGTTGAAGACCCTTAGACTTCTGTTGGAAGGTGTTAAGGTTAAGAAAGAAGATGGTAGCCTTATCTATTCCATTCTTACTAAGTTGGGACCAGCCTACTCTGTGTTTGTTCCAGCTTCCATTATACTAGAGAAGCCTTTATTTCTCAATGACAAGACTACAAGTCCCCCTCTTTTGATGCCTTTTGTGATTCTTTAATAAGAGAATAAGAACTCTTCTAAGAAAGCCTTAGCCGCCCAGCAACAACCAAATTCAAAGAATCTTAAGAAGCGGTATCCTAAAAAGAAGGGTCCTAAACCAAACAAGGGTCCTAAGCAATTTCATTCTCAAAATGAAAAATCATTTTAACAAAATGATAAGGAAAATAAAAAACAAAGGGAAGAAGACTGATAGACATTTCCACTTTTATAATCAAGATGGCCACTTAGAATCCAAATGCTTTAAGAAGATGGAAGCCTTGGAAGCAACAATGAAGAAGCATAACATCCATTTGGAGCACTCTTCAACTTCAACTTCATCTTCAGGAATAACACTTTCTGCATGTGGTTGTCAAGCATCTCAATCTGGTTATGCACTAAATGTGTCTTTTTCTTCTTATTTTCATGAGTGGATCATTGATTCTGGAGCTTCTTATCACATGGCCAAAAACAAAGCCATGTTTTCTTCTTTAAATGATTGTAACACCAAAAATATATATGTTGGTGATGATAGATCTCTTAGTGTTGTAGGGACTGGAACTGTTAATCTAGACAATGGTCAATTTAATGATGTATTATGTGTTCCAACCTTATTCTACAATCTTCTATCTGTATATCAGATAACTCGTTCAGGTGAAGGTAAAACCATAAAATTTTCACCTCATGATGTTGTAATTAAGGACCTAAGAGATCCTAAACAGATTTTAGCTACTAGCATTGCTGATGATTCTACAAGGTTGTATAAGTTTAACAACTTTGGGTCATCAAATCTTCCCTCGGTATTTGTTGCTCATAATTATGAGGTGAGCAAACTTTGGCATGAGCGATTTGATCACTTAAACTATCGCTCCCTTCAAAATCTATGTAAAGAAAATATGGTGACATGTCTTCCTATGGTATCTTGTAGAGATGGTGTTTGTTCCTGATGTGTACTTGGAAAACATCATCAGGATAGTTTTGAAAAACATGCCTCTTGGCACGCCTTAGCCCCTTTACAGCTTGTGCATAGTGATTTATGTGGTCCACTTCCAGTTGTTTCGTTCTTTAGCTACAAGTATTTCTTAACTTTCATTGATGATTTCTCCAGACGCACTTGGGTATACTTCTTAAAACTCAAGAGTGAAGTATTTAACAAGTTCTTGGCCTTTAAGTCCTTTGTTGAAAAACATTCTGGACATCAAATTCTTAAGCTAAGATCTCATAATGGCAGAGAATATGTTAACAACAAATTCATAAACTTTTGCACTAAGAATGGAATTCAAATGCAACATATTGTTCCATATACTCCACAACAAAATGGTGTAGCTGAAAGGAAGAATCACACCTTGAAGGAAATGGCTAATTGTATGCTTCAATCTGTTATCACTCAGGTTGTTCCCTTTAACTCCTAAGGGAATACGGCCGAGGTAACCACTAACCAATCTTTGGATTACAGGTTCTAGCCCACCTGCAATCAAAGAGGGCTCTCTCTTTCTGATTTAGATTTGTTTTGGGGAGTTTTAGGCTAGCTATGATGCACTGAATTTTGTTTAAAGTTTTGGTTGGATGATATCTTCTAACAGCTGCAATGAAATGTTCAGATGATTTTAGTCCATTGGGCATTGGAGTCGATGATGATGTGTTGCTTGAGGTGCTTGGTGAGAATGATGATACTGCAGAGCCAGATGGGAATTCATGAAACAACCTTTGAATTTAAAAAATATGGATTACAGTCAGTCAGTGAAAGGCAATTGAGGTTCTTTCACTATGCTGGTATGGTGGGGAAATGAAATATTGCTCAGGAGCAACTCAGAATTCCTGAACAGTATTTACTATGAAAGATTCAGTGTAAATGTGAGCAATTAAGAATTTCACATTCATAACTAATTCTGAAGAAAACACAATTAACCGCAGAGATTGAGCTTAGGGTGTTTAAATAAACAAATCCTGAACTATTCCTTTTCTCTGATGCTAAGACCATTAAACATACAACATATGCGGGTTTGTAAGCGAAGAAAAATATAAAGACACGGTTTAGAAAACTTATTGTATCACGAAATAACATAGGAATCCTGTAGTAGCAAACAATCTCATCATAACACATCAAACAAAGCAAAATTTCAGTAACTTCATCAGCTTCTTGTATTCAAAGTCTGTAATTACAGTGCAGCTCTTCTGAAGAAAAATCAACAACCCCAAGTAAGTTATGCGTGGGGGTATATATACAAAAATGTTTCATAAAATATCTGAAAGATGAGTCATGAACTCATAACTTTCTCACCAACTTTCTACCAATAGTAGCTACAAAAAGTTATTGCTATTAAAGGATTAATAAACAGCTGTTTATCTTTGTCAGAGATCCTTGACTTTGGAACCAACTGGGCCTGCCGACTGATTTGCATTTATTTCGGAAGTTTTGGCTTTCTTGTTGTCTTGCCACGATGCTGCTGTTGTGGTTGCGTCACTTGTAATCATCTATTGGTGCCTAGTCATCATTTTTGCCATTCAGCTGCTCTTCCAGATTTGATTTCTCAGAGCAATGTTTCTATCATGCCTCTCCACCAATCTTCAGTAGGAAATTGGTGTCTCTGTATTTTAATCAGAGTCTCATCGGCTTCAGTATATTTGTAGTAATTTGGAGGTGTTTCAAAAAGGTGCTTGATCTCATGCTCAATAAAAAACAAATTCTCCAATTTCTCATAGAGAGTCTGCCCAGATGGGGGCCCTGCTTCCTCTGGACTGCTAGCAGATGCTGTCTTCGGAAGTTTTGGCTTTCTTGTTGTCTTGCCACGATGCTGCTGTTGTGGTTGCACTAGTTACCAAGCTGGGGAGACCTTTGTTATGCAATGCAGTGATTTTTGCAATGAATTGATTTACCTCTGTCTGCATTTCTTGACATCTTCTGTCCTGTCTCTGATACCCATTCCTGCTAGCTGAAGGCCGGTGCGGTTATTAAGCACTTGGATCATTTTGTTGGCTATTTCAGGCATACTTCCCAAGGATGCCCGGGCTCTTTGACCTTCTGCTTTTGCCCTGTTTAGGAGATCCATTTGCTCATGGATAGTTTCAATGGACTGCCATTGATCTGTAATGGATTGACCAATGTTAGCCCATAGAATTTTCTTGATATCACTTATAGTCTTGTCCAGAGTGAGCTCTTTTTCCAACTCCTTTATCCTTTTTTCAAGAGCCCTTACCTCTCTTGTTCTTTCAGCTATATTCTGCTTTGATTTGTCATATTTTTCTTCCAGTGTAGCCAATTTCTCTTTTGCTACCTTTAGTTCTGCCATCTGTGCTTCAAGAGCCTCTAGTTCTTTCCTCATACTTTGCATATCAAGGCTGGGTACCTGTTCTGATGTTGTTGTTGGTGTTGTCGCTTCTGGAGCTGGTGCTGAGCCTGAAGGGCATGCCTCTGATGTTTGTCCAGTAGGAGGACCTGCTGAAATGGTTACAGGAGGCACATCTTCAATGACTGTAGATGTCTGTGCTGGCTGAGTTGGTAATTCTCCCTGTTTTGTCTTTAATGCCACCTCCAAGGCGCCCTCTGTTTCCACCAATCTCTTATGCAGGGTCAAGAGTAGAGCCACCACATCTTGATCTTTCTTTTGTTCTGCAACCCCTTCAGTCTGAGGGTGATGGGTAGGTGGTATTTTAATCTGCTTTCTCAATGATGCTATATCCTCATCTTTTTTCTTCATCAATGCCTGCACACCCTTAGGATCATTTGGGTCATGTCCTAGCTCTATAATAATTTCTTCCAAGGACTTGATTCTGTTGTTCTTGGCTTGAGATGAAGCCTTCTCTAATTCTAACTGGGCAGTAGTGTTGTGTAGAGAATTCTGTAGATGGTGTGCTAATAGAGTTTTATCAGCCAATGTAGAATAGAGCATCTCCCCTGTTTGCTTGTGTAGCTCGATCTGGTCCATGGGGTGGATGTCTTTGGCAAAGACCTCTAAGTTAGTTCTGATGTAGTCTGCAGCTGATTGAGGTTGCTGCATGGTAGGCCTAAAATGACTAAGAGTCATTTTTCCTTCTTGGATATCATAGGCCGACATAAGCCTTTCTTGATTAGTTGGTGCCATTTTGAGCAGCTGGTTATAAAGCTGGAATCTAACCGGCTCATTTCTTGCTTTTATGTCTGTAAATTGCTTCTTTATGCTAGAATCTGCCTTGGTGTGCTGCCTTGAAGAACTTACTTCTGTTCCTTGTTGCAGTTCTTGCTCTTGCTGTAAGGAGCTGGCTGATGTTTCAATGCTAGGAGGGAGCATAGTATCAGTGGGTCTTTCAGGCATTTCCTCCTCAGAAAAGGGATTCAGCCTTTGCCTTTTCTCACCTTGCTGATCTGTGGAAGTGGTAGGAGGAGTTTGCTCTTGCCTATCTCTTTTCCTCATTCTTTCCTCGTTTGCAGGTGTCTGTAAGACTGTAGTTTCAACTGTCACCTCCTGCCTTGGAGGGATCTGCTCTTGGGTTTGCTGCTCTGTGGAGGCAGGCATTTTAGCCTTTTCTTCTTGCTGTTCTGCTTGTTGCTCCAAATTGGGAAGTGACTCCTCTTGTTGTACTTCTTTGCCTTTAGTTATATTTGCTGCTTGATCAATTACGTTGGCGGACTGCTGGGGAACAGTGGAGGATGAGGCACTTTCTCCAAGATGCCGAGGGGCTGGAGACCAAACCTGTCCAAAATATTCCAAGTCAACTACTTTTTCTAGATTTTTAATTGCTCTTTCTGCTAATTCTTCTTCAGAATAGTCCTCCACTAATGTGCCTTCTTTCCACTCTAGTTGGTTAGCATATTTTTCAATTTGTGGAATGCTAAAGTGATCATAGACAGCAAGCCTATACTTGATTCTTCTGAGGCTTATGAAATGATTAGGGTCATATGGTGCCCAATAGAAGCTTGTTTTCAACTGGAGGCTTTTTAGGATCTTATCTGCTTCTCCCCAAGCTTCTTCCCTTTTATTAAAGATAAATGGACCCAGTTGGTGTTTGATTTTCAGCTGTGCTTTTTTATTTCTGCTATGAAAATGAATCATGTCTGCATTTCCAAATTGCCGGAAATATTCTAATGCAAAAAGTCTCATGGGAACATACTTTGGCAGTCTGTAAGGGGCTAGCTCACAGCCATATATTCTAATTACTGTGTGGTCTTGGTAGAGGTACCAATCTCCAATGCTATAATTCTTTGAAAGCTGGAGGATCTTCTGCATTTCATCGGTGAGTCTGGGAAGAGGAGAACTCTGCAGCAGAGACAAGGCCGGATAGATGAACAGATCAATGAACTCACAATAGTTATATGGAGAGCAAGAGATATGGTGACAGACTGGTGTCCAAAATACCACTGACCTCCTGTTTCCTTTTGCATCCAGCTTTTTTAAGAAAATAGGGAAACTGTCAGGCTGATAGTATAATATCAAATGATATATATAGGAGGTGTACTTGAATACCCTTTCCCTCTCCAAATTCATGAATTTCTCATGAATTTTGTCAGCAATGAATGTGGCATAATCATACTGGGCAGCAGGGGGTTGCCCTGGAGTGAACATGGATAACATTACCAAGGTTGTTTCATCCACAAACTCATTGGTATTGAATCCCAGAATGCAGGATATCATATCCACTAGCAGTCTCCCTGTTTCATTGAACCAGACATGTAGATAAGGAGGAGGTTGCCGGGGCTGATATTCTGGCTTCATGAACAACTGGCCAATCCTTGTGACCTCTGAGCTGGGCAGCTTGGCAGCTTTTTTGAGCAGAAAATTCATAGAAAGGGGCACCAGAGGTTTAGTTGGCTTAAAGTTTAGCATCTGATTTATGGATTGAGGAGTGATGTGAAATAAAATAGTCCCAGATGAACCCAAAACTGCTCTTTGAGAGGGTTCATAGTGTTCACAACACTGATGGATGAG
Source organism: Pinus tabuliformis (assembly GCA_031772625.1). NCBI lineage: Eukaryota > Viridiplantae > Streptophyta > Pinopsida > Pinales > Pinaceae > Pinus > Pinus tabuliformis. The sequence continues at coordinate 305,873,267 of CM062818.1, forward strand.
GTCTGGGAACACATTGACTTGGGGAAGGTAATAAATGGGCAAGTTAGACTCCCAGATACCTATGTCATCAGCACCACTCATGTATTTTTTCTTCAGCTCACAAACAGTTTGTATGTGATATTTGGTACTTATCTCAACTGTTTCTTTGATTTGATAATCCCGGTCAGCAAGGGCCAACCATTCCAGGTTCTTATGTGGGGCATTCAGGGGAGTAATATTCAATGCCATAGGGGTCTCCATTGGTTATTTCTCACTTGAAGTTGAATTTGTCCTTTTGGTTTGGCATAACTGGCAGTGAACAACAGATTTTTGTCGATGGGATGACTTGCAGAGATGAGAAAGAAGGTGAATTGGGCTAATAGGGAGCAACAGCTTGTCGAGAGGGAACCAATGCTGGGGTGAGTGCTGCCTTTTCAGTGGACTTTGTTTGCTAGTGGTTTTAAGTTGCAAAATGCGCAAGAAGCTGTGGGAATTGAGTAAATTCGAACCAGGAACCCTCTTCAGATGAACTTCGGGTTGATTTGGTAATTACAGGGGCTCAGTACGTAGGTAATTAGACCAGTTGTTTAGACTTTTTTACTGTAGAAAACTAGGAAGACTAGGTTACGCAGAGAAAACGGTAAATACCTGGTGATGGTGAGGCCGAGGGTGTCGAGAATTGGTGAATTTGCAGCGGCAGTAGCTCAGGAATTGAATTTTGGAGTTGGCGGAGAAACGTCGTAAAAACAGCATGCAGGGAAGCACAGCACTCGTCCAATAGAAATGTGAAAAAATCACAATTTTGTGCGAAAATATGTGAAAAATGGGATTTGGCGCCTTTTTTACAAATGACGTCAGCGTGACGTCACTGGTTGGGCCCGGGTACGACAGGGATGACGTGGCGATGTATGACAGGGCTGACACAGAGGGATGATGTGGCGGCCATGTCGGATAACGGTGAAACGGTAGTTGGCGTGGCTGATGACGTAGGCGATGACGTAAGGGCGGGAAGCCGACGGTGGTAAGCAGTATTATTGGACCGCTTTTGGTATGGGCCTGGTAATGGTCAGAGGCCGCCCGATCCACTAATAAATGGGCACGCATCCCTGGCCCTACGTCACCCTCTGACAGATTTCGGGCGCTAATGGACGGATAGTAGAGGGGGTCCGAAATGCCCGATGACCGTCGGATGGGAGGGCCCAGATCCGACGGCGGACGGGAGGACGAGCCGCCAGCTCGATAGCGGCGGGACCCAACTATTAAAAAATTACTTCTTTTGATATCGCGCGCAGAAACAAAACTTTGGTTAAATGGAAAATGTGGGTTTATGGAAAATTTACACCAGTGATGAAGAAACGAGGGATTTTATCATTAAGGAGGGTATAGCGGGTGAGGGTTATTAAATTAACCAGGTGTTAATTTAATTCCCGGACATAGCCTGGAGAAATACACATGAAAGCCTAAGATTTCCTCATGCTTCCCGAACTTTGAAATATATGGCTATAATGCCCAAAAGGGGGTGTATGTACATATTTTGGTTTTTTGTATAAAACATGATAATAGTAGGGGCAGGGGAACACTTAGGGAATTAAATAGTAAGGTTAGAAGTCAATATGAATTGGAGATGTGAGAGGGGAATAGGGAGCTAAGTTTTTGAGGAGTAAACTTAGATTAGGAGCAGATGAGAGTAAGCAATGATTTTACACAGAAAATGTGGCTTTTTTGTGTGGTAGAAACTAACACCTTGGCTTAGTGCTTCACAAAAGTTAAAGTGATGCTAGGGCCATGTTGAGTGAATTCCGAGGTTTATTGGAGGGATGTTAGAAAAAGATTTCCTGGGAAAAAGGGGAAGTTAGACATGCTTCCATATTTTGTTATCAAAATGCTGAGTAATAGTTCTGTTCTTGCTGATATCAATTTTCTTTGTCAAGCTCACTCATGAAAGAAATCAGGCTTCGACAACCCCTGACTACCTACCCATCTTAGTTCCTAGCATTTTTTGTTACTTCAGGGAAGGTGCACTTAGACTTGCAAACCCTCAATTGATCTTTCTTTTTCTTTTCCAATAATTTGCTATCTAAACTACCCTTATCACTTCCAAGGGCCCAGATTAAGCAGTTGGGCACCTTTGTTCTCTACCTAACTACCAATCTGCCAAGCTTAAACTGTTTGGACAGATTTCTCTTTCTCTAGTCTAAAACAGGCAATTTAAAACATAAAATGGCCCAACTTGCACTGTTGGGCCATCTATCAAGATAGCAGTGGCATTTTGGTTGGCCACTTTCCTGGTCTTTCTTTGGGGTTCATTTCACTTTATTTTTTCTGACCAATTCATTTTTCTTGCCTTTTGATTATTCTTTTAAGGCATACCCTCTTTTCATTTTTTAACTCTCTGTCTCCTTCACAAAAATAGAACCTTTGTGTCACCAAAGATGAACATTTTTGGCACTTCCACTGTCAATCATGAAAAATGAAACCCTATTGGTATAGGAGGCTAACAGTGGCTCCACTTGGGGATGACTTTTCCAGATGAAAAGTCAAGGACAGCAGGTCAGATCGCCTTGTTTTTCCCCATCTTGTTACAGCCTGAATCCTCCTTTTTGTTAAAGACCACTCATCTGAATCTCTAGGAGCTTATATGAAATAGCTTGCAAGCTGATTTGCTATGAAGTTACAGCTCTGTTTTTACTTGTTTTTCTGAGTGTTGCTCATCACCTTAATAGTTTCCATGTGTTTTCTCTTGCTTTCCAATGATAGGGTCAAAATGTATATCAAAAATGGTGCAGCACCTTGGTCCTTCTCAAAATCAAGTTCACTTGGACCTTTATCTATCTGCTGTAAATAGACATACTGAAAATATAAATATTTATGTACAATGTGGTTTTGTAGTGTTTCCTCAATGGTGGTCAAAATAATGCTTGAGCATCCTCCCATTGACTGGGCCTTCCTCAGTGTTTGAGCCATCCAAACTCTTTAGAAAATAAGTGTTATTACCTTGTACAACATAAATGACATATGGTCCCTTCCACAAGGAATCAAATTTACCATGCTTTCCTTTGTCCTCCCTCCTGGAATCCCATCTCAGCACTTTGCTTCCTATGAAGAAGTCTTCAGCTTTGGTTCTTTTGTCAAATATTCTTTTGAGCTTTTCTTGCAGTATTTGGGTTCTGTGATAGACTTCCTCTCTTGTTTGCTGTAGGTGAATTGTCTAATTGATTCTTCTTTGGATGTCATTTGGCTCAGCTTGTATTTCTTGCAGTAACTTGATTACAGGGATTCCCAAAGATGAAGGAAATCTTGCTTCCATTCCATAAACAAGTTCATATGGGCTTCTGCCAATGGATCTTTTGGTAGTCAACCTATCTGCCCATAGTGCATTTACCAACTTCTTATGCCAATTCTTTTTGTTCTCCTCTAAAACTTTCTTAATGATATTGATGAGGCTTTTATTGGAAGACTCAGCTAGGCCATTGCCTTGCGGGTAATAAGCTGTGGAATGACCCAAGGTCATATGATATTTATGGCAAAAGTTGATCATTTTTTTGGACTTGAAAGCAGCAGCATTGTCTGTAATAATTTTATCTGGACAGCCAAACCTGGACAAGATGTTGGTTTCTAGAAATTGTATAATGATGGAATCATTGGCTTGCCTACAAGGGATGGCTTCTATCCATTTGGTAAAATAGTCTGTAGCAGTCAAAATCCACCTATGTTGACCAGAGGATGAAGGGTGGATTTCACCAATGAAGTCTAAACCCCATTGTTGGAATGGTCTCTCAGTTGAAATAGGCTTGAGTGGTAAAGGCAACAACTTTCTCTTGCCTTCAAAGATTTGGCATTTGTGACAAGACATTACAAATTCTCTCACATTAGTAAACAAGGAGGGCCAATAAAAACCAGCCCTTAGGATCTTATCAGCTGTGGATTTCCAGTATAAATGTCCTCCACAGTCACCTGCATGAAATTCCTTAAGGACATTGTCAGTTTCATCATATGTTAAACATTTGAGTAAGATTCCTTCATGATTTCTCCAAAACAAAACATTATCTATTATACAAAACTTTGATGCTTTCATTTTCAAGAACCTTTTCTTAGTTCTGGACAACCCTGGAGGAGCTTGCAGGTTTAACAATACAAAACATATATCAGCATACCAGGGAGATTGCAGAAAGGCTTGGTTGATCTGTGGAGTCGCCATCTCCTCTTCGTTGTCCAGTTCATTAATGTCAAGGGCTTGAAAATTGGTTTCAGTCATTAGCTTGGCTAGACCTTGTCCTTTTATCAGTTTGGTAGGCTTGATTTCAATGTCATATTCTAAGATATTGGCAATCCATTTGCCCCTCCTGCCTTCAATTCCCTCTTGAGTTAAGATGTCCTTAGCCACTCGATTAGGGACATAGGCAATTATGTGTGAATACAGAATATAGATTATAAAGTCTTTGATGGCTTTTACCAGTGCATAGGCTTGCTTTTCCATAATCTGATATTTCAAAGGAGCATCTCTAAGGGCTCTTCTAAAGAAAGCAATGGGTTTTTCACAGCCCTGGTCATCTTTTTGTAATAGGACTGCAGCAATTGTATGCTCAGATGCAAAGGAGAAAATGATGAAGTCTCTATCAAACCTAGGACTTGTTAGGACTGGTGTGTTTGTCAATGCTCTTTTGATATCCTCAAAGGCCTGTTTAGCTTCCATGGTCCATTTGACCTTAGAATCTTTCTTCAACATATTGTTCAACAGTCTTATTAACTCGGCCAGATTAGGAATGAACCTTCTCAAGAAATTAATCTTTCCTAAAAAACCTTGTAATTCTTTGATATTTCTTGGATGGGGAACATGAAGGATAGCTTGAATTCTGTCCGGATCAATCCTAATACCATCTCTTGAAATTATGTGCCCTAGGAGCTTACCTTCCTCTAGGCCAAACAATGATTTTTTGGGATTCAAAGATATGCCATATTTTCTACAAATTAAGAAAACCTGTCTCAAATGTACTAAATGTTCCTGGTCTGACTTTGAAAAGGCAGTAAGATCATCCAGGTAGACCACCAGAAAATCATGGATTTCCTTGGCAAAGGCTATATCCATTGCTCTTTGGAATGTGACCCCTGCATTCTTAAGCCCAAAAGGCATTTTGACATACTTGAAATTTCCCCAAGGTGTTGTGAAGGCAGTTTTGTCTTGATCATCAGGGTGTACCAAAATATGATTAAATCCAGAGAATCCATCTAATAATGAAATCCTAGAGGCTCCCACTACCCTTTGCAAGATATGATCCATTTTTGGTAAGGGGTAATGGTCTTTGAGAGAGACTTTGTTCAAATTCCTTAGGTCAACACAGAGTCTGATCTCTCCCGTCTTTTTCCTAGTAAGCACTAGGTTTGAAATCCATTCTGAGAACCTGATTGGAGCAATGATTCCTGCTTCATACATACATTTCACTTCTTTTTCAATGAGGGGAAGGAGCACTGGGTTCACTCTCCTAAGCTTTTGTTTGAAAGGTTTTTGGTTTTCCTTTAAAGGTATGGTGTGCTGAATGACTGAAGTGTCATATGCCTTTAGGTCCTCATAACTCCAGGCAAAAATATCTAGGAACTCTCTAAACAATTCAATGTATTTTGGCCTTTGATCAGCTGGTAATGCCTTAGATAATTTTATCATTTTGGGGTTTTCTGTAGTTCCAATGTTACAATCTTCGATTTCTGCATTCAGTGGTAGCATCTTTGGTTTCCTTGAGATATCATTTGAATCAAACAGATCCTCCAAAGGGGTTAAACCTGTGGGCAAGAAATTATCCTTTAACTCAATTACCTCGGCTTCTGTTTCAGCTATTTCATCTACATCTATTTGCCTCAATTCTTGTATATTTTCGTTGTTAAAGGTGGTAGGATTCAAAACCAAATTTGTTGTTTGAGCTGATATATTTTGCTTGGCTGTGTGAGCCCGCGGTTGGTCATCCATAGTGCTAGTATCAATGTTGATGCTTGAAAATTCTTCTTTTAGAGTGAGGAAGTTGTTTATTTGTGTGTCACTCTCAAAGACTTGCCAGTTCTTGATGTTGTCTGGGACTGCAGGTCTATGTTTGATTTCAGCAGTGAAAGTGTGATTGGGTTTTAAAGGTAGCTTGCAAGTGCTGGTGAAAGTTGCCAAGCTATGAGCATGTAAGTTGAGTTCTCTGGAAATTTTAGTTAACTGAGATTCTGAGAAGGTATCAAGTACTTGGATGGCTGCTCCTTTATAAGCTCTTAACCTTAGATCATTTGTGATAAATTTTCCTTTCATCTGTTGTATAATCAAATTTGAATCTCCTAAGACTGAAATTTTGGTTGCACCTAGGTTTTTTATGAGTTTGAGACCTAACAAAAGGGCCTCATACTCAACCATATTGTTTGTGCATCGAAATTTTAACCTATATGCATGACCTTCAGCTCGGTCATTCTGCATATTGTGGATCCAGACTCCTGCTCCAGCTCCTAACTTGTTTACAAAGCCATTAAATTCTAAGTACCATAAGGTGTCATGATCAAGATTTGGATTGAGATTTTTAGAAAGTTAGATCATGGGCAGATTGGTTTCTTGCAATTCACTTGATACATCATGCTCCTTTGTTATATCAACTGTATCAAAAGTCTTTTGGTCTGGAGAGGCAATCTGTTCATTCAACCCCTCTGCCTGTGCTGCCACTAGTAGTTTAGAATAAGCCTTGCTGTACATGTCAGCATTATAGAGAATAAATGAATCCATGTTAGAGTGTACTAAATAGATTGGGAAGTTTTGGGGTTTCTCTTGGCTACTCACCACATATTTCATTAGTGTCTCATGGTATAATCTCTTTGGCTGTCCAAAGACTGAAATGGTGGCGTAGGACATGTCTAGTTGCAAAGATCCTTGAAGTTTGGCCCCCCAAGATCTGGACAAGAGCATACCATACTTAGGAGGTATGTCAGCTACCACTACATCCATCAAAATTGTTTTGGTTGGGTATTGGACCAGGGAGACACACAAATCTTTAATTAGGCCCAGACACCTGACTTGACTTGAATCAAATGAGAATAGATCTTTATAAGGTCTTGTGATGTCTAGGTCTAGTTTTTCCATTACAGACTTGGGCATTAAATTATGTGAGGCCCCGGAATCAAACATTGCATTGTGTAAAACCTTGTCATGGATGTTTAAACTGACATAGAAGGGTGGAACCCCTCCATTTGCTGTTTTTCCGTTCACCTCAGGACCAAATAGTAACTCAGGTTGGTCATCAAGAACATTCACAACATCTTTATTGTCTGCTACGTTTAGTGACCTGTTAATCTGCTGTCTATACACTTTGTGTTTGGCCAATTCAGAAAGAGGAACAACTATCTTTAGCTTACTAATTTCTGTTTCCAAATTGAAGGGCTTTTCCATTTGGGTCTTGGCATTAGGTGCAGCAGATTTTTCCTTTTCAGCTGGATCTTCAGTAATCCTTTCTTCATGATTGGTTTGATGTTGAGTGAAATTGGTACCAAATTTGCTCTCAGGGGGAGTGTTTGAACTTGCCTTCCAAGGGTGGGGCATGGCTGGGTGGTTTTCAGAGGGTTGTTGTTCTGAGATATCCTCCACAGTGACTTCGGTGGTATGGGGGTTTGAGTTAGCAGCAGATTGTGGAAGGACAAAATTATCCTTGTTCTTTTTTGGCTGCTTACTGTCCTTTGGTTTTGAAGGTTCAGATACATCTATGGTTCTACTCCTTAGTTTGTACTGTTTATGTACCTCATATACCGCTGCATCATAGCCTTCCCTAAAGTCAAAAGACTCTCCTGATTTAGTTTGAAATTGATTACAATCATAGGCCTCTTGATCTTCTTGTGTTAGAAAAACCTGATGCTCACTGTCTAGACCCATTAGGTTGATGTGAGGATCCTCAGTAGGCTCACTAGATGTTGAGGCCTCAGCGAAATTTTCTTGAAAAGGGGGTCTAATGTGCTGGTCGGGATCAGCCCTTCCAACATTTGGATTCTGATTTTTTCTAAAATTCGGGTTTCTAGCAGTACTTGGTTGTCCTTCCCATGATGATTTTCTTTCTATGGTTTTGACCCTGTCCCCAAGTCTGTCCATGCCTTTGATGATTGCATCTAGCTTTTGCTCCAATGCTGAGGGTTCTTCCTTAAAAGTGGTCCTTCTTTTAGCTCTTGCCCGGTTTCTTTTGGCAATCAGATTTGCCTCTACACTTACAGCTATGTTTTGCATGTCTGCTAGGGTTGCAGAGGCTCTCTCCCTCAGTTGATATGCCATATCAGCATCAAACCCATCTGGGAATTTGATTAAAGCTAAATCAGGTAGAGGCCTAAGATTTTGAGGAATGGCATCATAAACATTGTTGAACCTAGCACAATAATCTAGGACAGTCTCTTGTGGGCCCCTCCTTATAGTGTCATACTTAGATAAAATATGTAGAGGGTCCTTTTTCTTTTCCCATCTGTTCAGGAAGGATTGATAAAGAGCAGCCGAGTTGGGTATGGAATTTGTAGCAAGTGCTCTGAACCAAGTTCTTACTTCACCTGTTAAGCTTTGGACAAAAATTTTCATTCTCACATCATCATCGTCTATTTCATAGTTTTCAAAGTAATCTTGCATTTTCTTGGTATGCTGTAAGGCAGTATATGTACTGGTTCCATCAAAATAAGTGATCTTACTTTGGTAGTCCTGAGGCATAGCCCCAGGATTACCAGGTAGCTGAAGGGGGGCATAACGATTTGCCATATTTACAGGGATCAATGGGACAACAGGTAGAAGGGGGACAACTGGAACAACAGGGACAACACCAACGGTTTGTGTATTGGATGGAGGTGTGAATAATATGTTTTGGGAAGTAGATGAGGAAGAGGGGGAAGAGTGGGTTATGAGAGGATGAACTGATGGTTTAGCAGGGGTTGGGATATAACTTTGTTGAACTGCCTCAGGGCTAGAATTAGCAAATTCTTCTGGTTCCTTTTGGTTCCTAAGAAACTTTGGAATCAAATTAGGATTATTGAAAAAAGGTGGAGGATTTGGGTCAGGATTTGACCTGGTATGTCTGGTTCTCTTTTGAGGAGCCAGCTTCCAAATTTGTTTTTGGTATTTTGGAGAATATTTTCAGAAGTATCAAGGAACTGCTCAAATTCTGGAACAACTATCTAAAGCATACATCTGTTGAAAAATTTGTTCTTTCCCTAGTGGAGTCGCCAATTATGTTATCACTCAGGTTGTTCCCTTTGACTCCTAAGGGAATACGGCCGAGGTAACCACTAACCAATCTTTGGATTACAGGTTCTAGCCCACCTGCAATCAGAGAGGGCTCTCTCTTTCTGATTTAGCTTTGTTTTGGGGAGTTTTAGGCTAGCTATGATGCACTGAATTTTGTTTAAAGTTTTGGTTGGATGATATCTTCTAACAGCTGCAATGCAATGTTCAGAGGATTTTAGTCCATTGGGCATTGGAGTCGATGATGATGTGTTGCTTGAGGTGCTTGGTGAGAATGATGATACTGCAGAGCCAGATGGGCATTCATGAAACAACCTTTGAATTTGAAAAATATGGATTACAGTCAGTCAGTGAAAGGCAATTGAGGTTCTTTCACTATGCTGGTATGGTGGGGAAATGAAATATTGCTTAGGAGCAACTCATAATTCCTGAATAGTATTTACTATGAAAAATTCAGTGTAAATGTGAGCAATTACGAATTTCACATTCATAACTAATTCTGAAGAAAACACAATTAACCGCAGAGATTGAGCTTAGGGTGTTTAAATAAACAAATCCTGAACTATTCCTTTTCTCTGATGCTAAGACCATTAAACATACAACATATGCGGGTTTGTAAGCGAAGAAAAATATAAAGACACAGTTTAGAAAACTTATTGTATCACGAAATAACACAGGAATCCTGCAGTAGCAAACAATCTCATCATAACGCATCAAACAAAGCAGAATTTCAGGAACTTCATCAGCTTCTTGTATTCAAAGTCTGTAATTACAGTGCAGCTCTTCTGAAGAAAAATCAACAACCCCAAGTAAGTTATGCGTGGGGGTATATATACAAAAATGTTTCATAAAATATCTGAAAGATGAGTCATGAACTCATAACTTTCTCACCAACTTTCTACCAATAGTAGCTACAAAAAGTTATTGCTATTAAAGGATTAATAAACAGTTGTTTATCTTTGTCAGAGATCCTTGACTTTGGAACCAACTGGGCCTGCCGACTGATTTGTATTTATTTCGGAAGTTTTGGCTTTCTTGCTGTCTTGCCATGATGCTGCTGTTGTGGTTGCATCACTTGTAATCATCTATTGGTGCCTAGTCATCATTTTTGCCATTCAGCTGCTCTTCCAGATTTGATTTCTCAGAGCAATGTTTCTATCATGCCTCTCCACCAATCTTCAGTAGGCAATTGGTGTCTCTGTATTTTAATCAGAGTCTCATCGGCTTCAGTATATTTGTAGTAATTTGGAGGTGTTTCAAAAAGGTGCTTGATCTCATGCTCAATAAAAAACAAATTCTCCAATTTCTCATAGAGAGTCTGCCCAGATGGGGGCCCTGCTTCCTTTGGACTGCTAGCAGATGCTATTATTTGATTTGTTGCATAATTGTTAACCCTCTTGGCATAATTTTCATGTGATAACAACCTTCCTACATTAGTTACCAAGCTAGGGAGACCTTTGTTATGCAATGCAGTGATTTTTGCAATGAATTCATTTACCTCTGTCTGCATTTCTTGACATCTTTTGTCCAATGTTTGCACGTAGTTCCTCAAAGTAAGCACCCTCTTGATTAGTAATATGGTATCAGTCCTGTCTCTGATACCCATTCCTGCTAGCTGAAGGCCGGTGCGGTTATTAAGCACTTGGATCATTCTGTTGGCTATTTCAGGCATACTTCCCAAGGATGCCCGGGCTCTTTGACCTTCTGCTTTTGCCCTGTTTAGGAGATCCATTTGCTCATGGATAGTTTCAATGGACTGCCATTGATCTGTAATGGATTGACCAATGTTAGCCCATAGAATTTTCTTGATATCACTTATAGTCTTGTCCAGAGTGAGCTCTTTTTCCAACTCCTTTATCCTTTTTTAAAGAGCCCTTACCTCTCTTGTTCTTTCATCTATATTCTGCTTCGATTTGTCAAATTTTTCTTCCAGTGTAGCCAATTTCTCTTTTGCTACCTTTAGTTTTGCCATCTGTGCTTCAAGAGCCTCTAGTTCTTTCCTCATACTTTGCATATCAAGGCTGGGTACCTGTTCTGATGTTGTTGTTGGTGTTGTCGCTTCTGGAGCTGGTGCTGAGCCTGAAGGGCATGCCTCTGATGTTTGTCCAGTAGGAGGACCTGCTAAAATGGTTACAGGAGGCACATCTTCAATGACTGTAGATGTCTGCGCTGGCTGAGTTGGTAATTCTCCCTGTTTTGTCTTTAATGCCACCTCCAAGGCGCCCTCTGTTTCCACCAATATCTTATGCAGGGTCAAGAGTAGAGCCACCACATCTTGATCTTTCTTTTGTTCTGCAACCCCTCCAGTCTGAGGGTGATGGGTAGGTGGTATTTTAATCTACTTTCTCAATGCTGCTATATCCTCATCTTTTTTCTTCATCAATGCCTGCACACCCTTAGGATCATTTGGGTCATGTCCTAGCTCTATAATAATTTCTTCCAAGGACTTGATTCTGTTGTCCTTGGCTTGAGATGAAGCCTTCTCTAATTCTAACTGGGCAGTAGTGTTGTGTAGAGAATTCTGTAGACGGTGTGCTAATAGAGTTTTATCAGCCAATGTAGAATAGAGCATCTCCCCTGTTTGCTTGTGTAGCTCGATCTGGTCCATGGGGTGGATGTCTTTGGCAAAGACCTCTAAGTTAGTTCTGATGTAGTCTGCAGCTGATTGAGGTTGCTGCATGGTAGGCCTAAAATGACTAAGAGTCATTTTTCCTTCTTGGATATCATAGGCCGACATAAGCCTTTCTTGATTAGTTGGTGCCATTTTGAGCAGCTGGTTATAAAGCTGGAATCTAACCGGCTCATTTCTTGCTTTTATGTCTGTAAATTGCTTCTTTATGTTAGAATCTGCCTTGGTGTGCTGCCTTGAAGAACTTACTTCTGCTCCTTGTTGCAGTTCTTGCTCTTGCTGTAAGGAGCTGGCTGATGTTTCAATGCTAGGAGGGAGCATAGTATCAGTGGGTCTTTCAGGCATTTCCTCCTCAGAAAAGGGATTCAGCCTTTGCCTTTTCTCACCTTGCTAATCTGTGGAAGTGGTAGGAGGATTTTGCTCTTGCCTATCTCTTTTCCTCGTTCTTTCCTCGTTTGCAGGTGTCTGTAAGATTGTAGTTTCAACTGTCACCTCCTACCTTGGAGGGATCTGCTCTTGGGTTTGCTGCTCTGTGGAGGCAGGCATTTTAGCCATTTCTTCTTGTTGTTTTGCTTGCTGCTCTGCTTGCTGCTCCAAATTGGGAAGTGACTCCTCTTGTTGTACTTCTTTGCCTTTAGTTATATTTGCTACTTGATCAATTACTTTGGCAGACTGTTGGGGAACAGTGGAGGATGAGGCACTTTCTCCAAGATGCCGAGGGGCTGGAGACCAAACCTGTCCAAAATATTCCAAGTCAACTGCTTTTTCTAGATTTTTAATTTCTCTTTCTGATTATTCTTCTTCAGAATAGTCCTCCACTAATGTGTCTTCTTTCCACTCTAGTTGGTTAGCATATTTTTCAATTTGTGGAATGCTAAAGTGATCATAGACAGCAAGCCTATACTTGATTCTTCTGAGGCTTATGAAATGATTAGGGTCATATGATGCCCAATAGAAGCTTGTTTTCAACTGGAGGCTTTTTAGGACTTATCTGCTTCTCCCCAAGCTTCTTCCCTTTTATTAAAAATAAATGGACCCAGTTGGTGTTTGATTTTCAGCTGTGCTTTTTTATTTCTGCTATGAAAATGAATCATGTCTGCATTTCCAAATTGCCGGAAATATTCTAATGCAAAAAGTCTCATGGGAACATACTTTGGTAGTCTGTAAGGGGCTAGCTCACAGCCATATATTCTAATTATTGTGTGGTCTTGGTAGAGGTACCAATCTCCAATGCTATAATTCTTTCATCGATGAGTCTGGGAAGAGGAGAACTCTGCAGCAGAGACAAGGCCGGATAGATGAACAAATCAATGAACTCACAATAGTTATATGGAGAGCAAGAGATATGGTGACAGACTGGTGTCCAAAATACCACTAACCTCTTGTTTCCTTTTGCATCCAGCTTTTTTAAGAAAATAGGGAAACTGTCAGGCTGATAGTATAATATCAAATGATATATATAGGAGGTGTACTTGAATACCCTTTCCCTCTCCAAATTCATGAATTGCTCATGAATTTTGTCAGCAATGAATGTGGCATAATCATACTGGGCAGCAGGGGGCTGCCCTGGAGTGAACATGGATAACATTACCAAGGTTGTTTCATCCACAAACTCACTGGTATTGAATCCCAGAATGCAGGATATCATATCCACTAGCAGTCTCCCTGTTTCATTGAACCAGACATGTAGATAAGGAGGAGGTTGCCGGGGCTGATATTCTGGCTTCATGAACAACTGGCCAATCCTTGTGACCTCTGAGCTGGGCAGCTTGGCAGCTTTTTTGAGCAGAAAATTCATAGAAAGGGGCACTAGAGGTTTAGTTGGCTTAAAGTTTAGCATTTGATTTATGGATTGAGGAGTGATGTGAAATAAAATAGTCCCAGATGAACCCAAAACTGCTCTTTGAGAGGGTTCATAGTGTTCACAACACTGATGGATGAGGTCTGGGAACACATTGACTTGGGGAAGGTAATAAATGGGCAAGTTAGACTCCCAGATACCTATGTCATCAGCACCACTCATGTATTTTTTCTTCAGCTCACAAATAGTTTGTATGTGATATTTGGTACTTATCTCAACTGTTTCTTTGATTTGATAATCCCGGTCAGCAAGGGCCAACCATTCCAGGTTCTTATGTGGGGCATTCAGGGGAGTAATATTCAATGCCACAGGGGTCTCCATTGCTTATTTCTCACTTGAAGTTGAATTTGTGCTTTTGGTTTGGCAAAACTGGCAGTGAACAACAGATTTTTGTCGATGGGATGACTTGCAGAGATGAGAAAGAAGGTGAATTGGGCTAACAGGGAGCAACAGCTTGTCGAGAGGGTGAAAGTAACCAATGTTGGGGGTGAGCGCTGCCTTTTCAGTGGACTTTGTTTGCTAGTGGTTTTAAGTTGCAAAATGCGCAAGAAGCTGTGGGAATTGAGTAAATTCGAACCAGGAACCCTCTTCAGATGAACTTCGGGTTGATTTGGTAATTACAGGGGCTCAGTACGCAGGTAATTAGACCAGTTGTTTAGACTTTTTTACTGTAGAAAACTAGGAAGACCAGGTTACGCAGAGAAAACGGTAAATACCTGGTGATGGTGAGGCCGAGGGTGTCGAGAATTGGTGAATTTGCAGCGGCAGTAGCTCAGGAATTGAATTTTGGAGTTGGCGGAGAAACGTCGTAAAAACAACATGCAGGGAAGCACAACACTCGTCCAATAGAAATGCGAAAAAATCACGATTTTGCGCGAAAATATGTGAAAAATGGGATTTGGCGCCTTTTTTACAAATGACGTCAGCGTGACGTCACTGGTTGGGCCCAGGTACGACAGGGATGACGTGGCGATGTATGACAGGGCTGACGCGGAGGGATGACGCGGCGGCCATGTCGGATAACGGTGAAACGGTAGTTGGCGTGTCTGATGACGTAGGCGATGACGTAAGGGCGGGAAGCCGACGGTGGTAAGCGGTATTATCGGACCGCTTTTGGTACGGGCCTGGTAATGGTCAGAGGCCGCCCGATCCACTAATAAATGGGCACGCGTCCCTAGCCCTACGTCACCCTCTGACAGATTTCGGGCGCTAATGGACGGATAGTAGAGGGGGTCTGAAATGCCCGATGACCGTCAGATGGGAGGGCCCAGATCCGACGGCGGACGGGAGGACGAGCCACCAGCTCGATAGCGGCGGGACCCAACTATTAAAAAATTACTTCTTTTGATATCGCGCGCAGAAACAAAACTTTGGTTAAATGGAAAATGTGGGTTTATGGAAAATTTACACCAGTGATGAAGAAACGAGGGATTTTATCGTTAAGGAGGGTATAGTAGGTGAGGGTTATTAAATTAACCAGGTGTTAATTTAATTCCCGGACATAGCCTACAGAAATACACATGAAAGCCTAAGATTTCCTCATGCTTCCCGAACTTTGAAATATATGGCTATAATGCCCAAAAGGGGGGGGGGGGTATGTACATATTTTGGTTTTTTGTATAAAATATGATAATAGTAGGGGCAGGGGAACACTTAGGGAATTAAATAGTAAGGTTAGAAGTCAATATGAATTGGAGATGTGAGAGGGGAACAGGGAGCTAAGTTTTTGAGGAGTAAACTTAGATTAGGAGCAGATGAGAGTAAGCAATGATTTTACACAGAAAATGTGGCTTTTTTGTGTGGTATAAACTAACACCTTGGCTTAGTACTTCACAAAAGGTAAAGTGATGCTAGGACTTGTTGAGTGAATTCCAAGGTTTATTGGAGGGATGTTAGAAAAAGATTTCCTGGGAAAAAGGGGAAGTTAGACATGCTTCCATATTTTGTTATCAAAATGCTGAGTAACAGTTCTGTTCTTGCTGATATCAATTTTCTTTGTCAAGCTCACTCATGAAAGAAATCAGGCTTCGGCAACCCCTGACTACCTACCCATCTTAGTTCCTAGCATTTTTTGTTACTTCAGGGAAGGTGCACTTAGACTTGCAAACCCTCAATTGATCTTTCTTTTTCTTTTCCAATAATTTGCTATCTAAACTACCCTTATCACTTCCAAGGGCCCAGATTAAGAAGTTGGGCACCTTTGTTCTCTACCTAACTACCAATCTGCCAAGCTTAAACTGTTTGGACAGATTTCTCTTTCTCTAGTCTAAAACAGGCAATTTAAAACATAACATGGCCCAGCTTGCACTGTTGGGCCATCTATCAAGATAGCAGTGGCATTTTGGTTGGCCACTTTCCTGGTCTTTCTTTGGGGTTCATTTCACTTTATTTTTTCTGACCAATTCATTTTTCTTGCCTTTTGATTATTCTTTTAAGGCATACCCTCTTTTCATTTTTTAACTCTCTGTCTCCTTCACAAAAATAGAACCTTTGTGTCACCAAAGATGAAAATTTTTGGCACTTCCACTGTCAATCATGAAAAATGAAACCCTATTGGTATAGGAGGCTAACACAATCTAAAGGACTTAGTCTTAATTTTTGGGCAGAAGCAATTAACTGTGCAAATTACATAGTAAATCACACTCCTACTATGGTTTTAAAGAATATCACTCCAGAAGAAGCATGGAGATCAATTAAAATAGATGTAAGTCACTTTCGTGTTTTTTTAAGTGAAGCATGGGCCCATATCCCAGATTAGAAAAATAAAGCTTTAGAACCTAAGAGTGAAAAATGTATTTTTGTTGGATATTCTGAAGATGTCAAAGGATACAAAATTATTCCACTTAAGTCCGAAAATGTTATCATTAGAAGAGATGTAAAGTTTATTGAAAATATATCGGCCTACGAGCCTAGTTCAGTGGATGTGCCACCTCTCTCTATCCCTTCTACTTTTGAAAATATTTCTTCTTCATATGATGACAGTGAGGATGACAATCCTCCCCCACCTTCTTAGGATCCTCCTTCAGCTCCTCAGCTTCCAAAAGGGGTCTGTGCTACTCAGGATGCAGCAGGTGCTCTTACAGGTGATCCTACAAATTAGCGACATACACATTCTCAGTTCGATAGAGCCTCTTCTTTACTGGCTCAAGATTCAGTGAATTATGATCTTGACACCCTTACAGAAGCTTTAGGCCAACTATATTGGGACACATCTATGAATGAAGTATATCGTTCATTATTGGCAAATGATACATGGTTTCTTGTTCCTCTTCCAAAGGGATGAAAACTTGTTAGATGCAAATGGGTTTACAGAACCAAGTATGGACCAGATGGAAAAGTTGATAAACATAAATATCGTCTATTTGCTAAGGGTTTTTTCAAGTTGAAGGCATTGACTATACTGAAACCTTCTCCCCTGTTGCCAAAATAAACTCTATTCGCCTTTTTCTTTCCCTTGCTACCTCGTTCAAATGGGAAGTCCATCAAATGGATGTTAAATCTGCCTTCTTGCATGGGGACTTGCATGAAGAAATATATATGGAACAACCTACTAGCTTTATACAAATAGACTCAAGCCTTGTATGTCGACTTAAGAAATCCCTTTATGGTCTCAAGCAAGCCCCTCAGGTTTGGTATGCCAAAATGGATAGCTTTCTTTTAGATACTGGCTTTTCTAGGTGTCATTCTGACAATATTGTCTACACCAAGAAAGTGGGTAAGTCTCTTATCATTCTTGATCTTTATGTTGATGATCTTATCCTTACTAGTAGTGATCCCAACTTTATCAACCATGTGAAGTCCAGCCTTAAAAAGGCATTTGAAATGACAGACTTAGGACACTTTCATTATTTTCTTGGTCTTCAAGTCTTGCAATCCAAGGAAGGTATTTCCCTTTCCTAGTCCAAGTATGCTCGTGATCTTCTACACCACTTTCATGTGGACCATTGTAAGCCATCCCCTTCTCCTTTTCAGTCTGGAGCCAATCTTTCAGTCACTTGTACTTCCCCTAAAGTTGATGCTGCCTTATACCATCAACTTGTAGGAAAACTTTTGTATCTGACCCATACCCCTCCTGACCTTTCCTTTGTTGTTGGCCTTATTGCTTGCTTTATGAAAAACCAACATGAAAGTCATTGGAAAGCAGCTAAAAGAATACTTCGTTATGTTAGAGGTACAATTTATTTTGGGATTCATTACAGTGCAGAAGCATCTCCTCTATTGGTTGGTTTCACTGATTCTGATTGGGCTGGTGACCCTGATGATCGAAAGTCTACTGCAAGTTATGTATTCACTCTTGGTTCTAGACCTATTACAGGGGCTTGCAAGAAATAAAGTTCCATTCAACTATGCAAATATCCAGTCCAACGTCAGTGTAGAAAACACTTTGAACTACACATGCACTTCTTCAGAAATCTCATTCATGACCATGTTGTTGAAGTGCAATATTGTTCAACAGATGATCAAGTTGCAGACATCTTTACAAAGGCTCTCACAGAGGTCAAGTTTATTAAAATTCGAATTATGGTTAAAGTTCAAGAAGTTGTCACTAAGGGGGGATAGGCTCTAATGCCTCCATCCTTCTCCTATTGTGTCATATTTGTGCATCCTTCAATCCTATCCCAAGTTGTTCTTAAGGGGGGGATGTTAGGATATTCCGACACATAGGAAATAGTTAAGTATAACTTGGTACAGTGTAGAGTTAGGTAAAGTGTGTTTCTTTACTATGTACATTTGTAACTTACAATCTAAAGGTCATGATATGTTCTAGACATGAAGTGATCTGGCAGTTCATTCTCTCCTTAGTATTACTTACACTTGATCCATGGCTTAGCACTCGATTGGTCCATGATCTCTATTTAAAGAGCATGGACGGTCATTTGTAGGGTGACCGTTCATGAGAGAAGCTTATGTAAATTTTCTTTATTTTATTAATAAATTGCCTGAAGTGGCCACGTTGTCTTAGGCCGTGGACTGTTTCCCTCTTTGAGGGTTTTAACCACGTCAAGAATATTGGTGTATTTATCTGTGATCTGTTTATGAGTGGTGTCCTTTGGTGTTCTATCTCAGGAACTTACCCTGTAAATTCTTACACATCCCTTCTCTTGCATGAAGAAAACTCTTCAAATCAGCTTGCTCACAACATTTCCCCAATTCATTCACCTTCAAATTTGCGATCAGAAGAATGTTTCGACTTGAGTAATCTAGTTGTTGAAGTTGAAGAATCTGGTCAAACCTGTGACAACGATGGCTTCCATTTGCTGAGAAGTGATATTATTCTAATGGTAACAGTTATCCTCACACCATGCACGATCTGGTTCAATCTTCAAAATGTGATTTAACAATCCTTGAAATTTCTAGTACTTATTAGGAAGTTGAGGCACTTCAACTTTTGTTTACGGTTATGTTAGGATCTCGCAACTCTAGTAAGCCCCAAAAACTAAGTCAGATCTGGTTTATTTCATACAATCCTTCACTTTGCATGGTTTCACTATATGTAAAATTCCTTTTGAAAGATATTTGGTATTTCGGATGTAATTTTTCAAACTTTCGATATTTTACTTCTGATCGGATTCAAGAATCTTCTTTATTCGATTCATCTTCATGTAAATATGTTACATCAAACTTAGTTTGGGATGTGTATCTCTCATAGGGTCATGGGATTGTGAAGTTTATCATTTCAAAGACTATCTTTGTCTGAAGGGATCATGCCTATTAGATTCATTTCTTAATAGCCAGCTCCTGGTTTTCCTTGCGAATGTTGTATTCCAAATCTTTCCCTTCATCATACCTGAAATCCTCTTGAGTGATAATGAATGCATGAGTTATCGCGCAAATCACATTCTTCCTCATTTTCTATGTATTGACTGGTCGCATGTCTTTATTATGTTGGCATCCTTTTTCAATTATTTTGATTATTACAATGCTTGTATAGTTTGTCACCAGTTATAGGAAAATGGTTTGTCACATTTGTCTTGCTAGGAAGTTGGCTCAATTGTTCAGAGAATTCACAGAGTTGTTCAAATTGATTTATCTTCTTTTATTACAAACTTGGAATTTGATGCTTTAATCATATTTTTGATCATTATTATGTCTTTCATGAGTGTCATTCATTTTATCATTTTCCCACTAGTATATCCAATGTCATTTGTTTTACATCCTTCGATCTTCATTGTTCAACATCTCACTATTCATGTTTTGGTCAGGCAGTTGAGGCACTTCATCCTCTACTAATGGTTATGTCATGTCCTCATTGTCTCAACATGACTACTGAATGTGCTCAAATATATTTTCCCTCACAAGATTCTCATCATAATCCTGTGCCTCTAATTAAAAACTAATATTTTCAAAGTTTTTGGGGTTTTCAAGAGGATCATTATGATTTTTACGATCCAAACACTAAATAGTTGAAACAATATTACCTGGCAAGATTTATCACAAATAACAAGTTTTGATCTTCCCTCATGCTTTCTATGGAGTTTGATGTATATGGAGACACATCCGTGAGAAACTTTTGAGGTTTGTTGAAAGTTTGTATTCATCAAAAAGGTAAGAATGTGAATTGGATGAATGTAGTGGTTGTGACACACCTTTCTACTCATAGGCAAGACCTTCCTTTTGTTGTGCAAATTATTCAAGCTCTCATCTTTTCTCTTGCACATTGCTTTATGTGTATTTTAATCAATCACATCTTTGTGATTACAGGTCGAGAACGATTACGATGGCTACAATGGAAATTCCATTATACATGGCCCCAACCTTCTAGTTGTTAGGTTAGGAGTAGGATTAGTTTCAACTTAGTTTTCCTTCTCTTGGACCCATCCCGTGTTGTTCTCTTTAGTCTCTCTTGTCTTTTCTCACTTTTCTCTTGCATTATGATTTGGTTCAACTTATTTTTCTTGTCTTCTGGTTTTGTTTCCTTGTTTTGTGTTGTATTTCCTTTTGTTTTGTGAGATATTGCATGAAGGCGCTCTATTGACCAAGGGAATGTGGAAAAATAAAAAAGGAATTTGTAACACTTCAAAATTTGGCTAACTCTCACTTCTTCTTCCTTATCTGGGTTACCTCTTTTGGTCAATGATGTTCTAATGAAAAATATGATCCTTCCATTAACAAAGCCTTGTGTCAGACCGTGACCTCCATGTCTATTCCATAAACCTCATGCCTACACTCGGGTATTTATGTTTTATTGCTTTCATGGTTAATCCAATCAAGTAGAGAAGGACAAGGGGAAAATCTAAAAGAGAAAACCAATATCAGAGCTCTTATATATGCTTCTCTGAAGGGAAAAACTCTCCTTCTCCAATAAGTTGGGATCTCTCTTCCTCCCGTGAAATAAATAAGTGTCGATGCATAATCCTATATAAATAAATAAATAAAGGCGAAAGAAGAGAAAGACTTCCTTCGCAGAAAGGTGAAGCAAGAAACTTTGTCCGGGTACTGTCTAGGATCATTGGCAGTGGAGAAATGTTTGTGCCCCTAAAGTGACTCTGCTAGGGCACTGTCCAATCCTGCTGGAAGCAAAGAAACACCAGAGATGAAAACTATACTCTGAAAATCTAAAGCTCACAAACATTATTACTCTTTCCTGATTCGAAACTTTTTGTGATCATTGATCTTATTTTTGTGTTTAACAGAGTAAAGGGATGAAGGGGACTATGTTTATTCATCGAGTAAGTGGGGAATCCATGATAATATCAACGATGAATCAATACTTCCCGAAGAACTAGACCCGACACGAAAGAATTGAACAAGGCAAAGAAGCTAAAGTTCTACCAATGTGTCACCGAGTGTTATCGTTGTGACAGACACCCTCCAAAATTTTGCGTACACTCAAATTTTGGAGCCTTCTATGGATCTTGCGATCAGTCATTACATAGTCACTTCTTAGTCAGATGATTCGTTTCGAGCTCCCTTCTTAGATTGGAAGCGTTGAAGTCACTTTCTCACACATGCTTAGTCCGTAAAAAGTGCACGAGCACATTATTTTACGCAACTGTGGACAAGCATAGAAATTTCCTATTAATATTTTTCCTATGCAATTTCCAATCTATGTCGACAGTCAATGCGCATTGATAATGACAATTTCACACATTCTAGCTGTGTTTGTACTTCTATTTTGGTGAGTTATGAAAATTGTTTCTTATGTGCACCTTTTCTTTCACAAGTATTGTTTTCATGTTTATGACTTTGCTTTCTCTTACTTTAACTTTAATTAGTGTCATTTTCATGTTATCTTTTCTCTAGCATGTGTTACTTTCACTATTGATTCACATATCACAAGAGTCGTTCGCACTTTAGCAATTGTTGTATTTTCGCATGTATGCTTGTTATGGCAGTTTCAAGGGGTTATATTTGTGTGAATGATTTGGTCTAACCATTTAAACATCATTCACACTCATTCCAAAAATTTTAATCACTTTTGCACAAGTGTCGTCATGGTCGTTGCAAAGTGTACCTTTAATGTCACACTTGTTGTAAAGTTTTCGCAAAGTTGTCGCATTGAGGGAAATATGTTGCTAACATGGTCTTGATGATATATGTTGTTGTTTCATCAATTTTTTTCAAGGTTGTTATCACATTCAAGTCATATCATTGTTCACAACAGTGTTTTCCATCCCACACTTAGCCAAATTTAAAAAAACTCTTGGCGACCTAGCCTCATCCAGCTCTGCAGTGTGAAAATTATGCAATTGTAGTCAAATTCCACTTTGGAAGGCTCATATGATGAATATTATAATTGCAATATATTCCTCTTTTTGAGAGGACCAAAATCTACCTAAATATCACCTTATTTGGACAAGCAAAAGTTGGTTTTTGAGTGTATTTATTTACTCATGTGTATTGGATTAGGTCAGCCCAAAGCACATGTACAATTTGTCAGGTCGGCCTGAACATCAAGTGGACCCTCATGAAATCCTATACATAGAAGATACCTCAAGCTCATTGGGACACAATCATCAAGCACTATCTTCTCTCTTCTATTTTTTTGTTCGCACATGTCTGACTAAGGAAAGCTCAACAAACGGTCTGAAACTACAGGGTCAAAGCTCACATATGTCTAGGGTTTCTGAGTCTTAGACGCTCACATGTAACTAAGGTTTTTCTTCCCTAAACATTGGCACAGTATGGTCATGGGAGCATTTAGAAAGTCTCAGACATTCACACAGGGTGTCTAAGAGAGCGTCTGGGAGGCTAGGGTTTCCATAGTGCAATTAGACCCTGGACGCCCGCATGTAGTTCACCTGGGAGCGTCCAAGTCAATCCCCGAAGCACTTTTCCAGTTCTCTAGAGAGCATCCAAATATGTCTTAGACACTTGCACAAAGTATCTATGCATGCTTACAAGACCAAAATATTAGTTATCAGTATGCAGTAGTGTTCAACAGTGTTCAACACAGTGACAGTAGCATCCAGCAGTTGACTACAGTCAGTGACAGTGCATTACAGTCCTCAGAATCAGGGTCTTTAAGTACAAGCATGTTTAAGGTCATGTTATGGATGTTCTAGTTGTTTTGTTGCATAGATAAAGATATGGATCATTTTACTCTCTTTTTCTTAATCATTTGATGACGATCTAAGAAGAAGAAGAATTTCCAAAGGCTTTACCCATAGTGGGTTTCGCCCTAGTCTCCGCCCAATCCTGGTGTCTCTATGTGTGTATGCTTTTCTTCCATTGTTCCTTTATATTTCACTACATAGATGATGATTATATTTTTATTTCTACATATTTTCATATGCTAATGAATACTAATGTTATAATGTTATGGGGTGAACTCAATGTGTTAATGAAGAAATGAAATTATCAAGGCAAAGAATAATGTAGCCCTATGAAAAATTAACATGGTATCAAAGCTGGGCTGAATAAAACCATGGAGATCACCCCAATGATGACACCTTTAATGGAATCAAGAAGAGGATGGAGGAGACTTGAAATAATTATAAGGTTTGAAGAAAACCCTAGGAAACTTGATTATTAGGATTAGGGTTTGAGAGAAACCCTGGTTTGTGGAAACAATATGATATATGAAACCTAGTATGGTCAATGTAAAGATTCTCTAGCACTTGTGGAAGGTTTGATGAAACCCTAGGTGGGGTAATCTCTAGTAGGCATGGTTGAATAATTGAAGGCCACATTGGTATATGGACTATGGACATTGATGGCTCTTGAAGGTTGCTTCTAGAGGGAAAGGATAACCTCTCATTGAAGATAAGTATTTCTTGACTTATGATGCCTCTTACTTTTGTTTAGACTTATGGATATGATTATTATGTTTATTGTTTATACTTTTTGCATATGTATTTGAATATATGGATGTTCCTAATCTCCCTGATGAGATGTGATGATTGGATCCTTCTTGAGGATCATTTGAAATGCAGTAAAGATGGCTAGAGCTGGAAAAGGTTAAGAGGCATTATATGAAAAGATGACAAAGTTCTAGGAGCTATCTATGTCTAATGAAAAGGTGCACAAGTAATAGCACAAGGTATGCATAGTATGTTGTATTTCAGCAGTAACATCGATGGCTAGGTAACCCCTAAGGTATGATTTGAATGCCTCTTTCTTTAAAGGATCATACATGCATATGAAAGTGACTTGGATCTATGTTTCTTATAATGAAATGATGCACTTGATGGTGAAATTTTTGATCTGCTTGAATTCTATGAGGCTACCTAACGTTGATACATTAATATACTTGATGTTTGGCTAACATCTATTTGATGGATATCTTGATCTTATAAAGAATGCTAGCACCTCGACTCTAGTAGAAGATACTCTTAATACTTGTCGTGCATAAGACATGATGGATTTCACATAGAAGGTTATCTCATTTATTCTTATACATGATACTATTGATAATTCTTGTGATAAGCATGATAAAAGCTAATGGAAAGAAATATTGACCCTCTTGTTGTTTTGGTAAAGTTTTATTGAATGACCTAACTTGATCCTATTGATCATGATAAGCATGGTAACCTTGATGTTAGAGGTATAACTATGAGATTGATATTCTAGATCTCTTATTAGCAGTGGTCATGACTTGACGGCATATGGTAAAACTAAATGCCCTAACTTGATGGATTGTCTTCATGGAAAGTATTATTGTGTTCATAATATTTGAGATATGATGTCACATCTCTCTACTGCTCTAATTTTTCAAGTTTAACCCTTGATAAAAGATTGATGACCATGATTGATATATGTTTATGATATAATTGATTTGTTGTTGCATGACACTGATAGAGATAGGTTGGTGGCATGAATGAAGATGAATGAAGTAGATTCCTAGTCAGAGGGAGAATCTCTTCTAAAGGTTCTTACTCATATTAATATTTGCATTAGGTATTGTTGAAGAATGATTTATGTGCATATGACATTATTGAATTGCAGCAAAGTCTCATATCTGAATCTATCACAAAATTAGGGTTTATGTTCCAGATGTAGGCACGGAATTGGGATATTTTATCTTTGAATGTTCTCATGTTAAGTCCAAGATATAATCCAGGAAGCTAAAGACGCTCCCATGCTAACCTGAAGGGAGAATCTAGGGGTTTGACTATAGTTGACCATCATCTGAATTTTTCTGAAGTTGATTGAACTCTAAATCAACGTGTCCCTAGCATGTTTTGTCATTGTAAACTGATTTTTGAAGTTTTTGGGTTAAATTGTTCATCACAGAAAAATGAAGTATTGTGCATGAAATCACATGTTCCCCTTAAAGATGTCAATACTATAGAAGTGTTGCAAATAACATTAAGATATCAAAGTAGGAAAAGGTTGAATGTTTACCATAATATGAACATGAAGACTGAACTTGTGTTTGCAAGTGACCAGGACATACATATAGATATGTCATTATGTTTGAGGTTTGTGCTATAAGAGTTTAGCACGATTTGGGTGATTGATATAGATGATTTGTGTTTGGATACTTGACATGATTCTTGAAATTGACTTATAACTTTGAATTGATGATAGAGATATGTTTTTTTACTATAGATCTCTCTACGATAACAAATTTGGACTTGCCCTGATTTTACAATTGTTGATTTTCCCTGATATCAATGTTATGTGGGCATAGTAACCTTCAATGACTTATGTGAGTATTCATAAAAATGGTTTTGTATTGGCCTCCTTGTTCCTAGCACAATGGTTGAAGTATTGATAGTTGTGATTCAGTATGAAGATGGAACCTGCATCACTTATCCTTGGTGTATGAATTTGCATATAGTGACAGAAATGACTTGTATTATGATTATGAGAATGACTTGATGAAGTTTTGGATTGATATTGCATGATATATGTCAAACTTGTCAACATGATAATAAATGAATTTAAGACTTGATATGAGCTCTACCTGTCACCTAGTTGAAAGAATTGATATTGTGATATTGATGAATTTGATAGTAGTTTTGATATGACTTCTAAACTTTTATGAGTTGACACAACATTGATTTATGTAATGTTGATTATGTTGGCTTGGTAAGGCATTATTCTTGTAGAGAACATGGCATGAAGCAAGCTTCCAGATCTAGATATGTCCATATTTGATAGTTATTTGATGAAGTCAGGATGATGAGTTCCAAGGTATGGATTTGATTTTGATTATGGTTTTGGTTTCACATACTAATGGTATATTCTTGACAGGTGATGAGTCTACGATGAACTAAGTAAGAGGGAGATGGATTCTGAAGTTCAAAATGATGTATCATGGCATGATGAATCGATTTCTGAAATTTGGGAAATAAATTTTATATTGCAAGGTTGTTGAAAAATGTTTTTGAATAATGGAAATGTAAATCCTTGGATACTACAATTGAATTACAAGATGTTAAACTTGACTTGGAAACTGACAGTTCATTGAATCATTGATGTTCCATCTTTGAAAATCCATTTGTATATATATATATATACTTGATGTGTATAGAACCTGAATAAATTCATGATTGAGCCGCTTCATTCAGATAGAATTGCCACCAAACATCCTTTGAAATGTTTGCCTAAGATATTCTATTTTTGAGACTGGGATAATTCTCCTATGATATGTGACTGCATGAATGTATTGTTTTTAATAAATATTATTGTTGATGATAACATATGAGTGTTTCCCTAATATGAGATATGTCATGATATTATTGATGATAGATCCATAGATTTACACTCGACCGAGATTGAGTATGATGTTGCTAGAATGGATAGCTGTGAGGCAGGATGAAGAAGCTCCTTAGAGAGCTATCTGAACATGATCTGGATATGAAATGGACACATTGCAATGATAAATAGTGGGATCCTATTGTAAGAGAATCCCATATACATATAGTTGAAATTCTTTCAGTGAACCAGTGCAGATATTCAAGACAAGCTTAGGCTTGTGATTGGCATATCCTTGAGAGGGAGGATGATTATGGTATCATTTTGTTATTTATATGATTATTTATGATATAACATGATATTTTATTTGATGTCCTGTATGAACAGGAAACAACTGCTATTAAGACAAGAAGATACTA
This sequence comes from Pinus tabuliformis, assembly GCA_031772625.1. Taxonomy (NCBI): domain Eukaryota; kingdom Viridiplantae; phylum Streptophyta; class Pinopsida; order Pinales; family Pinaceae; genus Pinus; species Pinus tabuliformis. The sequence continues at coordinate 305,900,458 of CM062818.1, forward strand.
GATTTGAGTATGATGAGAGCAGTGTTGAACGAGGACACTAAGCCAACTCTTCCTCCCTCTCTGAGCTCCCAGGGTGAGGAATTGAGATAGAGGTCTCCTAGGGTTTAGGGAATTTTGGAAAATAGGGTATGAACCATATCTATTACCCATAGGGTTAGAGATGTTTCTCCCTATCTTCATAGGGTCGGATAATGATGCTCCCATGTCTGGTATTTGCAGAGTATACCCGAGTTGGCATCATACCCACAAGAAGGGCTTGTCAGGAATACCGCTCCTCATTTGGCCAACGAGTTGAGTGCGTACTTTGGGTGTACAACCCAAGTGGATTATGATACAGGTGTTCTACCACATTAGTAGTTAGGGTCATTGATTGGAAGATCAGTAGGCAATAGGATGGGTTGAGATAACCCTATGCAGTTTTGGGTTGAGATTGAGTTCCCTGATGCAATCCCAGGGTTGAGATGTGCTCCCCTGTGTGTTTGGATATCCTATTACTCGATATGGGGTTGTAGATGTATAGCTCCTCCATGATATTTTCGGTCGAGATATGCTCCCCGATGTGGTTCCAAGTTTAGATGTGCTCCTTGATGATATTCTCTCTAATGATGATTGATGATGATATTCCATATAGTAGCCAGCTAGTAGATATTTCAAGTAGTATCCTGATGGATAGAGGGTGGTAGCTTAAGCTCCCCTCCAATAAAAATTCTTCTTCTTTTAGATTCGAGAATGTTCAGCATATGAGTAGAAACAATCAAGAGATAAACAAGAATAAGCAAGGGATAAATCGATATGTATGTTGATGATTTGTGATGATGGAACACTTGAGATGGTCATGGCATGGTGTCTACATGACAGATGTGATCAATGATGATATGTGATGAAACTTGAAGGTACCAGAATGGCATATTGATCGATGGACAGATATTGGTAGGTGGAATTCTCCTAGTTGAGAAGGAGTCTTAAAATTATGAAAATATTGTCAAATTTAGCTTTCGACAGCTCATATGATGAAGATAATAATTCCAATATATTCCTCTTTTTGATAAGACCAAAATTGACCTAAATATCACCATATTTGGACAAGCAGAAGTTGGTTTGTGAATTTATTTATTTACTCATGTATATTGGATTATGTTGGCCCAAAGCACATGTACATTTGGTCAGGTCGGCCTCAACACCAAGTGGACACAGTCATCAAGCACTCTCTTCTTTCTTATATTGTTTGGTTCACATGGGTCTGACTGAGGAAATCTTGCGCAAAGGTACTGAAATGACAGGGTCGAAGTTCATACGTGTCTATGGTCATGGGAGCATCCAAAAAGTCTCAGATGACCATACAAGGTGTCTAAGAGAGAGTCTGGAGACTAGGGTTTCCATAGTGTAGTTGGACCCTAGACGGCTACACACAGTTCACCTAGGAGCGTCCAGATCAGTCCCAGATGCACTCATCGAGTTCTGTAGAGAGCATCCATATTTATCATAGATGCTTGCACACAGTATCTATGCATGCGTCTAGGACCAAAATATGAGTTATTAGCATGCAACAATGTTCAAGAGTGTTCAACAGTGTTTAGCATAGCGACAACAGTATCCAGTAGTTGACTACAGTTAATGTCAATGCATTACAATCCTTAGAATCAGGATCTTTAAGTACAAGAATGTCAGTTATATATTTAACTTCATGATCCTTTCAGAACATGTCAATTATATCTTTTAAAATCTCTGCATAATTCGGGATTAATCTCCTTAAAAAATTAATCTTACCCAGAAAACCTTTATTTTCTTTCTTGTTTCTAGGTAAGGTCAATGTTTCAATGGAAGATACATGCTTGGGATCAATTACCACTCCTCCTTTGAGATTATATGGACTAATAGTTTTCCTTCTTTGATAGCAAACAAAGACTTTTTAGGGTTTAATGATATCCCAAATTTCCTACACCTGTCAAAAACCTTGATCAAGTGCTTTATATGTTTCGGATCATATTTAGAAAAAATAGTAATCTCATCAAGATAAATAACCACAAATTTGTTTACCTAACCCATGAAAGCTACATCCATAGCTCTCTGAAATGTTTCTCCAGCATTTGATAAGCCAAATGTCATTATAGCGTACATAAATGTACCCCAGGGTGTAGTGAAGGTTGTCTTTTCCCTGTCTGTTGGGTCAACATTCACCTAATTATAACTTGAAAAAAAATCAAGCATAGAAAGTCTTTGTGCCCCTGAAACCATTTAAAGTAACTGATCCATTTTGGGCAAAGGGTAATTATCCTTTAATGATGCTTTGTTCAAATTTCTAAAGTCCACACAAAGCCTAATTCTTCCATTCTTTTTCCTAACAAGAACTAAATTTGCAACCCAATTATAATATCTAAGAGGGAGAATGATCTGGGCATCTACCATTTTCTTAATTTCCTTTTCGATAGTTGGTAGAAGGTTTGGATTAATCCTCCTAAGTTTTTGTTGATAAGGGATTGCTTCCAGCTTCAAAGGGATCTTATGTTGTATTAACGAAGTATCATAAGTTTTTAGATCAGCATAGGTCCAAGCAAAAACATCCTTATAATTCTGAAGTAACTTAAGATATTGAGTTTAATCTCAAGGTCTAGAGATGCACAGATTTTGATGCTTTTGACATTATCATTTGTTCCAATATTAATTTCTTCTATGTTCTCTTCCGAAGAAATGGACTGAGGATTTCGAAGAACATCATTTTGATCAAACAATTTTTCTAAAGGTATCAATCCTTTGGGAATAAAATTGTTAGAAAATTGAATAGTATTATGATCAGCAATTTTTGAACTGAAATCTGAAGTATCATTCTCACTTGTATTTTCATTTATTTCAGATCTATCTTCATCAATTTGTAGAACAGAAAATTGATCTAGAATTTTCAAAAAAGATTTCAAGTGTTCATCATCTTCAAATAGCTGCCAGTGTTTTAGATTGTCTTGGATAGATGGTCTATACTTGACTTGTATTTGGTAGAGTAAATTAGTCTAATCAGGAATTTTAAATAAACTAGTAGAAACAACTAAAGCATCTGCATGAATCTTCTGATCTCTTGGAATATAAGTCAAATTAAGAGAATCAAAGAAGTTTTCAACTGAATCCCATACTTCATTTCAGTAAGACCTAAGTCTAGGGTGTTTAGTCTACCAAATATTTCTCACTTGTTTGAAAATAAGTTCTGAATCAGTAAAAACACTTAAGTTTTGAACCTTTAAGCTTTTGGCTAATTGCAATCCCAAAAGGAAAGCTTCATATTCAACCACAATATTTGTAACTTTGAAGTCAAGCTTACATGATTGGATAATGTTTTCTTTTTCTGGTGATATTAATACTACTCTAGCTCCTGATCCATCTTTTGTATAGGAGCCATCAAAGAATAGTTTCCATATATCAATTTGATTTGGTACTAGACTTTCAATTACATCTTCAATTTTAACTTGAGTTTCATGCACTTGGTTTGAAGAGAGTTGAAAGCAACCAAAATCTTGGTCAATTGCATAAATGGGATGGTTCCTTGGCTAGTCTATTTTGCAAACAGTGTGCACAAATCTCACCTCCCTATATAATCTTAGGTGTTCTCCCCCATAAACTAGAATAGTAGCATAAGACATATCCATCTAAAGAGTTCCCCCTAATTTGGCACAACAAGACCTTGATAGGAGCATTCCAAATTTGGGAGGGATATTTGTGACAGCTATATCAAGTACTACACTTTTCACTAGAATTTGGGCAAGGGTGACTACTAAATCCTTAATCAATCCTACGGAAGGCACCATTTTAGAATCAAAGGTGCACAAGCCATGACAGGATCTAGTGATGTCAAGTTTCAAATGATCCATGATAGTTTTTGGCATGAGCTTATGTGATGCTCCAGAATCAAGCATACAATTATACAACATGGAATCATTTTTCTTAAGAGTTACATAGAAAGGAGGCATTATTTCATCTATCATATCTGAGCTTGGGCCAAAAACAACTGTTGGTTTTTCATCTTACAGACTGATGATATCACCTTCAACATCAACTGAGGTATTTTGTATCCATTTGGAGACCTGATTTTTATACCTAGGGTTTTTAGAACATTCTGAAAGAGGAATTGGGATTTTAACTCTTTCTAACTCTTTTTTAACATTAAATGTACTCAATGTACTTTTGTCATTATGAGGAACATTAATTGGTTGTTCTAATGGTCAAATAAAAGTCGTTTGAGTTTGAGCAGTTTTGGCACAAGGTTTAATTACTGGAGTTTCTTTAGGAGGTCTTCCAGGGCTAGGCCTAGGCCTAAGGTCATATCTTTTGTTCAACTCTGCAATTAAAAATTTAGAGAAGGCATGGTATTTAGAAACCTGTGAAGTTTCTTGATCTTCTTTAACCTGATTTTGTTGTGTAAGAGGAGTAATAACTGTTCGATTAGAGGAAGTATCCATATTATTTATATCTTCAACGATGGTCATAGTATTATCATCAGGTTGTTGATCATCTATCAACAAAGGAGTGGGAATCTGCTGATCATTACTAGGTCTCTAAAAAATTCGTAATTGTGGATTTCTGTGATACTGACCTTGATTTTGATTTTGGGGTCTGGAAACTGTTTGTTGAATTGTCCTAGGTTGAGTCTCAATGTTGGAAATTCTATTAGATAGATTTCCAAGAAGAGAAGTTATTTCATCTATTTTAGAATCTTTAGTTTTAGTCTTAGAAGAACTAGAAGCCTCTAGTGTTGATCTGATTTTTCTTTGGGCCTTTTCCTCTTTAACTTTCAAAGAAGTTGAAGCAGCCTTGTTTGCTTCTACCTCAATAGAATTTATTTGCATATCTTCAAGAGTTCTTGAAGTTCTCTCTCTCAGCATAACAACAAAATCATCATCAAAGGCTTTCGAAAATCTAGACTTTGATGCTACTATAGGGGATTTACAATCAGGGGGCATTTCATGATAAAGCTTATTGAATAGTTTGATAAAGACTGATACAGGTTCATTAAAAGTTCTTTTAAGTTCATCAAACTCAGTGAAAAAGTAAAGAGGATCTTTTTTCACACCCCACTGGTTTTTAAATATATTTGTAAGTTCTTCCATATTTCTAATGGTATTTGCAGGTAACTCCTTAAACCAAATTCTTACATTTCCTTCAAGTGATTGTACAAACAACCTCATGTAAACGTTTTCTTGTTCAATATCCATGTTATCTGCAAAGTCTAAAAAGGCTTGAAGATGGTCTTCAACAGAAGGACAGGTTTCTCCATTATACCTTGGAAGGTATTTCAAGTATCCAGTTGGGAATGTATCGAGATTAGGAGGTAAGACTAAACCTACATATCTAGCTTGTACAATAGGTTGGAAAGCCATAGTGGGAGGTGGTGTATGAGGTGTTTGTGTGGATGAAGAAGTTAAAGAAGATGAAGAAGAAGTTGAAGAAGGTGATTGAGGGGGTGAAGAACTATTTGGAGGTGAAGAAGGAGGGGATCTCCTGAATGATTTCAAAGGAGTATTAAGAACTAACTTCTGGACTTGTGGATGAATACCCTCCTTTGTTTCAAAGAGTGGATTTGAATACATAGAGAAGGTCTCTTCGAGTTGTTCAGAAGTAGAAGCTTCAGGTTTTCCAAAAGTGGGAGGAAACGAATAAGTGGTAGGGGATATGAAATATGTTGGTTTATATTCTGGTAAATTAACACCCAAGTCAGACTCAGTTTTAGGTGATCCTGGTGGTAGTGAGGGTTTTGGATGAGTTTCAAATGAATGAATGAGGAATGTTGATTTAAAATCAACTCCCCTATTTAAGAGTTCAACAACCCTAGGTGATAGGTGGGAGTAATCTGGATTGGATGGAATGTTACTATAAGGATCAAATGATGCTAAATCTTCAAAATGCAAGACTGAAGAAGAAGAAGAAGAGGGTTGATGTCCTCTTTTAGAACTGGTTTTTCTCAGAATTTTTCAGGGTCTGACAGAGTATCAACTAAGTTACCCTCTGAACGAGATTTTGTGTGCTTAAAGGTGCCAGTTTGGGAGAGTGGAGTTGCCAGGTGAATGATTTTAACCTTTCTAGACCTTTAATCACCTTAAAGGAATAGAATACATATCGTTTCCCCAGGAAAAATTAATGAAATTCAAGTCCCCGACAACGGTGCCAGTTTGATGTTGTACCTCTGAGATAATAATGGTCAGCTATTATGCCAGAGCATCTAAGATAAATGTTTTGGGGGTTTTGTTTTAATTTGGGAGACCAATGAATGAAACATATATAGAACTGATATGCTTAACCTTTTGAATAATATCAATATCTCAGCAAGGGGCTGCTATAAATATTTACACAGTGAAATAGCTTTTATGATGATGAACAGAAAGAAAAAAAAATATGACTGCCACGGTTTTCAAATAGAAAGCTAGATAATCATAAGTATGAAAACCTCTGACCTATGTTCAGAAGGTTCAAGAGAATATTCTTGTGCTTACAAAATATGCTAATGATTTATTGATTCAGAGGGAGTTAATTAAACAGACAGTCCATTAATTCATTCTATTTAATGATTATCACTTCAGAAGCTTATAGGAATAGATTGAGACACAATTACTCCTACCTAGTTATCTCTGTAAAGTCATAAGAATACGAAGAAAAACATAATGATTAATATTGGAAACACTTACAGGAAACACAAACTGTGAAAAACATAATTCAGAATCCTTTGCTTTGTATTAATGATCTAGAAAGATTAATTACATCAGATGTCTAGAAATGCTTCTTCAAGGGTGCAACCCATGATAACTCGTGAAGAGAGTTATTTATACAACAGTAGTATGAAAAATATCCTAAATTGATTTTACAAAAATAGATTATTTACACAATCAAAAATAAAACTGTCTAATGATCTGGTACTGCTTTGGTGGTGCGTTGTTTGATGACTATCGCTGAAAAAGTTGAAAAGTGGTTGAAGTTGGATCATTGTTCCCTCAAAAGCTGAATGTTGTTCAATAATCCTTAATCAAGTAAATCTGTTAATTCTTCCCAGCATTTCTTATCTGGGATAGAAATCTTTGTTATCCTCCTGTAAATTTCATCCATCTCGGTGTATTTAGTAAAAGTGGGCTTTACCAAAAATATATGCTTGATTTCATCCAGGATGAAGAAAGAATCCCTGAGTGTTTTTTAATATGAGAGCTATTGTCACCGATCCTTCGATATTGGCTACTAAAGCTGAATGGGTGCCTACCTCTGTTAACTTCTTGACATAGTCCTCGATTTCTTAGGCCATTGGATACTCAAATGACGGTAGTTTCAACTATTTCTTTAATGCTTTATACTCTGTCTAGTTCCTCTATTTTTAATAGTTAAGGCTCTGTGTCAATGTTTTCCTCTCGGCTCTGTGTGTAATGGTCTTCTTATGAATATAGGATTTTCAATAGGTTTCTTGTCGAGTCTTGGAGTAAACAGGGCTGTGACTAGTATTAGAACTGTTTATCCAAGCTCTGGTCTTCGGTTGATTACCTACAAAATACAACAATAATTAAGAAAACGTAGGGCCGACAAGAAAAGCAATTGATGGCTTTGTTTGCACAGGGATGCCTGAGGAAAGAGTTGTGGCAACGTTTTGAATGTAAATCAAGGTGAAATTACGTCAGAGAGGTTTGGGGTGGCGCTGGAGGGTTTAATGGATTTTATTTGTGAAACGAGTGAAAGGCACGAAAACGAAGGTTTTCGAGGTTTTAAAATGTAACGGGCAAGTTTTTGAATATGGCACAAAATTTCATATTTACGGATAATAGGCGGTTTATGGGGTTGGCGGGGAGGCAATATTAAGGGTCATCTCACTGCTTATGAGGCAAAGGCGGTTTTGAGAAGGGGTAACCCGATATACCCAGCGCATGACATGTAGCCTTAGGGGGGTCGAGGAAAACAACTTTATTAGATGGGTATTGTTTGGCCATCGGGCACTGCCGATATGGATGTGGAGTGTTGGTTTAAGCGGAAGTTGATCTAACAGTAGTCGAGCAAGGAAAGCGAGCGGGAGATAAAGCATGGGCTTAGGGAGAGGCCCAGTTCTTTAAACCTTGGCCGTATGGGTTTATTTAAGGTTAATGACGGGTTTAATATGATCAAGCAGAGCTTAATGAAGTGAGACGTGACATGTAGTGGCAGTTGTGGGTCTGGTAATTTAGTGAATGAAGTGATAGCATATCGCAAATCGCACTTTCTTCCACCCAATGGTTCATTCACTTATGAATGATGCAATGCGATATGATCCTACGGTCAGGAATCAACAGTCATCCAACGGTTGACAACATTATCGCACATTTCACTTTCTTCCGCCCAATGGTTCATTCACTTATGAATCCGATGAGATATGATCCTTTAGGAAATAACCATTTCAGCATTTCAAACCTTCAATTTCTACCTACCCTTCTATTCCTAACATTTTTACTTATCCTTCCAGAGTGCATTTGAACTAGCAACTCAATATTTTATTTTTATGAACAATCTATCTCTATACCTTATTTCTTCCATTGGCTCAGATTAAACTGTTGAGCCAATTTATTTTCTACCTATGAGAACAAATCCAATTATGATGCAACTGTATAATTGGATAAAATAACCTAGTATGGCATCTAAACAAACTGCACACAACTATTATATTTCAAACGGAATTTACAACAAAGTAGTGCATTTAGATTTGCAACACTTTCAGAGTTTATTTCTTTTTCTTTTCTGTCTAACCTAACATTTTATTTTGCCTTTATTTTTTAGGGCATCTACCCTAACATTTTCTTTGATATGGACATATTTATCAAAATATTTTCCTAACATTTTTTATTCAATATTCTTTTTGTCCATATCCTATCTTAACATTTTGTAAATACATTTTCATTTTTTGTCTAATTTATTCTAACTTATCAAAACCAAGAAATGCTACAACATTGGCTCCAACTGGGGACTGCTTTCTCCTGTAGAATGCAGAGAACCTACAGATCCATTTGCTTTCTCCTCGGGCTATGGAGTCCTTTGCTATAAAAAATCTCACTGGCAGCTTAAAAAGTAAAATAAGTCGAAGTATTTACAATGAAATGTATCCCAACTTCTCAGTATTGAATGAAATGTTTGAAAAACCTTCCATTTACAGGATAAGTGGAATATTGTCCCTCAAGATTTTGTAGCACAAAAGTGTTGTTACCCTTTACTTCAACAATTGTTAAAGGAACAAACCATAGATTATCAAACTTACCATGCTTTCCCTTTCCCTCCCTCCTGGAGTCCCATCTTAGAACTAGTCCACCTTCCCTAAAGTCCTTTTCCCTAGCTTTTCTGTGATACAGGCTTTTCATCTTATTTTGATATTTCTTCAATTTGTATTGAACTTCATCTCTGTTTTCATTTAGTTCAATAATCTGATTTATCCTTCTTGAAAAATCATCAGGTTCATCTGTTGAGTCCTACAAGAATTTTAAAACTTGGAAAGCCAAATTGGTGGGAAAAATTGCATCTTTCCCATAGACTAACTGAAAAGGAGATTTCCCATTATATATTTTTAGAGTTATTATGTTTTCCCATACTGGATAAATTAAATGAGAGTCCCAGCTCTTTTTATAATCTGCTAGGGTCTTTTTGATTACCTTTACCATAATTTTATTTGAGGATTCTGTGAGGCCATTACCTTGAGGGTAGTATGGAGTTGAATGATGTAACATAATCTGATATTTCTGGCAAAACTCTATCATTTTAACACTAGAGAATTTTGTTGCATTATCTGTAACAATTTGAGTTTGGCAACCAAACCTAGATAAGATATTTTCTTCAATGAATTTAATTACTACAGAATCGGTAGCATTTCTTATCGGAATTGCTTCTACCCATTTAGTGAAGTAGTATGTTGCTGTGAGAATCCATATGTGATGATTACTTGAAGTGGGATGGATTTCTCCAACAAAATCTAATCCCCATTGAAGGAAATGTGCTGAGATTGTTGATGGTACTAGTGGAAGAGCTGTTAGTTTCTACTTACCAGCAAACATCTAACAAGGAACACAACCTTTGACCTTTGCCCCTACTTGCAAGAACAATGTTGGCCAATAAAATCCTCCCCTTAAAATCTTGTATGTTGTTTCTCTCCAAGCATAATGTCCTACACAAAATCTTGTATGGAACTGATCAATGATTCCTTCAGAAACTGATTATGTTAAACATAATAAAAAAATATTCAGTGGATCTTTCTAGTGCAAATTTGCATTTATGATGCAGTACTTGACTGCTTTCAATTTTAGATTTTTACACTGGGCTTTGGAAAATGATGTTGCGCATTCAAAATGGAGCAAAAACTTTACAATGTCTTTATACCAATCTGAGAATAGAAATTTGTCATCAATATGTAAAGGGCTAATTTGATCTGAAGGTAATATGGATTCTTTTCTTCAGCTTGAAGAGAAGGTTCTTGTGGATTCTCCCCTTGTAAAATTAGGAAAGGTTCTTGTGGATTCTTCCCTTGTGCAAGGACAGAAAGTTCTTGTGGACTCTTCCCTTGTACTTCTAAAATAGAATTGATTCCAAGAAATTTGCAATTGGATTCTTTTAGAAGCTTGGCTAATCCCTGGCCTTTTACTAGCTTTGTAGTTTTGATAGTTAAATCAAACTTAAGTATTTGTGTGATCCACCTACCTATTTTCCCATTAGTGTCAGGTTGAGTTAAAACGATTTCTACAGCACCATTAGGAACATAAGCAGTAATAGGTGAATGTAGGACATACATCCTGAAAGATTGCAGGGCTTGAATGAGGGCATAGGCTTGCTTCTTGATTATGCCATACTTAAGTTCAGCATCTCTCATAACCTTACTAAAAAATGCTATGGGATGGTCATGGGAATCTTTATTATTTTGTAATATAACAGCAGCAAGGGTTGTCTCTGAGGCAAAATACAAGATACTGAATGGTTTAGTATAATTAGGGTTCGCCAAGGTGGGAGCCTCGGAAATAAATTTCTTGATCTGATCAAATTCATGCCTAGAAGAGTCAATCCATTTAACTTCATGATCCTTTCAGGGCATGTTAGTTATGTCTTTTACAATCTCCGCATAATTCAGGATGAATCTCCTTCAAAAATTACTCTTACCCAGAAAAGCTTGAATTTCTTTCTTGTTTCTAGGTAAGGTCAATGTTTCAATGGTAGACACATGCTTGGGATCAATTACCACTCCTTCCTTTGAGATTATATGGCCTAATAGTTTTCCTTCTTTGATAGAAAACAAAGACTTTTTAGGGTTCAATGATATCCCAAATTTCCTACACCTGTCAAAAACCTTGATCAAGTGCTTTATATGTTTTGGATTAGATTTAGAAAAAACAGTAATGTCATCAAGATAAATAACCACAAATTTGTTTACCTGACCCAGGAAATCTACATCCATAGCTCTCTGAAATGTTGCTCCAGAATTTGATAAGCCAAATGGCATTCTAGCGTACATAAATGTACCCCAGGGTGTAGTGAAGGTTGTCTTTTCCCTGTCTACTGGATCAACATTCACCTGATTATAACCTGAAAAACCATCAAGCATAGAAAGTATTTGTGCTCCTGAAACCATTTGAAGTAACTGATCCATTTTGGGCAAAGGGTAATTATCCTTTAATGATGCTTTGTTCAAATTTCTAAAGTCCACACAAAGCTTGATTTCTCCATTCTTTTTCCTAACAGGAACTAAATTTGCAACCCAATTAGAATATCTAAGAGGGAGAATGATTTGGGCATCTATCATTTTCTTAATTTCCTTTTTGACAGTTGGTAGAAGGGTTGGATTAATCCTCCTAAGTTTTTGTTGATAAGGGACTGTTTTTGGCTTCAAAGCGATCTTATGATGTATTAATGAAGTATCATAAGTTTTTAGATCAGCATAGGTCTAAGAAAAAACATCCTTATAATTTTGAAGTAACTTAAGATATTGAGTTTTAATCTCAGGGTCTAGAGATGCACATATTTTGATGCTTTTGACATCATCATTTGTTCCAATGTTAATTTCTTCTATGTTCTCTTCCGAAGAAATGGACTGAGGATTTCGGAGAACATTTTTATCAAACAATTTTTCTAAAGGTATCAAGCCTTTGGGAATAAAATTGTTAGACAATTGAATAATATTATGATCAACAAATTTTGAACTGAAATCTAAAGTATCATTCTCACTTGTATTTTCATTTATTTCGGATCTATCTTCATCAATTTGTAGAACAGAAAATTGATCTACAATTTTCATAAAATATTTCAAGTGTTCATCATCTTCAAATATCTGCCAGTGTTTTAGATTGTCTGGGATAGGTGGTCTATACTTGACTTGTATTTGGTAGAGTAAATTAGTCTGATCAGGAATTTTAAATAAACTAGCAGAAACAGCTAAGGCATATGCATGAATATTTGGATCTCTTGGAATATAAGTCAAATTAAAAGCATCAAAGAAGTTTTCAACTGAATCCCATACTTCATTTAGGTAAGACCTAAGTCTAGGGTGTTTAGTCTGTCAAGTATTTCTCACTTGTTTGACAATAAGTTCTGAATCAATCAAAACACTTAAGTTTTGAACCTTTAAGCTTTTGGCCAATTTCAATCCCAAAATGAAAGCTTCATATTCAACCACATTATTTGTAACTTCAAAGTCGAGCTTACATGATTGGATAATGTTTTCTTTTTCTGGTGATATTAATACCACTCCAACGCCTGGTCCATCTTTTGTAGAGGAGCCATCAAAGAATAGTTTCCATATATCAGTTTGATTTGGTACTGGACTTTCAATTACATCTTCGATTTTAACTTTAGTTTCATGCACTTGGTTTGAAGAGAGTTGAAAGCAACCAAAATATTGGTCAAATGCATATATGGGATGGTTCCTTGGTTGGTCTATTTTACAAACAGTGTGCACAAATCTCACCTCCCTATATAATCTTAGTTGTTCTCCCCCATAAACTAGAATAGTAGTATAAGACATATCCATCTGAAGAGTTTCCCCTAATTCCTTGTTAGGAGCATTCCAAATTTGGGAGGGATATCTGTGACAACTATATCAAGTACTACACTTTTCACTGGAATTTGGGCAAGGGTGACTACTAAATCCTTAATCAATCCTAAGAAAGGCACCCTTTTAGAATCAAAGGTGTACAAGTCATGATAGGATATAGTGATGTCAAGTTTCAAATGATCCATGATAGTTTTTGGCATGAGTTTATGTGATGCTCTAGAATCAAGCATACAATTATACAACATGGAATCATTTGTCTTAAGAGTTACATAGAAAGGAGGCACTATTTCATCTATCATATCTGAGCTTGGGCCAAAAACAACTATTGGTTTTTCATCTTGTAGACTGATGATATCACCTTCAGCATCAACCGAGGTATTTTGTATCCATTTGGAGACCTAATTTTTGTACCCAAGGTTCTTAGAAATTTGTGAAAGAGGAATTGGGATTTTAACTCTTTCTAACTCTTTTTCAAGATTAAATGTAGTCAATGTATCTTTGTCATTTTGAGGAATATCAATTGGGTGTTCTAATGGTCGAATAAAAGTTGTTTGAGTTTGAGTAGTTTTGGCACGAGGTTCAATTACTGGAGTTTCCTTAGGAGGTCTTCCAGGACCAGGCCTAGGCCTAAGATCATAGCTTTTTTTCAACTCTGCAATTAAAAATTCAGAGAAGGCATGGTATTTAGAAACCTGTGAAGATTCTTGATCTTCTTTAACCTGATTTTGTTGTGTAAGAGGAATAATAACTTTTTGATTAGAGGAAGTATCCATATTATTTATATCTTCAGTGATGGTCATAGTATTATCATCAAGTTGTTGATCATCTATCAACAAAGGGGTGGGAATCTGCAGATCATTACTAGGTCTCTAAAGAATTCGTAATTGTGGATTTCTTTGATACTGACCTTGATTTTGATTTTGGGGTCTGGAAACTGTTTGTTGAATTGTTCTAGGTTGAGTCTCAATCTTGGAAATTCTATTAGATAGATTTCTAAGAAGAGAAGTTATTTCATCTATTTTAGAATTTTCAGTTTTAGTCTTAGAAGAACTAGAAGCCTTTGGTGTCGATTTGAGTTTTCTTTGGGCCTTTTCCTCTTTGACTTTAAAAGAAGTTGAAGCAGCCCTGTTTTCTTCTACCTCAATAGAATTTGTTTGCATATCTTCAAGAGTTCTTGAAGTTCTCTCTCTCATCATAACAACAAAATCATCATCAAAGGCTTTAGAAAATCTAGACTTTGTTGCTGCTACAGGGGGTTTACAATCAAGGGGCATTTTATGATAAAGCTTATTGAATCTTTTGATAAAGTCTGATACAGGTTCACCAAAATTTCTTTTAAGTTCATCAAACTTAGTGAAAAAGTAAAGATGATCGTTTTTCACACCACACTGGTTTTTAAATATATTTGTAAGTCCTTCCCAATTTCTAATGGTATTTGCCGGTAACTGCCTAAACCAAATTCTTACATTTCCTTCAAGTGATTGTACAAACAACCTCATGTAAACATTTTCTTGTTCAATATTTATGTTATCTGCAAATTCTAAAAAGGCTTGAAGATGGTCTTCAACAGAAGGACCGGTTTCTCCATTATACCTTGGAAGGTATTTCAAATATCTAGCTAGGAATGCATCGAGAGTAGGAGGTAAGACTAAAGCTGCATAACTAGCCTGTACAATAGGTTGGAAAGCCATAATGGGAGGTGGTGTATGAGGTGTTTGTGTGGATGAAGAAGTTGAAGAAGGTGATTGTGGGGGTGAAGAACTATTTGGAGGTGAATAAGGAGGGGATCTCCTGAATGATTTCAAAGGAGTCTTAAGAACTAACTTCTCGACTCGTGGATGAATACCCTCCTTTGTTTCAAAGAGTGGATTTGAATACACAGAGAAGGTCTCTTCGGGTTGTTCAGAAGTAGAAGCTTCAGGTTGTCCAAAAGTGGGAGGAAACGAATAAGTGGTAGGGGATATGAAATCTATTGGTTTATATTTTGGTAAATTAACACCCAAGTTAGACTCAGTTTTAGGTGATCCTGGTGGTAGTGAGGGTTCTGGATGAGTTTCAAATGAATGAATGAGGAATGCTGATTTAAAACCAACTCCCTTGTTTAAGAGTTCAACAACCCTAAGTGATAGGTGGGAGTAATCTGGATAGGATGGAATGTTACTATAAGCATCAAATGATGCTAAATCTTCAAAATGCAAGACTAAAGAAGAAGAAGAAGAGGGTTGATGTCCCCTTTTATAACTAGCTTTTCTCATAATTTTTTAGGGTCTGACAAAGGATCAACTAATTTACCCTCTGAACGATATCTGGTGTGCTTAAAAGGTGCCAGTTTGGGAGAGTGGAGTCACCAAGTGAAGGATTTTAACCTTTATATACCTTTAATCACCTTAAAGGAATAGAATACATATTGTTGCCCTAGGAAAACTTCATGAAATTCGAGTCCCCAGCAATGACGCCAGTTTGATGTTTTAGTTCTGAGATAATAATGGTCAACTATTATGCTAGAGCATCTAAGATAAATGTTTTGGGGGTTTTGTTTTAATTTGGGAGACCAATGAATGAAACAGATATAGAACTGATATGCTGTTGAACCCCCAAAAATCGGGTCGACAACAAGGGGGATACTCGCCCGGTCTAGACCTTGGTTGGCAGCTCCTTATCTGTTTGGTATAGCAGGTCCGACTGGGGATAATGGGACCAGTTTCCCAATCAATGAGTGTGTGTGTGTAGAATTTGATGTTGCTGATCTAACAGTTCCTATTTAAGATATTCTAATTCAAACTTTAATCTAATTCTATGCTATTGTATTCTAATAAACAACACATCTAAGTCTATACTAACCCGGGATGTAATTCTTCTATTATGTGATCTAAAGAGATTTCAAATAACAACTGGTAATAAAGATCATTCAGTGATTATAAGAAAGGAAATCAATAAATATGAACCACTTCGCATAAAAAGTTAGACGAAACAGTTGTGAAAAACATATCGCATAATGAGCTATTCATACATTAAGCATAAATAAATAGCTATCACCATACAAAAGTGCCAAATGATAACTCAGGAATTCATGCAATAATACATAAACAACTAAAAACTGTATATCACCTTAACACATAAGTAAAAATGGTCAAGAGATAAAAGTACCATTTATGACTAGTCCTACTCATAAGCTTCAAGCGACAATGATTTATCTCTCCTTGCTCTAACATCCACTAAGGGTACAGAAGTGCAACATCAGTAGCAGATATCAAATGCAAACATCAACAAATCTTGATCCATTCATTCACCAAAACCTCCTTTAAGGGTGCAAAAGTGCATGTTCTGAGGACAAGTTTTTGATAAATTTCTGGACCCTTCTCTAAATGCATGAGAAGGGTTTAAATACTACTAACTAAATAACTTAATTACACAGATTTAGGATACTGTTTAAATGACTGCCCTTTTTCTAAGCAAAACTAAAACAAAACTATTTCTAAAAATTAAATCTAATATCTAACTATTTATGTATTTGCTCCTTAATGTTGCAAGCATTCAGTATTTGCCTGGGAGAGTCGGCTAACTGTCTTCCGCTTTTGGTTGAGCTAAGCAAACAGAAATGGTAAGAGCTGGCACCATCTTTTCAGCAAAATCGATGATATACTCGAGAGTCATCTTCTGACTATGTGGCTTCACCGCGTATGCTCAGTAATAATCCAAGTTCAACTTGGTTAACCCTTGAATCGCTTCTGCCTTTTCTTTAGCTTTATGTTTCCAGTTTGTTCTTTACCATTGCTTTCTTCCATTTTCAGACTTACAAGTGACTGAGCAATTAGAGGCTTTGCTTTTTGAGCAATTTTCTCAGCGATGCACGATTAGCGCTAGGCGAGATTAGTGCTAGGTGAGATTAGCGCTAGGCGCTAATCGCGCATCGGAAACTGCCTCCGTTCTTTGATCCGAGCTTCTCTGATGCGTTTTTCTCCTTTGGCGCCTTTTGCTTTACCGGGTATAAAGCTTCAAAATTTGTAAAAATAATGCTTTCGTGAGCTCTTGACCTTGAGCGTTAAACTGCCTGTTGATATCAGCACCGTTCAATACTCATTCAACCATGGTTGTAAATGAAAGATCTGTAATGGATGGCTCAGCAGCGTTCTGTGAATCTGCGGCTCTATTGCATGCGGGCGTCTTTTCTCTGTCTTTGAACATTGGAGTTTTACCCTTTTTCCTCATGGCTTCCTGCACATTGCTTTGTGTAACTTTTTGTTTTTCGTTCCTGCAGTTCACAAGTGAGGAGAGAGTAATGATAATAAAAATTGACAAGAAAGCTTTAAATGCTACGGATATGCAAAAACATGCCACCTGACGTAAACTGGCTCTTCGAACAACACAAAACCATCTTTTATTAACAACTGGCATATAATTCATTAATTATCATTAAAGCGCGTATCCAGTTCTTGGTTTATGGAAAACTTTTCTTGAATATTGAGCCAGGAAAATTTGCGATGGAATGTTTCTGCGATCTGCATCGCAGTATCGCATTTCACTGTATCACATTATCGCAATTTCATCGTGTTGTGCTATCGCAAGGTTGCTTGATCGCGCTATCGCAAGATCGCGGATCGCAGTATCGCAAAATCGTAGATCGCTGTAATCGTTATGTGTTTTTCATGCAATTTTGCGATATGCGATATGCGATATCGGATATCGGCGATTTTTTAAGGTTTTCCAATGTGAGTTTTCATTAATGCATGCGATGCGATGGAGTTCACGTTGCAATCTCACAATTTATCATTTTTACTCATAAGGAAATGTCCTATCATTCTTTGCGCGATGCGATGTTTCTTAAGGAGTAAAAATACATGAACCTTTATTGATTTTTTGAATTTTTTACTAAGCGTCCCCACTTACCTAGTGTTATTGCTAATACTAAATAAGGAGGGGGGTTGTTGGTGGCCACAACAATTGGCGATTCACTTGGAAGAACCAGTTATCTCTGTTTTTCTATTGAATTTTCTAAACTTCCAAAACATAAAATTTTTCAGAAAATTAAACTTTATTATGGAAAGATAAAGTACATTATGCTCTAACCTGTCAATGATATTTTGTTTCAACCATTTTCCACTTTGATTATTTGCTTCCTCAGGCTAGTCCTTGTATTTACATCAGTCATTACTTGGTCTTGTAAAGATAAAACAAAGTCTCCTCTGTAAACCAGTTTTAAATATGCTCATTTGTCGTAGGTAGAGCCTCTGCTGCCAGCAGGCATTTATAGCCTCGACAGGGTTACCTGTTACCCAGCAATGATCCTATATCCTACTTAAGGCAGCCTACAACTTTTAAAGAAAAATCCATATCCACACTTATTTCTTTGATTTTCTTTTTTATTCTTAAAGAACAATGTCTTGGTTTGGTAGCCAAATTATGACACAGTCATTCACTTGATTTATAACTTTGCTGAACAAGCTGGCTCGTGATGAGACCCCTTGTCTTTTGATTGCAACAATCTTGAGTCATTGCCCTGTTGTGGTGTACAGTATTGGAAAAGTCAGCAAGTTATAATATCTGTGATAATGATAAGCTGGCTCGTGATGAGACCTCTTATTCTTCAAGATAAAGTGTATCCTTGGGTTGTTCCTCTGAAAGTTGTGATTTCCTTAGTAGGGAGGAAGTCATTGTTTCCTTAAGATAGCTCTTGACAACAATAATAGAGTTTTTGGAAACAGCTGTTCTACAAAGAATCTTTATTTTGTTATTGATACCTTTCATTGTACTGAGATAAAACAATTTCTTCACTAAAGGTTGTTTTCATCAAACTTTTTGAAGTTGAAACTAGTATCATATCTGAGCTAGAGTCTTTAATTGTATCTATCAATAATAAAGGTCAGTTTTCCAAAAGATTTTCTATTTATACAAGCGAAAAGTTCAAAATCTAAAAGAGAATTGGTGTCTTTTTCGTAAATGCCTAATGTAACCACTCACAACTAGTTTTATTATGAAAAAAAAAAACAACTACTCTACAAAAATAGAAGAATAATCTTCTATGGAAAATATTTCTTGAGAATTTATCCATTAACAGGCAGAGGATCCCTCTTACCTGCTAAATCCTGTAACACAAACATTGATGGACCTATGCCTTCTACAATTTGAAAAGGACCAAGCCACCTTCTTTGAAATTTTGTATGTTTTCCCTTTTCTTCATGAGCCTTGTCCCACTTTAAAACTAAATCTCCCATCTGAAAATATTTTCTGGTCATTATGTTTGAATCAAAAGAGGATTCTACTAGTGCTTGATGATGAGCATGCGTTTTCCTAGCCTGTTCTCGTTGTTCTTCTAATTTAATTATTTCCATTTGTCTCAGTTGTAAGGAGGAAGTGGGTACTTCATCAATGTACTGAACTAAAGACAAAGAGGGAATTGTTAAGTGAGTTGGAAGAACCACTTCTTTTCCCATAAACTAAATTAAAGGGAGAAGTGCCGATAGAATTTTTTTGCGTTATTCGGTCTGCCCATAAAGCATATATCAAAGCCTTGTGCCAATTTTTATGATTTTGGTCAACTGTTCTTTTAATAATCCTGATTAGGTTTTTATTTGTTGACTCATCTAACCCATTGCCTTGTGGGTAGTAATTGGCCGAATATTTAAGTTTGAATCCTCTTTTAAGTGCGAATTTAGTCATTTCATTTCAAGAAAAGTATGATGCATTATCAAACATTAAAGCGGATGGCAATCCAAACCTGGTGATTATAAATTGATCTATGAACTCAATGATATTTTCAGCATTAGCCGTCTTGAGTGGAACTGCTTCTACCCACTTAGTAAAATAATTTGTTGCTATGAGGATGTATCTATGCTGCTTAGAAGAGTGAGGAACGACCTCACCTATTATGTCCAATCCCCATTAACTGAAAGGTTGCTCAATGTTTGCCGGCTGCAGTGGCAAGGATGGCTTCTTTTGTCTTCCAACAGTAGTTTGGCAAACTTGACATCTCCTCACGTAACTATGCGAGTCTTTAAATAACGTGGGCCAGTAATATCCTGCACGTAAGATTTTATGTGCAGTAGCATCTCTAGCATAGTGTCCGCCTGCCGGCCCATCGTGGAGTTCCTGCAAAACTTTTTCAGCTTCAGATTTCTCAAGACACCTAAGGAGAACAGAATCATAATTTATTCTAAAAAGAATATCATTTATGAGCTGATATTGTTTGGCTTTCAACCTTAGAGCTCTTTTCTTAGTATGATCGAGGTGTGAAGGAGCATATCCGTTCTTAAGATAATAAATGATATCAGTGTATAATGACTCTGCATCGTTTAGGCTTACCTCGCACATTTGTACCTCTTCAGATGGAATTTCAGAAATTTGCGATGCTCCAGCCAGCATTTTGCAGAAGCCTTGACCTCTTACAATATTTTCTAGTTTAAGTCGTATTCCTGTAAGGCAGTAACCCAATTGGCCCTTTTCTCACCCACATCCTTCTGTACTAGAAGGTTCCTTACCGCTGGAAACGGTACTATAATCTTAGTATGGGTTTTAAGTAAGAAAGGTTTGAAGTATTTGACCGCTTTGAAAACAGCATAAGCCTATTTCTCCATGTCTGAATAATTTAGTTCAGCACCCTGTAAATTTGAACTAAAAAACGCAATTGGGGCTTCCGCTTTTTCTTGATTTGCTTGAGTTAGTATCGCAGCATATGACTTATCTGAGGCAAATGTGTATAAAATAAAAGGCTCTGAAAAATTTAGAGTTGCTAAAGATGGAGCATTAATAATAGCTTGTTTGATCAGGTTGAATGCTTCATGTTCATCTTGGCCCCATTTAAAATTTGAGTTCTTTTTAATCATGGTTTGTAAAGGAGACACGATTCGTGAAAAATCTGGAACGAATCTCTTTACAAAGTTAATCTGAACAAGGAAAGATTGCATGGATTTTTTGTTGTGAGGTAGGGATATTTCAGAAATTTCTTTGATTCTGTCGGAATCGATGTGAATATCGGATTTTGACACTATGAATCCTAGAAGTTTCCCTTCACTTAATGCGAAAAAAGATTTCTTTGGGTTAAGTGAAATTCCATACCTTAAACACCGTTGAAAGATTTGTTTCAAGTCTTTGAGATGGTCGCTTCGCTTCTTCGAATACACTGTTATATCATCCAAATAAATTACTACAGATTTATTGACTAAACCTTTGAATGTGATGTCCATGGCTCTCTGAAATGTGGCACCAGCATTAATCAAACCAAATGGCATCTTTCGATATGCATACGTGCCCCATTTAGTTCTAAATGTGGTTTTAAATTGGTCATCAAGATGTACCAACACTTGATTGTATCCTGAAAATCCATCCAAGAAAGACATTATTCTGAGCCTGCCACTGCCTGCAGTATCTGTTCTATAGGTGGTAAAGGAAAATTATCTTTTTGACAGGCTTTGTTAAGGTTTCGAAAGTCAATGCAGATCCTAATATCTCCGTTTTTCTTTCTAACAGGTACCATATTGGAGACCCATTTGGAATGTCTGACGGGAAAGATTATTCTGGCTTTCAATAACTTATTGAGCTCAGTTTTTATCTGGTTTTCTAAATTGGGGTGGATCTTTCTCAGCTTTTGTTGGACAGGTTTTTCATTATCGATCATGGGAATAGTATGTTGGATGATGGAAGTGTCGTATGTTTTCAACTCATCATAATTCCAGGCAAAAACATTTTTATATTGTCTCAAAAGACGAATATACGCTAGTTTTTCTTCAGGGGTTAGGCCGAGACCTAGATTAATGTTTTGTGGTTTGGCATCGGTTCCTAGGTTTACTAATTCATAGTTCAAGGTTGAACTTTGGAGTTTTGAATTGGTAGACCTCTTAAATTGATCTTTCAAATCATACAAGTCTTCTAACTTGACCACCGACTTAGGTATAGCATTATTAGTGCTATCTTGTTGCAATTGTCGATCATGTTGGTCTTCATCAATTATTTGATTGGAGTAGGATCCTTCAGATGTGAGGAAATTTACAATATCGGGATCGTCATTGAATACTCTCCAATTTGTGATGTTATCAGGAATGGATGGTCTAAAGATTAATTCTATTGAGAATATATTTGGACTAAAATCTTCTGAAGGAATAAGCTTAGAAGCTACGTTAGCCAAAAGGTCTGCACTTGCGTTTTGGAGTCTGGGGATTGAAGAGATATTAAACGCTATGAAATGCTCAGTTAGACCTTGAACTAAGGATTGATAATGTTTTAAATGACCTAATAAGCAATGTATAGTGTTACGTACCTGTTTAACCACAATCTCAGAGTCTCCAAAAACTTGAAGATACTTGATGTCTAACCCGATTGCTTTGTACAAGCCTTGGACCAAAGCCTCATATTCTGCTGTATTGTTGGTGCAATCGAATTCGAGTCTGCATGTGAGCATGATTTTATCTCCTTCTGGACTAATCAGAACAAATCCTGCTCCTACTCCTTCGTTAGATCTAGAACCATCAAAAAATAATTTCCAAAACAAAGATTTATTTACAGGTTTATCTAAAAAATTGATACATTTCGAACTATTAGTTCGAGAAAAAATTTCGACTTGGGACAAAACAGAGTGTTCTAAATAGGGTGACGCATGAGCATTGAAATTGCCGAGGAAAGAATCTACCGAGTAATTGCCAATAATGTTGTTGTTATACGCTACTGGTTCATTTTCCCCCTCTAGCTCCGTTACTATGTACTTCTGATGTAGCTCTCGTTCAACTTTTATTTGATTCGGTTTACCATTGTAGGGCAGCCACATGTGTGACCAGTTGGTTGCGAAGTATCCATGAAGTTTTTCTGACCAATCCCTGCTAAGGATTAAGCCATAGAATTCAGGAATGTCAGCAACTAAAATGTCAATAACTTGACATACCTTTGGGTTGGATGACAACCTTATGGTTACTTGATTTAGTTCGCCAATCACTTCGACTTGAGATCGATCTAGCTGAACTATGCGCACAATGGATTTCTGTGGTTGAACGTTTAACTTGGCACATATGGATTTGGGTAAAATATTCGATGAAGCACCAGAATCTACCAAACAATTGTGCACATTTTTATTGAAGATTTCATAAGTAAGGAGAAATGGGGGAGTGTGAGATCTTGATCTTCCTCCAATTAGAGCGATGTCGTTCAGATCAATCTTATTGATCACGTTAGTTGGAGGTCTTCCCATGTTATGGGAAGCTTGAGAAAGTACAGCGGCAGGCAAAGGTGCAACTGGCACAGCATGTAATTCTTTCATCATTATCTTCTGTTGATGCTTCAACTTGCTCAGTTCGTAAAGGGTGATGTTAGCCCTAGTCTTCTTCATGTCTTCTATAATATTGTACTCCATTTCATCCGACACAATCAGTGTTTTAGATGGAGTTGTTTCATCTGTTTGGACTGGGCTGGTTTGAGTCGCTTTAGATGTCATTTTCTTTGTTGCGACTTTATCCTTTATTGCAGAGCTTACGCTCTTTGGCTTAGGGATAGTCTAGGGAGGATCAAGCTTATTTTTGCTTCGTGTGCTAACTGGAAATACTTCTTGATCTTCTTCTTGTGGGAGGATGAAATCCCACATTCCTTGTAATTCCACAACTTCTTCTTCATCAGTCTGCCCTTCAGTGGCAATTTCCTCTTCCTCTTCCTCGGATTCAGCATTTGAAATAGCATTGGGTGGCTTTGAATCCGTTGAAGGACCTCTTTTAAAAGCTCTGTAGGGCTTTTTTGAAGAAGTTTCTGCTACTTGCTTTTTTATGTCAACCATTTCATTGGACATGGTCTTTAGAAATTTCTGCAATCCTTCCAAATCGAATGGATCTTTTTCTTGTTTCTTCTTGGAGTCTTCCTTGAAGGTGACTTTTTTGGATTTACGTTCCTCTATCGCGGATTTCTTTTCCAGGGCTATTATTCGTTTCTCTACTGCTATTGCTTCTTTCATGTTATCGGCTAAGGTTGTTTTATTGGCCCTGTCCACGAAGATTGCTATGTTCGATGGTAGAGCGGTGATATACCACTCACATCGTACTTCTTCGCTGGGCTAGGAAGCAGTAGGAATTTTGTTGAAAATTTTATTGAAACGTAAATTGAAATCTTTGATAGGCTCTCTATTTTCGGCTCTAAGGTTGGATAGGTCATTGATTAACGTTGTCGTAAACCTGTCATCACCAAACTTGGTTAGGAATTGCTCAAGGAAGATGTCCCAACTAGTGATGGATCTGAAGGGTAATGAAAAATACCATGACCCGGTTGTTCCTTGTAGAGTATAACGAAAAAGCCGAACAACAGCATCTTCATTAGTAACCCCATTGAGATTAATGGATAGCATGAAGTTGTTTATGTGCTCTTCTGCTAGCATGTCTGCCTCAGGATTAAATTTAGGCAGCCATTTCTCAGGATGGGTCGGTATTTGACTCAAGGGTGCAGGCATTAAGACTGCCCCAGGGTTATTCCATGGAGACTGGGCCATTGTTGAACTGCTAACAGAGGAAAGTGCAGAAGATGATCCCTGCGGCTGGGAGGATGAGGATACTACGATTGTAGATGATTGAAGAGGAGTTGTGGGAGTTCCAGTGGACGGATGGATGATGATTTGGAGTGGTGGAGTGGATGGTTGACTTCGCGGTGAAGAAGTTGAGATGGACGATGTTGACGAAAGAGTCTCGCTGTCAGACTCTTTAGGTGATTTCCTCGCTCTTTTCCTGGTGGGAAGAGGTAATTCGGTTGGCTGAACGCCAAACTTTTCACTCTTTAGCCTGGTCAGGGGATGAGCAGGATTGTAATGCGAAGTCACGCTGCCTTGAGATTTATCAGACCTTTGAGGAGAAATGGAAAATCGCTGAAGTTTGTGAATCAGAGATTCGACTTCAGGAAGTTCAACGGTAGATTGTTCTGAAATGTCAGGGTGTGTAGCAGCGGTTGATACTCGAGCAACTTCTAACTCTGGATTTAAGTGTAATGGAGAAGTCGGGGGAGATGGTGAGGGCGATTTACTCTCAGAATGGTATTCAGATTTGGATTTACTTGCCATTCATAGTTCATGCCCTCCTTCTAGCGCCAAATATGTTGAAGCCCCGAAAATCGGGTCGACAACAAGGGGGATACCCGCCCGGTCCGGACCTTGGTTGGCAGCTCCTTATCCGTTTGGTATAGCGGGTCCGACTGGGGATAATGGGACCAGTTTCCCAATCTATGAGTGTGTGTGTGTGTAGAATTTGATGTTGCTGATCTAACAGTTCCTATTTAAGATATTCTAATTCAAACTTTAATCTAATTCTATGCTATTGTATTCTAATAAACAGCACATCTAAGTCTATACTAACCCGGGATGTAATTCTTCTATTATGCGATCTAAAGAGATTTCAAATAACAACTGGTAATAAAGATCATTCAGTGATTATAAGAAAGGAAATCAATAAAGATGAACCACTTCGCATAAAAAGTTAGACAAAACAGTTGTGAAAAACATATTGCATAATGAGCTATTCATACATTAAGCATAAATAAATAGCTATCACCGTACAAAAGTGCCAAATGATAACTCAGGAATTCATGCAATAATACATAAACAACTAAAAACTGTATATCACCTTAACACATAAGCAGAAATGGTCAAGAGATAAAAATACCATTTATGACTAGTCCTACTCATAAGCTTCAAGCGACAATGATTTATCTCTCCTTGCTCTAACATCCACTAAGAGTACAGAAGTGCAACATCAGTAGCAGATATCAAATGCAAACATCAACAAATCTTGATCCATTCATTCACCAAAACCTCCTCTGAGGGTGCAAAAGTGCATGTTCTGAGAACAAGTTTTTGATAAATTTCTGGACCCTTCTCTAAATGCATGAGAAGGGTTTAAATACTAATAACTAAATAACTTAATTACACAGATTCAGGATACAGTTTAAATGACCGCCCTTTTTCTAAGCAAAACTAAAACAAAACTATTTCTAAAAATTAAATCTAATATCTAACTATTTCTGTATTTGCTCCTTAATGTTGCAAGCATTCAGTGTTTGCCTGGGAGAGTCGGCTGACTGTCTTCTGCTTTTGGTTGAGCTAAGCAAACAGAAATGGTAAGAGCTGGCACCATCTTTTCAGCAAAATCGATGATATACTCGAGAGTCATCTTCTGACTATGTGGCTTCACCGCGTATGCTCAGTAATAATCCAAGTTCAACTTGGTTAACCCTTGAATCGCTTCTGCCTTTTCTTTAGCTTTATGTTTCCAGTTTGTTCTTTACCATTGCTTTCTTGCATTTTTCGGACTTACAAGTGACTGAGCAGTTAGAGGCTTTGCTTTTTGAGCAATTTTCTCAGCGATGCGCGATTAGCGCTAGGCACTAATCGCGCATCGGAAACTGCCTCCGTTCTTTGATCCGGGCTTCTCTGATGCGTTTTTCTCCTTTGGCGCCTTTTGCTTTACCGGGTATAAAGCTTCAAAATTTGTAAAAATAATGCTTTCGTGAGCTCTTGACCTTGAGCATTAAACTGTCTGTTGATATCAACACCGTTCAATACTCATTCAACCATGGTTGTAAATGAAAGATCTGTAATGGATGGCTCAGTAGCGTTCTATGAATCTGCAGCTCTGTTGCATGCGGGCGTCTTTCTCTGTCTTTGAACATTGGAGTTTTACCCTTTTTCCTCATGGCTTCCTGCACATTGCTTTGTGTTTTTGTTTTTCGTTCCTGCAGTTCACAAGTGAGGAGAGAGTAATGATAATAAAAATTGACAGGAAAGCTTTAAATGCTACGGATATGCAAAAACATGCCACCTGACATAAACTGGCTCTTCGAACAACACAAAACCATCTTTCATTAACAACTAGCGTATAATTCATTAATTATCATTAAAGCGCGTATTCAGTTCTTGGTTTATGGAAAACTTTTCTTGAATATTGAGCCAGGAAAATTTGCGATGGAATGTTTCTGCGATCTACATCGCAGTATCGCATTTCACTGTATCGCATTATCGCAATTTCATCGTGTTGTGCTATCGCAAGGTTGCTTGATCGCGCTATCGCAAGATCGCGGATCGCAGTATTGCAAAATCGCAGATCGTTGTAATCGTTATGTGTTTTTCATGCAATTTTGCGATATGCGATATGCGATATCGCATATCGGCGATTTTTTAAGGTTTTCCAATGTGAGTTTTTATTAATGCATGCGATGCGATGGAGTTCGCGTTGCAATCTCGCAGTTTATCATTTTTACTCATAAGGAAATGTCCTATCATTCTTTGCGCGATGCGATGTTTCTTAAGGAGTAAAAATGCATGAGCCTTTATTGATTTTTTGAATTTTTTACTAAGGGTCCCCACTTACCTAGTGTTATTGCTAATACTAAATAAGGAGGGGGGTTGTTGGTGGCCACAACATATGCGTAACCTTTTGAATAATATCAATATTTCAGCAGAGGGCTGCTCTAAATATTCACACAGTGAAATAGCTTTTATGATGATGAGCAAAAACAAAAAAGAAATATGATTGCCACAATTTTCAAATAGAAAGCTAGATAATCATAAGTATGAAAGCCTCTAACTTATGTTCAGAAGGTTCAAGAGAATATGCTTATTCTTACAAAAGATGATGATGATTTATTGATTAAGAGGGAATTAATTAAACAGACAGTCCATTAATTCATTCTCTTTAATGATTATCACTTCATAAGCTTATAGGAATAGATTGAGACACAATTACTCCTACCTAGTTATCTCTGTAAAGTCATAAGAACATGAAGTAAAACATAATGAGTAATACTGGAAACACTTACAGGAAACATAAACTGTGCAAAACAGAATTCAGAATCCTTTGCTTCGTATTAATGATCCAAAAAGATTAATTATATCAGATGTCTAGAAATGCTTCTTCAAGGGTGCAACCCATGATAACTCATGAAGAGAGTTATTTATACAATAGTAGTACGAAAAATATCCTAAAATGATTTTATTAAAATAGATTATTTACACAATCAAAAATAAAACTTTCTAATGATCTCGCACTGCTTTGGTGGTGCATTGTTTGATGACTATCGTTGAACAAGTTGAAAAGTGGTTGAAGCTGGCTGACTGTTCCCTCAAAAGCTAAATGCTATTCAATAATCCTTAATCAAGTAAATATGTTAATTATTCCCAGCATTTCTTATCTGGGATAGAAATATTTGTTATCCTCCTGTAAACTTCATCCATCTCGGTGTATTCAATAAAAGTGGGCTTTACCAAAAGTATATGCTTGATTTCATAGAGGATGAAGAAAGAATCCCTGAGTGTTTTTTAATATGAGAGCTATTGTCACTGATCCGTCGATATTGGCTACTGAAGCTACATGGGTGCTCACCTCTGTTAACTTCTTATCATAATCCTCGATTTTTTTGGCCATTGGATACTTAGATGTCGATAGTTTCAACTGTTTCTTTAATGCTTTATGTTGGTCACTTTAATTGCTTATTAATTCAAACAACCAAGTGCTACATAAATTTTCAACCCAGGGAAGTATGTTTATTTCAAAGGCAACTACGTACTATATGTACTCAATCTTAAAAGAAATAAAAGTTGTAGTAAAAACTAGTCACACCTTGCTTAAGCAAACTGAAGCTCCATTCTGAGTTATAGCAAAAACAATCTATTGTAGACAGCTACCAAAGAATGCTTAATTTCATTAAAGGAGTAATCTAATGAAAAAGAATCAATCTGCAAAGGAAAGCACTAGCTATGCTGTAACAGAGAATAGGACCCTATTCCTAGAGCGGGAATCTTCAGCACCTGTTTCTGATTACCACGCTGCCAACTCACTCTATAAACTCAATTGCCAATGAAACAATCATGAATGAACTGTGGATAAACTAAATAATGCAGCAATCAATTGGAAAGAAAACAGAGTTTCAGCAATAATGCGAAAACAATATTCAGTAAACAATATTGTTAACGAGGCATGGATAAAAGACACACTTAACACACTGCAGAAATATAATGGGTGATTCTTGTGATGAAGGTGGGCCCTGTCCTTCTCACAAGATTCCCCAAGAAACAAGAACTAGAAAGAAATGTTCAGAAAAAGATTTTATTCATCCATCAATATGTCATGTTACAAAAAGATTCCAAATCTGTTCCTTCAACTAAACCTTTCCCCGCAGTCTATTCATCTCCCTCTAATGTAGATGTCTCCTCTTTTTAAAGAGGAGACAACTATTACAACAGATTACATTGTAAGTCCTATTTTAACCCTTTATACAAAAATAGGGAAATCAGTTTTCCCATCAACAAAATGTTGTTACAGTAATGCTGTCTTTAGATCATGGTCGTTACATCCAGTGTAGCAGCTCCTTCGGTGATCTTCTTCTATTGCTGTCAAATCTAGACTGCAAATCACAACCGTTCAACCATGAGATTTGTGCATCGTTCCTACTGTTTCAGCAACTATAAAAGTAATATTGCAATCTCCCGGCAGTTTCAGTAACGTGGACTGCACATCGTTCTTTAACTTCTCAGCAACTATCAATTCAATGGTTAACTATGAAGATAGCGTAATTATATGTAAAATAATTAAACGTATAATGATAAGAAGAAATATTGTGTACCTTTGGAATAATTGGATTAAAACAATAACAAGGACTTTAAATATAAGTTGAAAAAGGATGACATCATAGCAAAATGTATGGTCAAAAAGAGACAATATGAGGTCCTAACATCCCCCCCAACTGAAAGGGTTGCATGTCCTCATGCAACTTTTACTCTAAGTCTGAGTCCAAGTATTCGGATGTAGAGTGAAAATTACTTAGACAGTAAGTATAGAAGGTGCTATCAACCAAATCTCTGAAACCCTGGACATTCTGTAATCTCTGCCATGCTGTGAGCTCCTCCTTTCTGGACAACCTGAAATAAGCCTTATATTGCTATACTAGCAGCTATAGAAGAGGGAAGTGAAAATGATATCCTAACCATTTTTTGGCACACTGTTGAATGCATTTGACATAGTTAGGTAGCCGTGAAATTGTTGTTTGAAGATTAAGAGGGTTAAAGGGATGATATTCCTTTCTCTCCTTAGGGCAGTGTTCCCAAAATAGATTGTTTGCCTGTAAGGCAAGAGCTCCCTTGGCTTTGACATAATGTTGGCAATATTTTAAGACTGCTGCCTGTAACTCTCTGATATGCTCGGTCATTCCTAGTTCCCTTAAAAACCGATGATATTCAGCGACGAAAACAACAACATTCTGTGGTTCGGATCGAATCCACAGAAGGCGATTATCTTCATTGTGTTTTGCTGAAAGGAAGGCATTTTTCCACATGAGCTGATTGGCCAGGAAAGAGACAAAGGCTCTAATCTAAATGTCCCCAACCAGAGGGATCAGATTAAGCTTTCTATCCTCAGGCATGGCTTCATTATGGAGGTATAGTTCACAGAGTAAATTTTGTTCACTGACTGATGCCTCTGTGAATGTTTTGACAAACTGTTGAGGTGTAGATACCTCATGAGGTCGTCCATCTCTGATTGCCTTTACTTGGAAGAACGCTAAGCATTCTGCAAGAAACACAGAATAATTAAAGGATGGTTTCCTAGTGGCCAGTAGTCTTTGAACCAGATCAAACATGAGAGACAATCTAGTTTTTAACTGTTTATTTTCCTTGTTCTGCGCACGAGACTGTTCCAAAACTTCCCAATTTGCATATATATGATTTTTCCATGATAATTTGTGTTCCTGCAAGATCCTTTCTTGTGACATAACATATTCCTTCTTCCATATATCCATTTGTGCTTGAGTGCTTGTGGTCTGAGTGAAGACAGTCTTTGAATGCCGAGGTTCAGTCTGAGTAAACGCAGTCTTTGTAGGCCTTGATGCAGGACTTTCAGTTTTAACAACCAGAGTAGGCTAAGATATTTGTGGTTTAATTTCTTTTTCAAAAATATTTAAAGGCCCTGCTAGTTCTTGTGTAACAGCAGGGCGTTCCTTTTTAATTGTAACAGAAGTAGGTGCAGGAGTGGCTCCAGGCAATGGAACTTCAACTATCTTATAACTAGCTTGATGATAAATATTACCACATTGGCTACACATGTATTCATTATATCGATCTTTGTCTACACTTTTCTCAGCTGCGGATGCTACATGAGCTAAAGTATACAAATTAAGCTCTCTCTCATAGGCTTCCCTTGCCATTATTAATTCCTGCTTATAAACCTCGAGCTCTGATTTAAGAAACTCGTTTTCCTGTAGAAGGGAAGCCAAGGTGACTGGGCTTTGTGTAGCAGTCACAGTCTCAGTAGCTAATTCCAGTGGATGGAAGGGTTGTTGTTCCGTAGCAGCTTCATTATTTGCAGCCTCAGCAGGTGGTTTTTGTGTGACATCTGTTGAATCATCAACTGGTTCTGTAATAGCTATATCATCCTGAGCATCCAAATTTTTCATATCAGCAGATGGTTCTTGTGTGGCAGCTGCTGACTGCGTAGCTGGTTCCTGATTATCTATATTTTGTTCATCAGCAGGTGGTTCTTGTGTACCAACTACTGAATCAGTAGCTGGTTCTTGTGGGGTAGCTACATCTTGGTCATCAGTTTTATGGACATCAACAGGTGGTTCTTGTGTGGCAACTGCTGAGTCAGTAGCTGGTTTTTGTGGAACAGCTATGTCCTGGCAATCTGTTTTATGGAAATCAGCAGGTGGTTCTTGTGTGGCAACTGCTGAGTCAGTAGCTAGTTCTTGTGGAGCAGTTACATCCTGGTCATCTGTTTTATGGTCATCAGCAGGTGGTTCTTGTGTGTAAACTGTTGAGTCAGTAGCTGGTTCTTATGGGGTAGCTACATCCTGGTCATCTGTTTTATGGTCATCAGTAGGTGGTTCTTGTGTGGCAACTGCTGAGTCAGTAGTTGGTTCTTGTGGGGCAGCTACATCCTGGTCATCTGTTTTATGGACATCAGCAGGTGGTTCTTGTGTGGCAACTGCTGAGTCAGTAGCTAGTTCTTGTGGGGAAACTACATGCCGTTCATCATCTTGGCTATCTAAATTTGATGGATTAGCAGCTAGTTCTTGTGTGGCAGCTACGTTTTCCGAAAGGAATGATGTCACAAAATCCTGGGCATTTTGCATTTCAGTACCCAAGGGTGAGGTAGGTAAAGATTCAGGGCCTTAGGACTGTGGTGGGGTATGGGGATTTAGGATAATAGATGGAGAATTTAGGGTGGTGGTTTCAATTGCTTCTTCAGAAGACATCCTTGTTCATCTTCGAGGTAAAAAGGCAGAAAGAACAGTGGTTTTTATTTTATGAGTAGCTTTCTCTAGGGTACGAGGGTCATCAGGAGTGATAGCTTCTTTGGTTGAGGCCCTTATTCGTCTTTTTGGTAGGGGCGTAGCCTTTTCTTGCCTTTTTATTTTTAGCTTAGCAATGGGAATGTTGTCATCAGAATCATCACTAGGGATATGGACAGTGGGAATGGATGATTCAGCTAAATTATGGGGTGGGGTCAATGCAGTGGAGGGGTTAATTGGATTAACTGCTATGAGTGGTGGGGAATCAAAGCTACTCCCTGGTTGTTGTGCAGAAGGATTTTCAATTTGCTGAGGGATTCCAGGGGTCTGTTGAGGATTTTCAGCATTTAATTGGGGAGTTTCGGCTACTGTTTGAGGAATTTCAGCAGTTTCTTGAGGATTTTCAGCTGCTGCTTGAGGAATTTCAGCAGCTTCATGGGGTTCTGGGGGTGGGTTGTTAAGGGGAGGGGGATTCTGTTGGGCAAAACCCCTCTGAATTAAAAGCTGGACAAGACGATGATGGGTGAGGGAAAGGTGTGGGTACTTTGCATTCAAACAATAATGTGACATATTCTTTAGACATCCAAGTAGATAATACGACATATTTAACAGTCGACCATGTCTCAAATGATTGAACAAGACAAAATCATGCTGATAAACTACCTGGTAACGTCCTTCGTAGGTGAGATAGTGCTTGACAAATTCGGAAACTGTCGGCCATGGAAGTGGTAATGAATGAAGTGCCACACCCCTGCCTTTAGGCTCGACTCGCTCTCCTGGTAGAAGGAAGTCCTGTTGTGCATTCAAAATGATGTGTTTACAATTGAACCATCAAATGCTAGCGGCTGGTAGGCTTGAAACCTGTGCTATATCATCTTCTGAAACTAGAATTCGGACTCCTTGAACAGTAGAGTAGCCTTCCCGTAAATTACATGCAAATTAAAGGACTTGTTGAGTCTTGTTGTGCATTCAAAATGATGTGTTTACAATTGAACCATCGAATGCCAGTGGCTGGTAGGCTTGAAACCTGTGCTATATCATCTTCTGAAACTGGAATTCGGACTCCTTGAGCAGTAGAGTAGCCTTCCCATAAATTACGTGCAAATTCAAGGACTTGCTGAGGATCAAATCCCTGGAGCCTCCGAAAATAATCTACCCAGCCTGTCTGCTAAAAAATCTGATATACTTCTGAGTGTAATTCCAATAGAGCTGTTGAGCCGGGTTCATTTCGGATACCATAACCTCCCATAGTTACTAGCTTTAGTAAAATGCATAGTGCAAAGCCAAGTTACCACACCCGAAACAGATTAAATTTTGCAAATAAAGTTGTGACATAATAGGACAGAGATGGGCTGACAAGATATGATCGTGGTAAAAAAACGACGGTGATTGGCGTATCGTGAAATGATTGCATAATTTTGGTATTCCCCCCACAACTGCGGCTAAAATGATGAGTTTGAACGTACGGAGATTATAGTAATCATGTCACGTTCTTCTCATTAACTATAGTTTAATAATATTTACACATAAAAAACGCATACCTCATGTTTACCTTTGATTGATATTTTGAAGATATAATTTCGTTGCTAATAGATCACCAATGGTTATGGAAAATGGTTTTGAAATATGAGGGTATTTATATGAAAGGCTTTTATAAACATAGGAGGAGGTAGTGAAAGAACAAAGTTATAAGGATAAATAGATGGTTCTCACAATGGAAAATAATATGCATTCATCCTTTTGAGAAGAATTGATGTTTCAATTACGGAAAAATGGGAAAGAAATTGGTGTTTTAGGGAAAATGGGAAAATTTGGTGTTTCAACAACGGGGAAAATGGGGAAAAGTTGGTGTTTCAGCAACGGGGAAAATGGGGAAAATTGGTGTTTCAACCACGGAAAAATTGAGAGAGATGTTGTTGTAAAGAAAAATAGGAAAATGTTGTTGAGAGGTAATGTGGGGGAATGAGTTGTGAACTGAGGTGAGATGAGAATGTTTCCCAAAATGAAACTTGATCCTACTTGCAATACAATTGTTCTTTTCAACCAGCCTCCAAATCTGAGACCTGCAAAATAATAAGTTGTAACATGGCAACCCTTGACAAGGATTATTAGTTAAGAAATCTAATATATATATATATATATATAATGCAGGGATTAAATGCAATGAGGGGCAGCAGGCTCCCCCAAAAAGATATAATGTGAATCTGCCATGCAAGTGGCCTTAAAATCCTCCTTAGAAATAGGTTGCTGGTACAGACGGAGCCAATACCCATTCACTAACAATGGTGTTCTAGAATCATCAATTGTTAGGAGCCTTACTGTCCCATTGGGAAAAACAGTATCTATCCCGTAAGGTCCCAGCCACCTTGTTCGTAATTTTCCTTAAAAATTTTCAAACCGGGAATCATACAATAGAGCCCAATTACCTTTTTGGAACTACTTATGCTTAATAGTTTTATCATGCCACCTGATTATTTGTTGTTGAATCATAGTTGTTTGATGGATGGAATCCAACCTCTTTTCATCCAATTCCTGAAGCTTCTGCAACCTAGCTGTCTGTGCATCAGTCAAATCAAGGTTAACAGCTAAAGAAGTGCTTAAGGTTTTATTTTCAAATTCCACAGGAAAAACAGTACTTTTACCATAAACCAATTCGTAGGGTGAAAAACATGTAGTGTTCCTCCAGGTAGTTTTGTAAGCCCATAATGCCTCAGGCAGCCTTTGAGACCAATCCTTCCTAATATCCTTCACTGTTTTTGTTAAAATGGCCTCTATGACTTTATTTGTACTTTCCACCTGACCATTAGCTTGGGGGTGGTAAGGTGTAGTCATTTTATGATTAATATGATATTTTTGAAGCATAGTTTTAAAACCATGAGAATTGAAAGGAGGTCCTCCATCTGTGACTAGTTCTCTCGGCACTCCAAACCTAACAAATATTTCTTCAAATAAAAAGGTTAAAACAGATTCCTCATTAGCTCTAGTAAGTGCCTTAGCTTCCACCCATTTATTCATATAATTTGTACAAACCAATATATAAACTCTTTGACTGGATGGAGGATTGATGGGTCCTATAAAGTCTAGAGCCCATATTTCAAAGGGTTCAAGTATTACCTGGGGGTTCAGTGGCATTTCATCTCTATGATTAGGTTGACCCATTCTCTGACAGCTATCACAGGCCCTGACATATTTCTTTGCATCCTTGAAAAGTGAGGGCCAATAATAACCCATCCTAAGAATTTTATGTGCTGTTCTCTTATCCGCAAAATGCTCTCCACAAGGGCCATCATGACAAGCCTTCAGTATATCATAAACCTCATCTTTTCTAATGCATATTTGAATTTCCTGATCAAGTCCTGTATGAAAAAGACACCCACTTATCCAGATATACCGAGCACTTTGTTGAATGATCTTTCTTTTCTCCCAGTGTGATAGGTGCGATGGTAACTTTCCTGCAACCAAATAATTGGCAATGTCTGCATACCAAGGTGAGTGAGCAAATACTGCAAATAAGTATTCATCAAGAAAGGAATCATCTACTGGAGTATTATCATCAGTTTTTATCCGAGAAAGGAATTCAGCAACTACATTTTCTTTACCTAGTCGATCTACAATTGTAATATCAAATTCTTGTAATAATAATAACCATCTGGTAACTCGGGCATTTGCAACATATTTGTTCATTAAATACTTAATGGCCAAGTGATTAGTATGAACAAAAGTAGGGTAACCAGTAATGTAATGTCGAAATTTATTAATAGCATAAATGACTGCTAAAAATTCCTTTAGGTAACTGTGTAATTAAGCTTAGCAGGGATCATATTCTTACTAATGAAATAGATAGCATAAGGAAGATTATTTTCTTCTTGCCCCAAGACAGCTCCAATTGCAGTGTCTGAAGCATCAGAGGATATATGAAAGGGAAGTGCCCATTCAGGTCCCCTTAGAATAGGAGCTGTAGACAACTAATGCTTAAGTTCATCAAATGATTTCTGACAGGCCTCAGTCCACTTAAATTCAACATTTTTCATAAGTAACACAAACAAAGGAGAAGCTATTTTAGAAAAATATTTGATAAATCTCCTATAATATCCATCATGTCCTAAAAAACTTCTTACATCAGTTTGTGTTTTAGGGATAGGAAGGGTCTGAATTACCTATACTTTGGATGGATCTACCTGAATCCCTAGGAATGAAATTAAGTGCCCTAGTACAATTCCTTCGTTCATCATCATATGGCATTTTTCAATACTCAATGAAATATGAGCTTGTATACATCGTTTAAGTACTTTCTCAAGGTTTTGTAATGCATCTTCAAAAGTCACACCATAAGGAGTAAATTCATCCATAAATATCTCCATAGAGTCATTAAGCATATCAGAAAAGATTCCTATCACTGCTCTTTGAAACATTGCTGGAGCATTACACAGTCCAAAGGGGAGGACTCTATAGGCAAAAGTTCCCCAAAGACTAGTAAAAGTGGTCTTGTCTTGGTCTGGGGTGCAATTTTGATTTGGTTATATCCACTAAAACCATCTAAAAAGGAAAAGAAACTCTTTCCTGACAAGCTATCTAGCACCTGATCAATAAACAGCAAGGGGAAATGATCTCTTTGAGTGGCTTTGTTTAAGGCTCTATAATCTACACATACTCTACATTTCCCATTTCTCTTAGGTACTATCACCAATGGAGAAACCCATTCACTGTCAAATATGGGGTATATAAACCCTGCATTAAGCAATTTTTAAAGTTCTTCCTTAACAATTTCCCTCAAATTGGGATTCATTCGCCGCTGGGGTTGACAGACTGGTCGGCACCCCTCCTTAATATAGATACGATGAGTACATAATTCAGGAGAGATCCCCTTCATGTCTATGTAGTCCCATGCGAATGCTTCCTTGTTTTCACGAAGTAACTTCATTAGCTGTTGTGTTTCAGCATCTGATAAATTGGGGTTTATGTTCAATGTTTTGCCAGGTTCGATTTCTACTGTTATGCTTTTAGAGGAGATAGCAGTTGATGTTTGAGGTAAATTTTCAAATTTAAGCTTTTCCTAGGTTTCAGGTTCCAAAATTGCAGTTAACTGATTATATGTTTCAGAAGTGACCGAGGAAGGTTTAGAAATAAAATTACTAATTACTTCATCTTCCGTGGTGTCTTTAAGAGTTAAGGCTTGTCCAATGGTCAAAATGGGTTGAGTGTCATTATCCTCATAGTCTAACCATACAGAATCATCATTGTTAATCATAGGTGTAGCATGAGGGTAAAGAGTAAGCTGCTTGGTTTCACATCCATTAGAAATTGTCATTGAACCTGATCTACAGCTGATAAAGGCATCTGCTGTAGCCAGCCAGGGTCTCCCCAAAATCAGAGGATGTCCCCCCAACTTTGTTTTAGTCTGTAATACAACAAAGTCAGCTGGGTAATTCCAGGATTCAATTGAAATGATCAGGTCTTCAATAACCCCTTCTGGTTTGATTGTGGAACGGTCAGCTAATTCCAGGATGGTTGGTGTCTCTTTGATTACATTTTTCAGCTGTAACAGTTGTGCAGTTTCAAGGGTCATAATATTTATAGCAGCACCTAAGTCTACCAGAACTCACGAAACAATAGTTTTTCAAACCTGTATTGTGACCGTAGGATGGCCTGGATCACCATATTTTATAGGAAGAGTGTTAGGGTCCCACCCTAACCCCCTTATTTATGTAGTAGGATCGAGTCATAGTTATAGTTAAGTAAAGAGTCAATAAAGCCCATATTAATAATTGTAAGTGGTTAACCCGCATTTAATGACGGGACCACAGTTAGTTGCAAATGGGCCATGGTATTAGATAAATGGTATTAATAAGAACCATGGTATTTCTCCATGGTATGAGTCATATATAAAGGATAGAGACTCCCTGCGAGGAGCATCGTGTCTTATTTTGTAATCAAGCTCTGCTCTATTGGAGGTTGCCCCCTCGAAGAGGCAAGTGAACATCACTTTCTGACTAATAAAATACCTACTGTTATTTCTCACTGTTCTATGTTGTGGGTATATTTCTGCTCATATTTGGTATTCTTGTATCATCTTGCAGGTTAAGAGCATAACAAGGAGTTTTTCCCGACATTAAAGCAGCTAGATCACCCACCACATGAACTGTAAGGGGGTCTTTAGCTTTCCTGCCAGGTTTCTTGATGCAAATGTCTCTGACAGTTCTGGAATAAATCGGTACATCCCTGAGTGCTTGTAAAAGTGGAATTTTAACATAAAGATTCTGCAATTCCCCTAGAAGATTAAAAGCAGGCGGCTTGGGTGTCTTAGTGGGAGCTAGCCACTCAGGGAATGGTGACTCTACTGTTTCAGAAATTTTATTAGAGGGTGGCTCAACTGTTTCAGCACCCTTATTAGGTAAATTATTCTTTTCTGTCTATTCCTTTTCAGAGTCAGAAGAGGTAATATCATCAATAATCGGCTCAACTACTCTCCCGGATCGTAAATGAATATCATTACACTCCACAAGAGATGTAGGCAGGTTCTGAATATCGATGACTTGCATAGCTTTATTATTATTAGGGTTAGGGTTCGGTTGTACAGGCAGTTAGGGTCTCATTGTTTGATTGTTCGATGGAGCACCTGACGGGAGAGAGAGTGGTTGCTAAAACTAAGGAAATTGGTTTGGGAACGGAATTTGTTGAGCTCTCCAGTTTGGGTTCCATTGATTAAAATAAGATTGTTGTGGAGGCCAAGGAGTCCACATTGCAGGGTCTACAAAGGGAGGGTTTGTTTGTTGCATGGGTGGGAAATTCATTTGATTAAAGGGTGGGTATTGCATTTGGTTGAAGGTCGGGTAGTTTGCTTGATTAAAAGAATGATAATTATTCCAACAATTAAATGGCATACTAGAGTTCATACCTTGTCCTCGTGGTTGCCATTGCCTCCTTTGTGTCAGTAGATAAACTGCTTCAGCTTCCTCCTCAGTTGGTTGCAACACTGCTTTTATCCCTGGTAAATAAGGGCATTGTTGAGTTTCATGGTCCTTCTCACAAATGGTGCAAATTGGTACCTTGTCCAATGGGCATTCCCTTAGTGGATGTTTTTCTCTGCATTTAGGACAGAAGACAGCCAAAGCAGCTTTTGCCTCTGCTTGTTTTCTCTTAACCTGCAAGGTATCAATCTGTGAAGTAAAAGAGCTTAACATTTCAGTTTTAAATTCTTCAAGTAGATTACCTATTTCAACTCTTGTTGCTCCCCCACTGGCTGATTTTTGGACTCTTGAATATGTATTGTCCCTGCTTTTTGATCTATTTGCAGCTCCTCTTAAACATCTCTTGCAGAGGTTGAAAATTTCATCATACGATTCTTTAGATATGTCCCCTTTACCAAGCATATTTAGCATGTCTAAACAATCATCCCTTACCCCTTTCAATAGTATTGTCTTAAGAATATCTTTACTTACATTGGGGTGATCAGATCTCTACAGATTGTATTGTAATCTTTCCACAAAATCCTCCAAATTTTCATCCTCCTTCTGAACCATCTTGAATAGTTCCTCCCTTTTCTCTCTCGTCCGACAATAGTCTTGATATTTGGCCATAAACTTCTCCTTCATCTGTTCCCATGTTGTGATCACATGACCTCCCAGGCTCATAAACCATCTTAGTGCGTTCCCTTTTAATGTTGCTGGAAATAACTTCGACTTTTGAGAATTAGTAACATAATCATAACTTCTACACAATATATCAAACTCAAAAAGAAACTCATCAGGGTCTTCAGACGATAAACCATGGAAGTTAGGTAAGGTTGAGAGTGGGATGTTCTTCATAGGAGTTGCTCCTCTGGGAAGATCCCCAATAGGGAATTCCAAGGTGGAGAGAGAATTCCCGCCTCTTGCTTCTCCTCCTCCATGTCCCCCACCAAAGAGTCCTTCATTGTTTCCATCCATTGGTTGTTCCCCTGTTGCACTTGCCTGGTCTTCAGGGCTTTCTGTTGGACTCTCAATGTCCTGAACTGGTTCCTCAACTTCTATTGGTCCCTCAATATCTTCTATTGGTTCTTCAATGTCCTCTATTGGTTCCTCAGTATATTCTACTACCTCTTCAACCCTTTCAGGTCCCACTACTTCCTCTGTTTCGTAGTCTGTTTGGAGAGAGTGTTGAGTCTATGGCCTCCGAGAGCTTAGCCTCTGAGAAGTTTCAGCTTTTGAAATAATCTCATCAATAAAAGTTTTTCTTCCTCCTCTTCCTTTTCCCTTGCCACCTGTAGGATTAGTTTTCTTGCGTCCTCTCATGCATCCTGCATATCTAAAAGAAAATCATTAATGCTTTTAAAATCTATGATTGCCTTCCCCGGCAATGGCGCCAAAATGTTGGTCACTTTAATTGCTTATTAATTCAAACAACCAAGTGCTACATAAATTGTCAACCTAGGGAAGTCTGTTTATTTCAAAGGAAACTACGTACTATATGTACTCAATCTTAAAAGCAATAAAAGTTGTAGTAAAAACTAGTCACACCTTGCTTAAGCAAACTGAAGCTCCACTCTGAGTTACAACAAAAACAATCTATTGCAGACAGCTACCAAAGAATGCTTAATTTCATTAAAGGAGTAATCTAATGAAAAAGAATCAATCTGCAAAGGAAAGCACTAGCTATGCTGTAACAGAGAACAAGACCCTATTCTCAGAGCAGGAATCTTCAGCACCTGTTTCTGATTACCACGCTGCCAACTCGCTCTGTAACCTCAATTGCTAATGAAACACTCATGAATGAACTGTGGATAAACTAAATAATGCAGCAATCAATTGGAAAGAAAACAGAGTTTCAGCAATAATGCGAAAAGAATATTCAGTAAATAGTACTGTTAACAAGGCATGGATAAAAGACACATTTAACACACTGTAGAAATTTAATGGGTGAATCTTGTGATGAAGGTGGGGCCTGTCCTTCTCACAAGATTCCCCAAGAGACAAGAACTAGAAAGAAATGTTCAAAAAAAGATTTTATTCATCCATCAATATGTCATGTTACAAAAAGATTCCAAATCTGTTCCTTCAACTAAACCTTTCCCCGCAGTCTGTTCATCCACCTCTAACGTAGATGTCTCCTCTTTTTAAAGAGGAGACATCTATTACAACAGATTACGTTGTAAGTCCTATTTTAACCCTTTATACAAAAATAGGGAAATCAGTTTTCCCATCAACAAAATGCTATTACAGTAATGTTGTCTTTAGATCATGGTCATTAAATCCAGTGGAGCAGCTCCTTCGGTGATCTTCTTCTGTTGCTGTCAAATCTAGACTGCAAATCAAAATTGTTCAACCATGAGATTTTTGTGTCGTTCCTACTGTTTCAGCAACTATAGAAATAATCTTGCAATCTCCCGGCAGTTTCAGCAACGTGGACTACACATCATTCTTTAACTGCTCAGCAACTATCAATTCAATGATTAACTATGAAGATAGCGTAATTATATGTAAAATAATTAAACGTATAGTGATGAGAAGAAATATTGTGTACCTTTGGAATAATTGGATTAAAACAATAACAAGGACTTTAAATATAAGTTGAAAAAGGATGACATCATAGAAAAATGTATGGTCAAAAAGAGACAATATGAGGTCCTAACACTTTATACTCTATCTGGTTCCTCTATTTTAACAGTCAAGGCTCTGTGTGAATGTTTTCCTCTCGGCTCTGTGTGTAATGGTCTTCTTCTGAATATAGCCTTTTCAATAGGTTTCTTGTCGAGTCTTGGAGTAAACAAGTTCTGCGACTAGTATCAGAACTGTTTATCCAAGCTCTGGTCTTCAACTGATTACCTGCAAAACACAACAATAATTAAGAAAACACAGGTCCAGCAAGAAAAGCAATTGATGGATTTGGTTGCACAGGGATGCCTGAGGAAAGAGTTGTGGTAGCA
Organism: Pinus tabuliformis; assembly: GCA_031772625.1. Taxonomy (NCBI): domain Eukaryota; kingdom Viridiplantae; phylum Streptophyta; class Pinopsida; order Pinales; family Pinaceae; genus Pinus; species Pinus tabuliformis. The sequence goes on from CM062818.1 coordinate 305,942,583, forward strand.
TTTTGAACGTAAATGGAGGTCAAATTGCATCATAGAGGTTCGTGGTGGTGTTGGAGGGTTTAATGGATTTTATTTTTGAAACAGGTGAAAGGCACGAAAATGAAGGTTTTCAAGGTTTTAAAATGTAACGGGAAAGTTTTTGAATATGGTGCGAAATTTCATATTTTACGGATAATAGGTGGTTTATCAGGTTGGCGGGGAGGAGGTATTAAGGGTTGTCACACTGCTTATGAGGCGAAGGCAGTTTTGAGGAGGGGTCACCTGATATACACAGCGCGTGACACGTAGCCTCAGGGGGTTTGGGGAAAACCACTTTAGCGAACAGGTATTTTTCGGCAATCAGGCGCGGCCGATATGGACGTGGAGCGTTGGATTAGGCGGAAGTTGATATAATAGTAGTCAGACGAGGGAAGTGAGCGGGAGATAAAGCATGGGCTTAGGGAGGGGCCCAGTGCTTTAAACCTTGGCGGTATGGGTTTATTTAAGGTTAATGATGGGTTTAATATGATTGAGCAGAGCTTAATGAAGTGAAACGTGACATGGAGCAGCAGTTGTGGGTCCGGGTGATTTAATGAATGAAGTGATAGCATATCACAAATCGCACTTTCTTCCACCCAATGGTTCATTCACTTATGAATGATGCGATGCGATATGATCCTACGATTAGGAATCAACAATCATCTAATGGTTGACAGGGTTATTGCACATCACACTTTCTTCCGCCCAATGGTTCATTCACTTATGAATGCAATGTGATATGATCCTTTAGGAAATAACCATTTCAGCATTTCAAACCTTCAATTTCTACCTACCCTTCTATTCCTAACATTTTTACTTATCCTTCCAGAGTGCATTTGAACTAGCAACTCAATATTTTCTTTTTATGAACAATCTATCTCTATACCTTATTTCTTCCATTGGCTCAGATTAAACTATTGAGCCAATTTATTTTCTACCTATGAGAACAAATCCAATTATGATGCAACTGTATAATTGGATAAAATAACCTAGTGTGGCATCTAAACAAACTGCACACAACTATTATTTTTCAAACTGAATTTAGAACAAAGTAGTGGCATTTAGATTTGCAACACTTTCAGAGTTTATTTCTTTTTCTTTTCTTTCTAACCTAACATTTTATTTTGCTTTTATTTTTTAGGGCATCTACCTTAACATTTTCTTTGATATGGACATATTTATCAAAATATTTTCCTAACATTTTTTATTCAATATTCTTTTTGTCCATATCCTATCTTAACATTTTGTAAATACATTTTCATTTTTTGTCCTATTTATTCTAACTTATCAAAACCAAGAAATGCTACAACAAGCCCTATGAAAAATTAACATCCAGAGATGCACATTTCACAAACTTAGTGCTCAAGCTCAGAATTTTTCATTTTAAAACCTCAATTCTCAAGCATAGAATTGTGTATTTCACAACTTTAGTGCTCAAGCCCAGAACAAGGAATTTCACAACTTTCGTGCTCAAGCCTGACCTTGCCTCCCAGAATTACACAATTCATCCTCCCACCCTAGCCTTAACTACACGATTAATAATATCTATCCTCAAGCTCATCCTTGAGCTCCTGAAATGTGCAATGGCCCAACCTCCATGGCCTCCCAGAACTGCATAGTTCTCCTAAGCAGTGCAAAACCCCTCAGCTTAGCTCACTAAGTCAAGAAACTGCGTAGTTTTCTTCCTCAGCCCAACCTAAACTATGCACTGTGTAGTATCAAGGCTCAAGCTCACCCTAACTGTCTAAACTATGCAATTGTGTAATCAATGATCCCTTTTCTCGACCTTCCATCCGGTTCTGTCTCAATCAATGGATCAATATGCACAATCTTATACTAGGGGATTTTCGGACTGATGTCATCTCATCATGAGTGAATTGCAGAAAAAGGTACCTTATAATTCCATGGAAATATATGAAGAGGGAGATAGAGAAGGAGGAAATGCTAGAAGACACATATGGAGATTAAGAAATAAGATGATCATTAGGCGAGAAGATGAAGGAACATCGAACTCTAACTAAAGATGAAGATCAAGGTCATATAGAAGAATCCTCATCTTCAAGTCATAAGGAGGATGAAGAAGAAGAACATGTACCACATTTTCAAGAAGACACAAATAAAGAAGCAATAAGAAGGGTAGTTTGGCACTGTCACATCATCATGTAGCTCATGTCATCAAATTCATGTCATGTCCTATCACAAGTCAACATATGCCACATCATTATTGTGGATTATGTAATTATCTATTCAAAATGTGTTGTAAAGTGGAAGTCCAATGGACACATTCATAATATGAAGAGTCATGTAAGGTCAAAAGGTCATAGGAATTCAAACAGTCATGAGGGTAGTCAAAGAGTCACAAGGAAGGTGAAGCATCACCTCTTGATTATATATACACCCTCATTGTATGAGAAAAGGACTTTCCACCTTGGCTCCTCCAACAAGGCATCAGAGAGATAAGTTATTTCTTTTGAGGAGCAAGGAGTGGCTCCAACGCTCCACTATTGGAGCTAGTGGTGTTCATTGTATATATGTGTCATGGAAATTTTACTTACTATGAGAAGCTCTATGGGCCCGCAAATTCTTCACGCATTGATTATGGATATTTATAAGACTATTTTGTGAATGTTAGTAATTCATCTATGCTAAAGTAGTTGAACTATTTTAATTATTTTCGTACTTATCATATTGAGAATATGTTGTAATTTCTATTATCAATGTCACATCCTCGTGGGCTATTCCACTGGATGTTAGACAGATCTTCCTCGTTATATTGGTTTCAATTGCCATCACATCTTTGTGGACTATTCCTCTTGATGTTTTATGGACCCTTATTGTTCATGTGTGTCTCTACTAGGGTGGTACTACTACCTCTCTCTTAGATGCTCACTTTTCCTCCCCTCCGTAGTGAAATAACTTTCACACACATAAGATTGAATACTCACCAAGCACACTCCCCTTGTTTTACAAACGCACTACATGTTCCGCTCTCTTGCTAATTGTTAGAGCCAAGGAAAATCTATAAGAATACATGGCAACTGGTCTAATATTCTAGATGGGCCTCCTACTCCAAATGGTGTGAGTTCTAATTGAGACTTCACAATGGGGAGACCCCTTGGTTGATGTATTTCCAACACCGTCAACATAAACATAACAAATTAACTGAAAGCAAGATATCAATTTGGACCCCTGTATAGTCTTTTTTTGCACCACATTATTGTCAATGTATGTGGTCTATGCAGGGTCTTTCTGGGCTTCAAAATTTTCATAGAAGATCCCAAAAGAACTACCAACATCCTTCCTTGTTCAAATTTTTCACAGTGGCCCCAATGCAGTTTCAGTATCTTTGTATAATTATCACACTTTGTTCTTTGTCATGTCTTTAAATTTCTCTTGTCCTTTTCTACCAAAGGCATCTTCTAAGTGGAGAAATAAAGATCTTGACGATCAAACATGAGATACAAAGAGTGCACCTTGATGTTTCTAATACTGTAAATTTAATCATCTTAAACATATGTAGGGCCAGAGATGGTTCTATTGTTATTGTCAATGCATTAAGAATTCTTTTAACATCATAAGTAGGTAGTTTTCATTCTCTAACACCTTTCATAGTACTAACAAGTAATTGCATTTGGCGATATATTATGCTTATGCCTTTTGCAAAACCCACACAGATTTCTCATCATGGAAGGGCTAAACAGACTCATCAAAGAAGAACACAACAGGGGCAGACTCCAAGGGATCAAAATCACTGATAGATGCATACTGACTCATTTATTATTTGTGGATGACGTGTTGATATTCCTCAATGGAGGCATAGGGGATTTGATTATCATGAAGAATACCTTATCTCTGTTTCAATCTGCTACTGGCATGATTGTCAACTGCAACAAGTCCACATTGACAGTACCCTGATGCTCTCCACATGAGATTCAATATGCTCTCGAATGATTCAACTTTACCCTGCTGAGAATGGAGGATGGTCTTAGATACTCGAGATACAATCTAAATCCCCTGGGATACAAAATAGTAGACTGTACATGGCTTATAGCCAAACTGGAAAAAAGACTCAATATTTGGTATCATAAGTACTTATCCAGGGCAAGCAGATTAATCCTAATAAAAGCAGTACTAGAGGCTACTTCGGTATACTAGATGTCATAAGCATGGATACCTAGGGGCATACTCTCTAGGATACAAAACCTATGCTACAGGTTTCTTTGGAAGGGAAAATAGTCTGGAAGAATCTTTGCCTGGGTCAAATGGGAAGCTCTCTCACTACCAAAGAAATAGGGAGGTTGGGGCATCAAGAAGTTGGAGGAATTTTCCTCAGCTCTAGCAGCAAAACTTGGTTGGAAACTCATCACTTCAAGAAGCTTGTGGACAAGGGTGGCCACCTCAAAATACATTGCACCACTCAATTTGATGGACTGGCTAAGACAGCCTCTAAGATACACCACAGGGATATCTATTATATGGAAGGTAGTGCTTAAATCTCTGGAAATCATCAGATCTGGCATTACTTGGAGAATACAATCTGGCACGGCTGTGCGGATAGGGGAGGATCCCTGGATTGGATGTGGGAATGCCCACAGGCTACCCATCGAGCTCAAAAACCATCTCAGTGCAGCAGGAATTACCCACATTAGTCATATTGTTGACCCTGATCATACCACTATGTTTCAACAAGCCTGGAAATCGACTTGCATCCTCCACATTCCTCAGCAATGGGTTGACTATACAATGGCCTTAACAGAAGCACACATTAGAATTGTTGAAGGGGAGGATGAGATAATATGGGCGATCACAAAGTCAGGAAAATACTCTCCCAAGGAGGGTTATCTTGCATTAGCTGAGGCTCACCGACCTCAAGCCATCGAGCACTGGTGGAAACACCTGTGGAAGCTCAAAGCCCCCCCCCCCCCCCACCAGAACCTGACTTCTCATGTGGAAAATTCTTAAAAATAAGATCCCCACTGGCGATAACCTCCTTAAACGAGCTCAGCATGGACCATTTTGGTGCTGCTTGTGCAAGAGAAACAATGAATCTGTGGACCACCTTTTTCTCGATTGCCAGGTCACAAAGGACCTCTGGAGCTCGACCTTAATTACCTTTTCCTCCTAGATCAGATGGCAGGGATTGACTATCAAGGAGGCCTGGTCTAATTGGTGGACTAGGGCAGACCCATCTAAATCTAGAAATCTTCCCCTCCTTATCTGCTGGGCAATCTGGATAGCCCGCAATAATCTCATCTTTCAGAACATTACCCCTCACTGGCCCTCCATTTCTGCTCGCATTATGACTAACTATAACATCATCCCTGATGATGAGGATATCCCTCGGCCCCGTACCATTGTCCCAGAATCCATTAACCACCTACTTCCTTGGGCTTATTTTGATGGATCTGCACAGGAGGCTGGCTGTGGGGGAGGTTCCATCTTGTACCTAACTGAATCCCACTTCTTTAAATTACAAATGGGTCTGGGAAGAGGCACAAACAATTACGTTGAACTAATCACAACTAAATTCCTCATACAATTCACTCTGGAAAAACACTATAGAGATCTACAATTATTTGGTGACTCAAAAGTTGTATGTGATTGGATAAATAAAACATCAAATTGTACTGCATATTCACTGAGACATATCTTGGTTGAGGCATATCGACTTATCACTCAATTTGACTCATTTGTATGCCATCATATTTACAGGGAATGAAATTCAGATGTCCATCTATTATCCAAAGAAGTTGCAGTCAAGCCTCTCGACACTTGGATGATTCAGGAACAGAGGGATGGCTCTCATTACCAATTTTACCATCGGTTGTTTATGGACATAACATACTAGATGGCTCAGAGGGAGCCTGTTTATATGGTTATTATTATACCATTTGTAAATATTCATACATGTTTTTAAATTATCAGATGTATATATAACAGTCATGCACTCTCTATGCTAGAGTAATTATGTTTTAATTTTGTTGAACTTCATCAGAGATCTGTGCCTCCCTGTGTGGATATAAGGCACCAATTTTGCTACACTGGTTTATCCTTTTTCGACAGGCACTCTGCCTCTCTTACAACATATGTCTTATGCATATACAACATGTAATTTTCTTTCACGTAATGGAAATTACGATTTTTCCAAGGGGAAAACAAACCCACACAGATATGATGCCTCCTTCTATGACCAAAACTTCCATTCTCTTTTGGAAAAACATATCAGGTTGAATCTTATTAACAAATTTGTCCTTAGAAAGAGAGACTTTCCCTTCCATATTATATTTATCTTTGCATGATCTCAAATTTTCATTCTTCAAATTCCAAATGCAATTACTCACATAGATACCCACCACCACAAGAGTACTAAGAAGATATTAGGCAAAGGTGAATAGCCCTAGAGTAGAGTAATGGAAATGTCCGATTGCATCCCAAATTTTAGTATCATTTTTAATCCCCTTCCTCTACACATTAAAAGTTGAAACAAATACATATACGCATAGATCCCAAAGGAGAATGAAGTTGAGATGAATATATATGATGTAGATGATTGAGACAAATCATAAGGTATTAAATAGTTGAAGCTCTATAACTTAAAAGCAAGAATAGAAACTGCAAAACCACTTCTTCACTCCATACGGGAATGGATAAAATGACAAAAAGGAAATTCCAGAAATAATTTATAGTCATCCCATGCCTTTTGACACTTTATAAAGGCTCATATACTCAATTTTTGTTGAAATTGGTGATGGAAAATAAAATGGAAATTGGTAAGCATTTAGTAAAAGAATGTTTTATGACTGGGTCAGCCTCAATCATATCAATTTTCAAACACTAGTGAAACATACCAATATGGCTATACATAAACACTTGAACTTGCATTTGAGAGTACTAATTAGGCCAAGTCACATTCATAAATGAAAACTAAAAGTGTGATTCTTCGACTCAATCTATCATTAGCAGTATAGGTCACATTTCACCTAAACAATGTCATTGAAGTATCATAAAAATAATCTTACAAGGTTGGTCACATCCTTTAACTTCATCCAAAACTACATAATTAAATGGAAACATCTAGTATTGAAGATGTGATTTTCGACCTCATCCTAGTCGCATTTCAAAGCAGAAGCATGGGTCATAACTATAAGTTGTGGCTATGGTAAGGGTTAGTAACACAAATGGTGATGTGAGGATATTGAGGGAGAATTTTAGTCACAAGTTTCGCATTTAGCTCTATTGGGGAACATAAACACGACTTGCAACATGAGAAAATTCCAATAGTGAGTTGGAAGTAAGCACTTTGAAAATATAGGTTTCATGTCTCAATATGATTCCACACATTAAACTCGGTGGTGGCAACACTACACCATTGCAATCATTTTCATGGGAAATTCTTTCCATAGATGTGATCAAAACATCGTATTGAATGTAGACCTTTGTGAGAAAAATCATTAGTGTTGAGCTTTGTGATCCATAAAAATGGTTGGTGCATGTATAAGTATTCAAAGGTGGGGGTAGGTTAATTGCTAGCATAATACAAGATGTGATGATGACATTTGATAGGTCGCAATGAGGAAATGTGCTATGCATTTGTTACATGCACCAGAGATAAGGGAGGCTGTAGGTTCAGGATGCACTACAAATTTATCACATGTTCAAGGTTCATCGGGTCGCAAATCACAAATGCATAGCTTAGTAATAAATCCACTATGAATTAACGATGTGATTTGCGACCTGGTCGAATTGCAAGTCACAGGTTTGGGTTACAGTGCAAGTCACATTTTGGTTGGAAAAATAAATTGCAAGCTACAACCAAAGCTTGCTTTGTCGCATACGATTTCACCACAATACATTTCTAAAATGTGACTTCATGCACAACTTGACAATGAAACTTTCCAATAGGTTTAATCACATCTCTTTCTAATGCATCATTTAAATACTACCCTTAAATGGTCCTTAATGCATTATTCCACTCGTCTCTTCTATTTGTCTAGCCCTAGAATTTGCCTCACCATTACTTGGGTCTAGGTTTGTTGGAGGTGATCCCAAACTATCAACATCAATGGGCTCTGGATTGGAAGCCTCATCGACATGGTAGGAAGGTGCACAAAAAACATCATTAGTACTATTGATATAAGAATAGTTGTTTCTCAATGGTCTAGATGAACTCATGAATATAACCTCTAATGAAGTCGAACATGTTGCACAAGATCTATTTTTGTCAGACCTTAACAACCTTTTTTCAAGGCAGTGCTTTTTGGAACACCCTATTGATTTCTTGGCTATTGGTGCATACCCTTCATATGCTTTATCAATTGATCTATCTAGTGAATTATCATTTCCAAGGCCATTTACCTTACTAAGAGAACATGATGAACCACCTAGCCTAGGACTTGTGTTGTTATAATATGCCACTACTCTATCACCTATTTCATAAGATAATGGATTTTCCCTCATTCTCCTCCTGCTCTGTCGTAATGGCGCATCAATATCCTTGCATCCATTAATATGAACAGAAATAATTTCTTTGTCTTTTCTTTTATCTTCTCACTGAGAAACATGGGATAAACTATTCTCATCAGATTTAAGATCCTAATTGACTGAATGCATGATCTATAACACTCATATTCATGTTGTCACACGCCTCTAGTATTTTTATTATTATTATTTTTTGGAGACTTGTCTCATATAGTAGTATCAACATCAATATTGATTGGATGTATGCGCCCATTGCATACCAGGGATTTTCTTGAAGGTCTCTTAAATGAGAAGACATAATTTCCTTCCCTATCCTTCGAACTTCCACTTTACCATTAGGAGATACATTGAAATGTTTAATATTTTCATCTTCTATAGATATTTTATTACAAGTTTCCATGGATAGTTGTCTCTACACTTTTAGTGTTTGATGGCTACAAGGTTGTGCAGATACCATCCTTGTAGGTAAAAAATAGTTAGCTAATCCTTCTAGCTCAACCTTACCATGGTCCTAGACAAAACAAATATCTTTCCTTGACCTCAATTGCAATCCACATGAATAGGTTCATGAAAAATATGAAGAGTCATAATTCTAACTTAAACCTTTACAAATAGTTCTTCACCTCTGATTCAACAATTTTCTCTTAACTACTCTCTCCATGTCCTATTGTTTCTCATTCTACTACGAATTATTAAACAATCCTCTAATCAACCTTTTCTTCTACAATCGGATCTCGCCTTCTACTACTTGAGTTTAAATTTTCTAGACTTTTCTTTGAAAGCAAATCAGCTTCAGATTCCTTGCATCAACTGCCATATGTGAGCATCCACCAATTTGCAGATCCAAATGAAATGGAGTGTCTGGAGCCTCCAACAATTCATGTTATGTTGAACTTGACATCATTTGCAAGAAAATATGGTAAAAAGTGCTTTGCATTTCAAGCAAAGCTTGTTAATTCCTCAATTAATTTTATGATTCCTCATGAGGCAAGTTGAACCCATAACCTCAATCGACCAATGAAAGGGAGGATAATAATAGTTTGAGTAGCGGGGGACCAATAATTATTGCATCAATTTATCCATCTTTATTGAAAACAAAGCTACCGGTGAGTGCAGGATAATTCAAAATTGAGTCTTGTTATTTGTTGCCTAACAAATCTCCTTGGTGCTTTAGGTGAACCTATTTGTAACATTAACCTTATTTAAAATTGTCCCATGATAATCCACTAAATCCTTAGCCAAATTTTTAATAACAATTCCACCAACACCACCAACTAGGTAATTTATTTCAAAATCTCTATCACATAAGATCATGCTTTCATTTATCATCGTTGTCCACAATGTTGTTGGGAAAAGTGTCTATTCAGAATGCCCCTATCCCACTCTAAGGTGTGACAGTGCCTTAGCAACAAACAAGGAAAACTACTTGAGTATTCTTCTTTATGAGATGTAAATGAAGAGGAAGGATAAACTAACCTGTGTCTTGCGCTAGTTTGTTGATCCAATCGCTCCTCTCTTCAATAATTCCCAGCTCCCTGCTCCCTTACCGGCCCAGCTTCACCAAATTCCTGCAAGATCACAGAAGAGAGAAACTACACGAAGATATAGATTTACATTCATAAAAAGCTTAGGATCAGATTAAGCTAAACATGCAAATATAACAAAACATCACTGATATACAAGCATGTAGAAGAAACTCAAATAGTTTTATTGATATGATAAGAAAGTCCAAGAGGAGATACAACCAAGTGAGTCCCGATCCAGCATCTACCTCCCAGCAAAGGAATCCCTTCCTCACCTCCAACAAAGCATAAATCACCCAATGCACTAATCTCAATCTCAAACCAACAGCAATTCTCTGCAAAGTACAAAATTCCAGCCTCCGGATCTCTAGGATGAGGGATCCATATATAGATGTAAGCAGAGAGGATGAGTCAGCTTATGTTTTGACTTGTGGCTTCTCTCTGTCAGTTCTTGCTTCCACTTGGATACTGAGAGCCTCTTACTCATCACTGGTCGAATTCAGTGAGGCAAGTGTCATTGGAGAAGATTCTGGAAGCTTCCATTGTCTCTCCACCTCGTTGAATGACTCTGCCACTTGTCATTTCCTACTCAACGCACCTGGGTAGTGCATTCAAGTGCGTTGCAACGCACCTAGACAGTGTATTTGGGTGCTTTGCAACGCAGGCAGCTAGTGGAGCATCTGAATTGATCCTGATTTGACTAGTTTTGAGTAGTTTTTGGTGGAGAACTTCTGGGAGAAGCTGTCATTGGTTGACCTTGTTCCCTTAGGGGCACGAACAACACTTTTAGGGACTTTGGATCCCTTGGATTATGGACATTTCATGCTTAGAGCTGTAAGGCACAAAAATGTCTATAACAGTTGCCCCCTAAAGTATGAGGCCGTTTATCGGGTGAAATGCTTTATTAGGAGGATCCGAAGTTCTTTCAATGTTGGGAGGAGACCTGTAATAAGATACAATACAATACATTATTGTCATACTGTTTTCATGATCTAGCTGAGGCGGGCATTCCCATGCTCAGCTTTATAAATTCATTTTTATGTACACAGGACAGACAATCGTCTGATGGTAGACTGATGATTTTGATGAAGTCATCATCCTTTTGGTAGGATGATCATCTGTGCTGCAGTGTTGTACATGTCAATGTCTTTATTTTTCCTGAATATATATCGCAACCCGGATTGATGAAACTAGATCCGGGGTCTTCAATCTCGTCCGATCTTCACTCGAAGTACAAGTCGATCCATGTGAGAAATGTTTTGAAGTCGAACATGGAAAGACATCGCTTGATTACCAGTCAATGATGTAAATTGTTAACAAGCACGAGAGGAATCACCGATAATGATAATGACCCTCAAGGTGTTGAAAATAATACTGAGAGGGGGGGGGGAATCAGTATTATCAAGTTATTTTAACAAATCTTCCTTATTTACACTTTGAATTATTTTTGCATATCAGTACCATAAAATAATGAGCATGAACAAGAAAAACAGATAGTCACACCAAAGAACACCAAATATAAGGTGGAAACCCAATGTGGGTGAAAACCACCTGCTGCAATATGTCTCTATCTTCTTTCAAATTAGAAACTCCTGTTACAATGATTTTGTACTGGTGCAGTCCTTTACCAGTACGCAGGCTGCAACCTGCAGAGAGCTACAACTCTCTCTCGTTTTCCAGTCTCTCCTGGAAGGGAGCTACAACCCCCTACTTCTTTTCTTTCAAGGACCACTTTTCATAAATTTTCAAACTGGATCCAACAACAACATTGAAGCTCATAATCAAACAACCTTCTGAATCACCCAATCACCAGATCCATACATATACAATGATATTATGAGAGTTATCAACCAGATCTAGTACATAAAGATAAGTCATTAATCATGTTGTTATCTGAACTCAATACCAGTAACCAAACATCAGTTATGCACCCAAAACCCTGCAGAATAGTCAAAGGCAGTTAAAACAAATTTTAAGCAGGGATCGCAACTTCACTGGTATAGATCTGCGGATATCTGTACTACCTCCGCACCTACGCCTTCTGTGGCGCCGCGACCACCGCACCTGCGCCTTCTGTGGCGCCTCCGCACTGCGCCTTCTGTGGCGCCTCCGTACTGCGCCTTCTGTGGTGCCTCTGCACTGCGCCTTCTGTGAAGCCTCTGCACTGCGCCTTTTGTGGCACCTCTGTGGCGTCTCCGCACTGCACCTTCTGTGGCGCCTCCGCACTGCGCCTTCTGTGGCGTCTCCGCACTGCGCCTTCTGTGGCGCCTCCGCACTGTGCCTTCTGTGGCGCCTCTGTGGCGTCTCTGCACTGCGCCTTCTGTGGCGCCTCCGCACTACGCCTTCTGTGGCGCCTCCACACTGCGCCTTCTGTGGCGCCTCTGTGGCATCTCCGCACTGCGCCTTCTGTGGCGCCTCCGCACTGCGCCTTCTGTGGCGCCTCTGTGGCATCTCCGCACTGCGCCTTTTGTGGTGCCTCTGTGGCGTCTCCGCACTGCGCCTTCTGTGGTGCCTCCGCACTGCGCCTTCTGTGGCACCTCCGCACTTCCGCAGCTGCAGCGCTCGAGAGATCACCCTTCACAGATTTGCTTTCAACTTCCCTTTCATAGATCAAACTTTTAAAACAATAACCCAATATTTCAGATCTTAAGATATTCGATTTGCAAGAATGAATTAGCCAAGTGATCTCCTTTGCTTTATATAGGCAAGCTTCTTCCTAAAATCATGGATCAATACCATAGATAACCAATACAAGGGGCCCAAAAACATGGGGCTCAATAATACCAAGGACTAACCACCATGGACCAAAGGTAAGTTCTCCAACATATACACACTTTTGACGAGGTACCATGGTCCAAAACCATAGGTTCAAATACCAAGGACTAACTACCATGGACCAAAGGTAAGTTCTCCCACCTGAAAGTGCATGAAATTTTTCTCTACATGAAATAAACTTTTCTCTGCATAAATGTGCGTGAACTTTTCTCTACATGAAATAAACTTTTCTCTGCATATAAGTGCGTGAACGTTTCTCTACATAGAATAAGCTTTTCTCTGCATATAAGTGCGTGAACTTTTCTGCACTATAATTTATCATCTGAGATGAGTGGGTTGCCATCAAGTACAACATATGTATCATAAAGCCATACCAAAATCATAATGCCAACAATCTCCCCTTTGGACTTGATGGCAACCTCAAAATCTTCAGCTCATTCTCCCCCTTTGACATCAAGGGCAAAGGGTTATGCTCCCCCTAAGAGCATGCTCCCCCTGAATATGAACCAGATCTGTAAAGAAGAAACATAGTCCACCAAACACCATAAATGACCATGAAAGAGATAGAGACATATTGCAGTAATATTCAGATCAGCATCCATGATCGCCTTCTGTACATCCTCCATAATGCCAACAATGCATTATAAGCTCCCCCTGAACCAGTGCTATTTGATCTTCAACCAATCCGCAACCCAGCACATGTACGCATATTCCCGTACAACCAATAATCAGAAGAGATTCAACAACAAGATGATGCATCAACAACCCCCAGCTTTTGCCTGAGGTATTCAAAAGTCTCCCTGGGCAATGGTTTGGTGAGTATATCAGCAACTTGTTCCTTAGAAGGAACATACTCCAACTTGACCTTCTGTTCAAGCACTTGTTCCCGAAGAAAATGATACTTGATTGGTATGTGCTTGGTTTTTGAATGCATGACTGGGTTCTTTGAGATGTTGATTGCACTTGTGTTATCACATAAGATGGAGATAGGTGGTGTACAAGTGATTTGAAAATCCTGCAAGTTCTGCATCATCCAAAGGAGTTGAGTGCCGCAAGATGCAGCAGCAACATATTCTGCTTCAGATGTAGATAAGGCAATCGAACTCTGTTTCTTGCTGAACCAAGATACTAGTCTGGAACCCATAAAGAATGCGCCACCACTTGTGCTCTTCCTGTCATCCACGCTTCCGGCCCAATCGGCATCTGTATAAGCATGAAGTGTGAGATTTGTATCTCTAGGATACCATAAACCATAATTTTGAGTCCCTTGAAGATATTTGAAAATTCTCTTCACTGCCTGAAGATGAGTCTCCTTCGGATTTGCCTGAAATCTTCCAACTATTCCAACTGCATGCATGATGTCCGGTCGGGTACCTGTCAGATAAAGTAGACTTCCAATCATAGATCTGTAGGTTGGTTGATGTACTGCTGCAGATTCATCATTTGCACTGAGGCTACATCCTGTGACCATGGGTGTACATACTGGTTTTGCATCTTCCATGCCATATTTCTTTAAAATCTGTTTGAGATACTTGGTTTGAGACAAAAAGATTCCTCCTTCCTTTTGTTGGATTTGCAAACCAAGGAAATATGTCAGTTCTCCCAGCAAGGACATTTCAAATTCTTTCTGCATGACCAAGGCAAAGCTTTGACTCATAGCTTCTTCATTGCTACCAAAGATAATGTCATCTACATACACAACAAGTATTAGCAATTTGTCATTTTCAACTTTTATATAAAGATTGCTATCTGCTGATCCTTTTGAAAAACCTTGTGTATGAAGATATTTGTCCAAATGATAGTACCAAGCCCTTGGAGCTTGTTTCAGACCATAGAGAGCCTTTTTCAATCTGCATACAAGATTTGGATCATTTCCAAGAATGAAACCATCTAGCTGCTCAATATATACTTCTTCTTCTAAGTCTCCATTCAGAAAGGCTGATTTCACGTCCATTTGAAATACTTTGAAGTTTTGAAAGCTTGAGAGAGCAAGGAACATTCGGATGGCCTCAAGTCTTGCAACAGGAGCAAAGGTTTCTTCAAAATCTATTCCTTCTTGCTGCGCATACCCTTTACAAACAAGTCTGGCCTTGTTTCTAATTACTTCTCCTTCTTCATTCAATTTATTTTTGAAGACCCATTTTGTTCCTATAACATTATTATCTTTTGGTCTAGGAACCAACTCCCAAGTGTTGTTCTTTTCGATCTGCTCAATTTCTTCATCCATTTCTTTCACCCAACATTCATCTTTGCATGCCTCTTTCACATTTTTTGGTTCAGTGGAAGAGAGTAATGCCAAATAGCTTGAAGCTTCTGCAATTGTTCTTCTTGTTTGTACACCTGCTTCTTTCTGCCCCACAATCTGAGATTCTGGATGATTCTTTTGAACATATCTGGATGGAGTCTTCTCTTCTATTCTTGTCTGCTCCTCTGGTTCTTCTTGAGGTTCTTCTTCTTCTTCATTCTGTCTTTGAGGGTAGCCTTCATCTTCTTCGATGTCTTCATGATGTACTTGCCTAGGAATGTATCCCTTCTCATCAACCACTACATCAATGCTGTCAACAATTCTGCCAAGTCTTTTATTGTAGCACTTGTATGCTTTGCTATGTGGAGAATAACCAAGAAGAATGCCTTCATCTACTCTAGGTTCAAGTTTTCCAAGTTGCTCATTAGTATTCTTAATATAACATTTGCTCCCAAAAATTTTGAAGTGCTTCACCGAAGGAGTCTCACCACACCAGAGCTCATGAGGGGTTTGAGTGCTGTTAACACGAACATTTGTTTTGTTGAGAATAACAACCGCAGCATGTGCAGCTTCACCCCAGAAAGTTGCGGGAGTACCCGACTCATCAAGCATAGCACGAGCCATTTGTTGGACTGTTCTGTTCATTCTTTCCACAACTCCATTTTGCTGAGGAGTTCTAGCTGTAGAGAATTCTCTTCTTATCCCATGTTCTTCACAGAAATCGAAAAATTCATTCGAGGTAAACTCCCCACCTCTGTCAAATCCGAGGCACTTAATTTTGTATCCTGATTCATTTTCAACCAAGGCTTTGAAGGATTTGAATTTTTCGAATGCTTCATCTTTGTGCTTCATTATTCCTAACCAGACAAACCTGGAGAAATCGTCAATGAATAATATCAAGTATTCTTCTCCTCGAGGTGTTCTTTTTCTGAATGGACCACATGTATCTGTATGTACTAGCTCAAGAGGCATGCTAGCTGATCCTTCCTTCTCTGGAAAATTAGTTCTGGTTTGCTTTCCAAACTGACATGATTTGCATATGGTGTTGTCTGGAATTTTGATATATGGAAGATCGCGAACTGCCTGATATTTGCATGCTTTCCTTATTTGTGAAAAGCTTAGATGCCCCAACCTCCAATGCCATAGCCAGTGTTCATCATCCTTGCTTATATAGCATTGTTATTGTCCTTCTTCAAATACGTATAGATTATTTGGAGTTCTTTTACCTTTGATCACCGTTTTACCTGTATCAAGATCACGAACAAGACATCCATTTGTTCTAAATATCACCTCGGTTCCTTGATCACACATCTGGCTGACACTTAGAAGATTATGTTTCAATCCATCAACATACAAAACATTTCCAGCCTTGACCTTTTCTTTTAACTGAGCAGTGCCTTTTCCTTTTATAGTTGCAGGAGTATCATTTCCAAAAGAAACTTTCTTTCCCTTTTCTAGAGCAGAATATGACTCAAGTTTTTCTTTATCACCTGTCATATGCTTCGAACATCCACTGTCAATGTACCATAGATTTTCCTGTCCCTCTGCATAGAATGCTATCCCACATCTTTCTGTTTGTGGTTCCTTTATTCTCCATGTTTTGGTGTTTGAGGCTTGTTCCTTTGTCTGCTGAAACCTGCTCCTGCATTCAGAATCTTCATGACCAAAGTTATTGCAAATAGAACATTCAACTTCATTTTCAAGAGCCGAAAAGTTGTTATAGGTCCTTTTTGTAATCCCGATCATACTTTTTTTTTTTTGAGCTTCTCTAGTCATGATTGTTTTATATGCAACACATTGAGCTGCTTTGTGACCAAATTTATGGCAAGAGAAACATTGTCCATTGAAGAAATTTCTGCGGTTATCAAATCTACCGGCCAAATGATTGTAATTTCTATTGTCATCCATTCTTGAACTAAATTGAGAAGATTTTACCTGTGGCTGGTTGTAGCTTTTGTTCACCCTTAAAACGGATTGCCCTTGATAGTCTCTGTTTGCAATTCATCTCTGCCTTGCCTGATGGTCTTCATTGTGCTTTTGCTCATTCCTTCTTGCTGCATCAAGATAACTTTTTGAAGTGGTTGCTTGAGAAGTTTCTCCATTATAGCCCAGACCTGTCTTGTTTAGTGGAGAATGCTGTACATTGATAATCTCATCCAAAGTTTCAGATCCTTTGACAAACTTAAGATTAATAGCTTTTTTTTTCTCAATCTCTTTTCTAAGACCAACAATTTCACCTTCTAATTTTTCAAGATGTTTTTCCTTTTCATCAATTTGAAATTGTAGAGTATCAATGATCATATTCTTTTCTTCTATACATCTCTTGAGTCTAGTAATTTCTTCAAAAAGGCTATCCACATCTATAGCATCCATGTAATCATCATCTTCAAATGCCATTAACAGTTTATAGTCATTACCTTGTTCATCTTCATCACTAATCGATAGACCATCACTATCTTCATGAGTGTAGTAACTTTTCTTGTTTGCACTCTGTTTCTTGTTCCATCTAGCAGGTTCCTTTCCTTTATCCTTATAAGGACATTTTGCAGCATAATGACCTACTCTTCCACAAGCAAAACATTTAAAAGGTAACTTACCTCTGAACCTTCCAGAACCCCTTTGAAGATTTCTGACAAAATTTGATTCTTCTTCTTCTTCTTCTGGCACGTGACTTGCTTCATAGTAATCTCCTTTGCCTGAAGCCTTGAAAGCCGCTTCTCTTCTGTCTGATGGACCTCCCTTTCTCATTTCATAAGCAGTTAGAATTCCATGTAGTTGAGACATGGTGAGAGTTTGTAGATTTGCTTTTTCCTCTATAGCGGACACTTTAGATTCAAACTTGGGGGACAAGGATCTTAGGACTTTTTCAACCACAATAGCCTCTTTTATATCTTCACCCAAGTTTTTCATGCAGTTAACAATTTCATCTACACTAAGGAAATAGTTAGCCACACTTTCATCATTATAAATTCTGAGATTCTCATACTGAATCCTGAAAGTTTGAAGTTTAGCACGCTTTACCTGTTCGTCTCCTTCATAGCTCGTGACAATTTTGTCCCATATTTCTTTTGCGGATTTATAGTGCATTACCTTCACGAATTCCGATTGGGATAAGCATCCCAATAGAGTATTGACTGCTTTCGCATTTGTTTCATATTTCTTCTTCTCGGCCGAATCTGTAGGAGTAGCTGAAGGAAAAGTGTAGCCTGTCTCTATGATATCCCAAACTTCTGTACCAAGAGATTGAAGATAGGCAGTAACTCTTATCTTCCAATAATTGAAGTTCGTCCCATCAAAAATTGGTGGCCTGATTGATGCTTCTCTCTCGTAGTTGCTCATGATGAATGATCTACCTTCAAGCGATCAAGCTTCTCTGAAGGACCTGCTCTGATACCAATTGTTGAAAATAATACTGAGAGGGGGGGGTGAATCAGTATTATCAAGTTCTTTTAACAAATCTTCCTTATTTACACTTTGAATTATTTTTGCATATCAGTACCATAAAATAATGAGCATGAACAAGAAAAACAGATAGTCACACCAAAGAACACCAGATATAAGGTGGAAACCCAATGTGGGTGAAAACCACCTGCTGCAATATGTCTCTATCTTCTTTCAAATTAGAAACTCCTGTTACAATGATTTTGTACTGGTGCAGTCCTTTACCAGTACGCAGGCTGCAACCTGTAGAGAGTTACAACTCTCTCTCGTTTTCTAGTCTCTCCTGGAAGGGAGCTACAACCCCCTACTTCTTTTCTTTCAAGGACCACTTTTCATAAATTTTCAAACTGGATCCAACAACAACATTGAAGCTCATAATCAAACAACCTTCTGAATCACCCAATCACCAGATCCATACATATACAATGATATTATGAGAGTTATCAACCAGATCTAGTACATAAAGATAAGTCATTAATCATGTTGTTATCTGAACTCAATACCAGTAACCAAACATCAGTTATGCACCCAAAACCCTGCAGAATAGTCAAAGGCAGTTAAAACAAATTTTAAGCAGGGATCGCAACTTCACTGGTATAGATCTGCGGATATCTGTACTACCTCCGCACCTGCGCCTTCTGTGGCGCCGCGACCACCGCACCTGCGCCTTCTGTGGCGCCTCCGCACTGCGCCTTCTGTGGCGCCTCTGCACTGCGCCTTCTATGGCACCTCTGTGGCGTCTCCGCACTGCGCCTTCTGTGGCGCCTCCGCACTGCGCCTTTTGTGGCGCCTCTGTGGCGTCTCCGCACTGCGCCTTCTGTGGCGCCTCCGCACTGCGCCTTCTGTGGCGCCTCCGCACTGCGCCTTCTGTGGCGCCTCTGTGGCGTCTCCGCACTACGCCTTCTGTGGCGCCTCCGCACTGCGCCTTCTGTGGCGTCTCCGCACTGCGCCTTCTGTGGCACCTCCGCACTATGCCTTCTGTGGTGCCTCCGCACTGCGCCTTCTGTGGCGCCTCTGTGGCGTCTCCGCACCGTGCCTTCTGTGGCGCCTCCGCACTGCACCTTCTGTGGTGCCTCTGTGGCGTCTCCGCACTACGCCTTCTGTGGCGTCTCCGCACTGCGCCTTCTGTGGCGCCTCCGCACTGCGCCTTCTGTGGCGCCTCCGCACTTCCGCAGCTGCAGCGCTCGAGAGATCACCCTTCACAGATTCGCTTTCAATTTCCCTTTCATAGATCAAACTTTTAAAACAATAACCCAATATTTCAGATCTTAAGATATTCGATTTGCAAGAATGAATTAGCCAAGTGATCTCCTTTGCTTTATATAGGCAAGCTTCTTCCTAAAATCATGGATCAATACCATAGATAACCAATACAAGGGGCCCAAAAACATGGGGCTCAATAATACCAAGGACTAACCACCATGGACCAAAGGTAAGTTCTCCAACATATACACACTTTTGATGAGGTACCATGGTCCAAAACCATAGGTTCAAATACCGAGGACTAACTACCATGGACCAAAGGTAAGTTCTCCAACATGAAAGTGCGTGAACTTTTTCTCTACATGAAATAAACTTTTCTCTGCATAAAAGTGCGTGAACTTTTCTCTACATGAAATAAACTTTTCTCTGCATATAAGTGCATGAACTTTTCTCTACATAGAATAAGCTTTTCTCTGCATATAAGTGCGTGAACTTTTCTGCACTATAATTTATCATCTGAGATGAGTGGCTTGCCATCAAGTACAACATATGTATCATAAAGCCATACCAGAATCATAATGCCAACACAAGGTACTGCAGTACAATTCACGTGGTGTGAATAAAGGACTTGGTGTCGAACACCACGCAAAATATTTTGGTCAAAGGTCATTGATGTATACCTGTCACTGGAAGTGAGAAACTTGCCATTGAGGCATGCAAGCTTCAAAGTACTGAAGGGGGTGTTCCTAGATCAACTTCTTGGATAGTGAGCTGATGTCGACAAGAAGCGATCCGTCAAAGGAGGGCCTTGATGTATCCCACATCAATGACACGGAACGGAGCAAATGATTTTGATGGAGGTGAAAACGATCTGATGATATATGGTTCAGGGTGGCGGTCATGAAAGAATGAAGTATAATGTATGGTAGTGGATGGGACACAGGTGACTTCTCTGGATGACTTCTCTTGAACATATCGGCGACACTTATATGATGGATTGGTAGCATTTACCCCAAAGGTGGATGGTATGGCGAGACCATGGTGATGTGACTGGTGAATGAAACAACCCAACCCGACTCAGGCACGGAGTGGAAGTGTCATGTTCAAGAGCGACTTGCTACCAATAAAGGTTCTTTGAGTTTCTTCCCAATTTTTCCCCAGTCATTGCTGACCAGTACCTTTTTATTTTGTCAATCTTGAGGAGGATAACATATGCTTGTTCTATAATTTTCCCTTCGGGCAAACCCATCGCTATGTTTTAACGAGCCTAGCGATAGTGAAACTCGTTCTCGTTTAAAGACAAGTTTGTCGCTATTAATGTTTTTAACGAGTCTAACGACAAAGATAACTCGGTCCTTTTCATTTTTAGAGAGTCTGAAAAGGTACGTAAAGTTAACTCCGGAATTCCTTTTTCGTCATCTAATCCCTTAAGTCCGAAAAAGTATAAAACAATACAGAAGGGATGAATTTTCGATAGTTTTAATGAGCCGAACAAAACAAGCGCTCGATCTTTTTGTGCAATAATCCCTCAGGTCCAAAAGATTAAAATCTAGAGGAGGGATAGCTCTTCCTGTCGCTTTAACGAGCTGGAAGGCCAAAACTCGGCAATCTTTTCATATTTTACGAGTCAGATGAAAAGAGCTTAAAGAAGACTCGTCTTTTGAGGAACGAGTGATAAAATGGGTAGCAGCTGATTCCAGGTAAGGGTTGGAATTTTCCAAGCACGGCAGTGTCACAAGGATGGCTAGTGAAATCACTCTTTGCAGCTGTTCCTCAAAATGGGTAAACAATCAAATGGAGGTGAATGATCGGCCAATGGAAAAGTGGAGGTGACGGTGCAAACACGACCAAGGCTTTAATGGCTGATAATGTTACATTCACGGTGGTTATTTACCGGAGGATAGTTCATTTTTTAACGAGCTTAAACGCAGGTTGAAACACTTGCTCGATCTTATGTTTATTTTTTAACGAGCATGAACTATGTGCTAAAATTGCTCGTTCAATCCAGTCATATGATAAGAATGTCTCATGTAAGATGCCATTTTTTATGGAGCTTGCGCCTTACAAAGCTATGCCCCGCATCCTTTCTTTATGCAAGTTAGGAAACGACTAATCCAAAAAACAGATAAATAACCGCTCTTTGCTTGCACTCCAAAAGGTTTGCATGCCCCCAGGTATAAAGTATGATTTCAAGGTTACCCCTCAATTTGCAGATAAAACATTTGTTCTACCAGGAAAGGCCTACCTCTTTCAGGTTACCAAAGATTGTCTCATTTGCGCAGCAAACAAAACACTTCTTCGGCGATGTCTACCGAGATAGACAAAGGTGAGTGACAACGAGTGCCAAACACATAACTTTGACAAAAGAATCTTATTCTAGAACAACCCCTCTTCCAATCACGGACGGGGTACGGACTAGTCATATTCTCCCGTGGAAACCTACCCTATACCCGAAGTTTTCCTGCCGAAGCAGACCAGGACGCATGCCCCCTGGGTTCCAGTCATATCCTTCCGAATCACTCGCGCTCATCGGGAGGATGGACCGTGGGTTGAGACATTTCTTGCGTGAAGAGACCATTTAGGGATGGTATATGACTATTTGCGATGCGTGATCCGGGAAATGAAAGCTGGTCCACGAGCTTGACCACTCTTCCTTCGTGCGGAAAACATATTAATCTAAAGAGTGAGGAGACGATGGCTCCCATGCAATAAATATAGTCTCATCCAAGGAGTAGGTTATAATCCAAGGGTCCTTGAACGACCATCACGTTCATTTGAACGGTCTTCCCTTTCAATGTTATGGGCACATTGGGGAGGATCCCTAAAGGTCGACTGGTTCCTTTATCAAAGCCTGTCAGATTTCTCATCTCAGGCAAAAGCGATGGCGAACCAAGCGCTTTCCAAGCAGTAGAGGAAAGGATACTCACAGAAGCCCCCTCATCTATGATGGTACCAGCCATGACCATTCTATATATTTGGACGATAATTCTGAATGGTATGCTTGCTGGTAAACGGGGTCTGCCTAGTTGATTCCAGTCGAAGGAGACAACTAGGTTGCTTGGAGGTGGGACCGAGTAGACGGTCGGGTACGGCTCTGACGAACTTCCTTCCTGCGATAAAGGAATGGGTAGGTTGCCCCCGTGTTCATCGGAGTCTGTGTTGATGAAGAGAATTTGGACGGTGTCATCCTTATTCTCCTCAGTGACTGTATCGTTTGAAGATAAAACCTCTGAAGGCAAGACCGGGTCAACTGCCGCCTCGACCTTTTGACTTTCGTCTGGTATGGATTCAGTTGGTTTATCGTCAATGATAGACGCTTCAGCCGACCACTTGAGCGGGCCAGCTGGATTTTCAACTAACGAAGGACTCGGCAAGAGTTTTTTATATCCAGGAGGAAGTC
Source organism: Pinus tabuliformis (assembly GCA_031772625.1). Taxonomy (NCBI): domain Eukaryota; kingdom Viridiplantae; phylum Streptophyta; class Pinopsida; order Pinales; family Pinaceae; genus Pinus; species Pinus tabuliformis. The sequence goes on from CM062818.1 coordinate 305,965,666, forward strand.
GTAATGGTGAAATCGGACGATCATCCAAAACTCTTTTAGCTTCATCTAAGAAGGGACAACGGTGGATGGCGTGATTGCCTTCACACAGTTTACAAGGAGATCTAGCTCTCCCTTTTTGTCCTGGGACTTCACTTTCGCTAGTTGACGGTGTGCTTTCAACATGGCTATCAGAGGTTGATGCCACCGGATTGTGCAAACGGGGAGACCAGTCCCTTAGTATCCGAGGGATGCAGGGACAATCCCTGTGAAAGTGGTCTCCCTTGCAAATGACACATGGCGATTTAGGCTTGGTCAGTGCAGTGTGTGGATTTTCGTTAGACGACACTCGTTTGCCCCCAGTCGCTTTTGGCTCCTTCTTCTTCTTCTCTTTCTTCTTCTTTTCCTTCTTCTCCTTAGGAACTTGACTTTTGGCTTTGCCAGCCCCATCAAGCGAAGAGGAAGGAGGAGAGGAAGAATTAGAGGAAGTGGAAGGTTGGTGGGTAACTCTGGACTGGTCTAACTGCTGATTCGACTGTTCAGGAATAGTGGTGTTCTGAACGACATTGGTTGAGAAGAGCCAGACCAGCAAGCCAATTTTCAGTCCTGGAAGTGACAATGTGGCCATATGGGGCGCACCAACATCTCCCCAAGAGGAGAAGGGACTAGGATTTCCACCAAGGGGAATTCCTTGGTTGGTAGGCTCCATTTTCTCAACCTAAAGATCAACACGGGAAAAAGGGTATGAATATTCCGTTTAAAATAAATTTTAACGACGCTTGGACACAACTTGCTTTTTCAATTTTAAAGAGTCGAGAAAAAGCAAAAGATGACTCTAGTCTCCTTCGATTTTTAATGAGACTGAAGTGACAAGTGATCAGATGGACCTTTTCCGTTAAGGATTCTGAAAAGGAACGAAAGGGACTGCTCGGGAGTTCTAGGTTGAGGGTGTGCCAAACCAATCGCAAAACCGCAGATTACTTTTTAGGGTACGGGCGGTCAATCTTCCCGAATGCTATGTTCAGTGCATTGCGATCAGTAGGGCGGCCGACACGGCTTCCTATGGATAAAGGTTTTCTACCTATAGGGGTCTCCCAATATATACTCGACGGTACGTGGGAGCACAATCCGTACTGGCACTTATCGTCTCTCAAGAGGAATCACCCAACCATCAGTGGGCCGACGGTCACCAGGTTTTACGACGCCGGAACACGTCTCTAGCCTAGACCTCTATGTTGTGCGTTAAGTTACAAAGCGTTGTTAAGTTCATTCAATTTATTTTAGGTTGATCGTTCTTAGAAGTTTGCCTTTTTGGATCACCACGAGATGTAGATACAATTCCTAAATGCAGTCTAAAGATGATAAGCAAGCTTTTATCTTTTTTCAACAATGAAAATCCTAGCTACAAGGGGAAAAGAAAGACACAATCTTTTCTCAAAGAGCAAAGAGCACACTGTAAATGCACTTTTCCTAAATCAAACCATACAAACTATCAATATGCAAATGCACAAATGCATGTATTTGTTTTCACTTTCTTAATATTGATGCCTAAAAAGAAAGTTGATGTACAAATTTGAATTTGCTTTCAAGTGAAAAACATAAACAAGCTTCTTTTTCGAAATCAAAAAGGTAGAGAAGATTACGACACTTTTTGATTTTGAAGTAAACACTCGTTTCGACACTAGAAAGAGACAAATTCAAACCAAAGCAAAAGTAAAAAGTATAATCAACTGTCAACAGCAAAGGAACTTTTTCCTAAGATCAAAATCGACACTTACGACAGATCTAAATCTAAGGACGACAGTATGACTATTTCACTTTTCAATGGAAAACTGTAAATGATGTAACAAATACACAAAGAACACCTACAGTCTTTTTGTACAAAGGAGGTGGAATTAAGGCAGATAAAAGGGGTTTTCAGATAGGTACACACACTGATAACAGGCTGCAAAAAATCAGAGATAAAACTGAACAAAATGAAGCAAAGAACCACAGCTGCACAGGGCAAAGGCTGATCAGCGCACCTGTTGCACAGAGAAACTGAATTGCAGCGCAGGTAGCCCTCTCAGGACCTGCGTTGAAATGCAGAACCTCTTCACAGAGCCTGCGCTGAAGCAGAAACGAGAATTTTCTCTGGGTTCTGGGTCACGGTTTGCAGTTTAATCTATGGTTTTTGGCCGGATAAAAGCTATCAGTAAGGTACAATTAGAGGGATGATTTAAAGGAGGACTAAGAGCTATCAAAAAGGGCAATTAGAGCATTTGTGGATCAGATATTCAAATCATAAACAAATCCAGTGAGTGGATTTGAAGTAGCAGCTACTTTGCATTTGATAATGGCAAATGCAGTTCGATTGCTACTTCTGTGTTTATGAAGCAAACAACAAAAGAAACACAAATAAACTAACTAGACACGATCCCCAGCGGAGTCGCCATTTTGTTGTTGGGAAAAGTATCTATTCAGAATGCCCCTATCCCACTCTAAGGTGTGACAGTGCCTTAGCAACAAACAAGGAAAACTACTTGAGTATTCTTCTTTATGAGATGTAAATGAAGAGGAAGGATAAACTAACATGTGTCTTGCGCTAGTTTGTTGATCCAATCACTCCTCTCTTCAATAGCTCCCAGCTCCCTGCTCCCTTACCGGCCCAGCTTCACCAAATTCCTGCAAGATCACAGAAGAGAGAAACTACACGAAGATATAGATTTACATTCATAAAAAGCTTAGGATCAGATTAAGCTAAACATGAAAATATAACAAAACATCACTGATATACAAGCATGTAGAAGAAACTCAAATAGTTTTATTGATATGATAAGAAAGTCCAAGAGTAGATACAACCAAGTGAGTCCCGATCCAGCATCTACCTCCCAACAAAGGAATCCCTTCCTCACCTCCAACAAAGCATAAATCACCCAATGCACTAATCTCAATCTCAAACCAACAGCAATTCTCTGCAAAGTACAAAATTCCAGCCTCCGGATCTCTGGGATGAGGGATCCATATATAGATGTAAGCAGAGAGGATGAGTCAACTTATGTTTTGACTTGTGGCTTCTCTCTGTCAGTTCTTGCTTCCACTTGGAGACTGAGAGCCTCTTACTCATCACTAGTCGAATTCAGTGAGGCAAGTGTCATTGGAGAAGATTCTGGAAGCTTCCAATGTCTCTCCACCTCGTTGAATGACTCTGCCACTTGTCATTTCCTGCTCAATGCACCTGGGTAGTGCATTCAAGTGCGTTGCAATGCACCTAGATAGTGTATTTGGGTGCTTTGCAACGCAAGCAGCTAGTGGAGCATCTGAATTGATCCTGATTTGACTAGTTCTGAGTAGTTTGTGGTGGAGAACTTCTGGGAGAAGCTGTCATTGGTTGACCTTGTTCCTTTAGGGGCAGGAAAAACACTTTTAGGGACTTTGGATCCCTTGGATTATGGACATTTCATGCTTAGAGTTGTAAGGCACAAAAATGTCTATAACACACAAGGCATTCGTTGTGCTCACAATGAAAAATTCAGCATCAATGAACCATAATGTATATTTGGATCTCGCTCTCCTAGTAGCATCAAATTCCAATTAAAAATTTTATTTTAATGTAGTGAGCCTTATGGTCCAATGGCAACATCGTCCAAAAACCCTGGGCATACAATAAGTGCACATAAGAATAGCTTTGACACTTTTTTAAAAACTAATTTATTTTAACTACACAAATGGAGAGAGGGAACTGAAACATCCCTTACAAATGAATGAATTAAAAACTTTCATAAACCATAATTTCCTCATGGACATACAAGCACAAGGTCATTAGAGAATTTTGACTTCCACAATCGATAAGAAATTGACCAAATCCTTGAAAAGCACAGGGGTACTGAAAATTTGGATATGCATGAAGAACATTTTGGGTGGTGTTGTAGTAGCTACAACAAATAAATACCATTACTTCATAAGGGGGTAGAAATGATCTCAATAGATAATGGTGGCCACCCACCTATTCGAGTGGCTCACAACACAAATTTTAAATTTTTGATAGTTTTATATTTTTGGCAATTTTTAGGTCCTAAACTTCTAGAGCCAATTGAGTCCCTAAATGGATTTTTTGGGGAAATGGGATGATTATTATTGTCGGAAGTCATAAAATTTACTTCTCATATAGATCTTTCCAATGGTTTATCATGTGCGCCAAACTGATATTGCATGCCAAAGTTACAACCCCAGGAAGTTGACAGTCCAAATTACCCTATCAAGGCCCAAAAGCCTTTGGTGCTTCGTATCCTAGGGTTAGGATTTGAATGTTTAGGGTTTATCATCACCTATTTATCATAAAAAGGCCTATGAGCCTCATTGTAACACAATTTAGTGAAGGCACGTAGTTGTTGCATCTCTTCTCAAAGATAAGCTACCAACATTTGAGCTAGTTTGTTTATATTTTGCATGTATATAGTTTCATCATTTTCCATTTATTAGAAGTCAAGTTTCATTGTATCTCTATGTTTTGGTTATAAATATGTGTACCATTTCGTTCCCTTCATAAAACCATATTACTAGTTCACTATGGTTCTTTATGGTTAAATATAGTTGACCATGGTTAACTAAGGTTAACTATGGTTGACCATGGTGGACCATTGCTGACAATGGTTTATTATCTAAATTACCTATAGTAGACCATGTTAACATGGTCAACCATTATTGACCAAAATTGACCTTGTTTGACAGTGGTTTATTATTGTTGACTACTTTTACCAATTACAATTGTTAATGGTTAATTACGATTTATTATAAATTAAGTATGGTCATTTTTAGTTGATTGTTATTGACTATGAATTATTGTGGTTGATATTGTTTAAATTATAGTAAAATATGTTTAGCTAACTTCAGTATTATGTCGTATCACAACATTCAGAGGTTGACTTGAATTTTATGTTATATTATATTACATTAAGAGGTTTAATTAAATATTGTGTCACAAATTAGTAGTAAGAGGTCAATATTATGATTATACCACATTGTGACATTCATTTGGGTCAACTTATGACAAATTGCTACATCCCCCAATGGTTATGTTGTATTGTGATGTTATTGATCTATTATGCCATACTGCCATGCTTTTTAAGACTTCTGTTAGATTGTGACATTCTTCAATGGTTATTGCACATGTGAAATTCTTCAATGGTTATTGCACATGTGACATTCATCAAAGGTTATATCACATGTGACATTAATCAAAGGTTATGTCTCATTGTGACATTTCTAAATAGTTGTTTTGGATTACCACATTTCTCGATGGTTATGTTACATTTAACATTCATATTGGTTTTCTTATGTCAAACTTCTATGTTTCTTAGTGGTTATGTTGCATTGTAACATTCATTGAGAGTTATGTCGCATTATGACATTCTTGAAGAACTATGTTGGATTTTGATGTTCCCTGATGTTATGTTCATTTCAATTTTAATTTTCATTGTATAATGTTGAATTGCCACACTTTCAATGATTATGTTGCAATTCGACATTCATAATGGTTTATGTTATGTTATGATGTTCATCAATGGCTATGTTAGATTTCATCACCCCTCAATGGTCATGTTGCATTATGACATTCATCAAAGGATATGCCAGATTATAACATTCCTCTAAGGCGATGTTTGATTATATCATTCCTTAATGGAAAACCCACATAATTAGAACTGGTTGATATAGACTAATCAATGTCATTCTCCACTTCTTTAACTGATATCTTAATGTGCCATTATTTATAAAATAGTTGTGTCAAGTTGTGACATCCATCTTAGCTTACTTATGTCAAATTATTTCATTCTCAATAGTTAGGTCACATTGCAATGTTCATCATGGGTTGTGGTTAAATATATAATTCACATAATTGATATGTAGAAAAAATATGCAATCATGAATTACAATACTTGATAATGTTCACTTATATTTAAACATGCAATAATATTTAGTTTAATATCCTACACAAGTCAATCACTTTATACAATTTTAACCTCACTACCAACAAATTTATCGAGTTAGAAAAACCAATGAAGACCTTAACACTAATAGTGCATAACGTGTTCCCATTAATGTTATTAATATTGAATATAGATGTTAAATTATAGAATGAACATTGCTAAATTATATGATAGAATATAAAATATTTTTTGTTCATAAACCCACTTATTTATTTTCAAGAATATAAAAAATCATGTTTGAAAAGGTAAATCATGACATTTTCATCGAGGATTATGTCGCATCACAACATTCTTTTAGGGCTATATTGGATTGCAACATTTATCTTGGTTGACTGATGTCACATTACAATGGCTCTTAAGGGCTACATCGAATTGTCATGTTTATCAATGGTTTTGTCACATGGTGATATTATTTAAGGGTTATATTGGATTATAATGTTAGGCTTAAAGATTATGCTTTATTGTGATGTTCATGTTGATTGACTGATGCCAAATTACTACAATATCAATGGTTATATAACAATATGACATTTATAATGGGTTATGTCATATTATGACATCATTAAGGGTTGTGTTGGATTATAGTGTCCATCAATGGTTATGTCACATTAGAACATTCCTCAAGGGTTATCTTGGATTGCAATGCCCCTTAACGATTATGTTGCATTATGGCATTCATTAAGGGGTATGCCACATTGGAATAATCATATAGGGTGATGTTGGCTTGTCACATTTTCAATGGTTATGTTGCTTTGCAACATTCATCTTAGTCGACATATGTCAATTTTCTATGCTCATCTTGGTTGACTTATGTTGAATTGATATATGTTGATCTTCATCTTGGTTGACATATGTCGAATTCAAACATTCATCTTGGTTGGATTATGTCACATTGGAGCATTCCTTAAGAATTATGTGGGATTCTGATGTTCATCAATTGTTTTGTCACAATATGTGACATTATTCAAAGTTTGTGTTGTGTTGTAATGTTCCTCAATTATCATGTCTTATTATAATGTTAATTTTGCATGACTTATGTTGAATTACTACATTATCAATGGTAATGTCACAAGGTGGAATTTGTGATAGGTTATGCGATATTATAATGTTAGTTAAGGGTCATTTTGGATTGTATCATTGATACGGGGGATCCAAAATATGTTCATGTTAAACTCACATGGAAAACATAGAATATAGGAAAGATAAATCATTGAGTACATTTTTTATTAAGATGAGATATACATTTATAGTACAACATATGACTCTTGGGTTTCAGATCCCAAGGTCTCTTGGACTTCTTTTGTCCATTCGAATTCCACACTAACCCTTTAGGATTAGGTGTCCAACATTCCCCCCCTTAATCCGAAGGGTTATGTATGAGTCCAAGAAGAGAGCTGTAATACAACATGTGCAAAAAATGCATGGCAGCACTAGGCTGAATGTGCTCTATGAAACGTTGGTAAAAAAAGGGGCGGTGGTTTAAGGATGACCACCAACACTGGAACGCTTAGTGCAGTTCCCGGAACTCTTCCAAAACTGGCAAGAAACTGAAGTTTTCTGCTAGAGGAAGTGATCCTATTGTTTTAAAGAGGGAAACCTTCAACCATAAAAGGGAGGTCTCACCCCGCATAAAAGGTAAAACTTCAACCTGAAAAGGGAAGTCTCAACCTGTGATGGTTTAAGGATAACCAACAACTCTGGAATGCTTAATGCAATTCCTGGAACTCTTCCAAAACTGGTAAGAAGCTGGTGTCTTCTGCTAGAGGAAGTGTCCTCAATCTGTGATGGTTTAAGGATGACCAACAACTCTGCTGGAACTCTTCCAAAACTGGCAAGAAGCTGGAGTCTTCTGCTAGAGGAAGTCCCAGATTGCCAACTGAAGGCATGTTCAGGCATCTTGTCTCTGGCTACAACTCTGAAACTGGTGTGGCAGGTTGTGGCTCAGGCTCGCTTGATGTGACTTTGAAGCTTGTAGATGACCATCATTTCCCCCCCTGTCAGGTACAAGGTGAGAAGATGGAGAAAACTCAACTGCAAGACTGTTCAATACTCTAGAACAAGTTCTGACATGTGTTTGGAATATCTTCTTGGCTGTTGATGCCCATTGCCAAGAAGCGATCCATCCAAGATGAATCTTTGTTCTTGCAGGACGTTTGTTTTTGAAGCATCTGTGTGAAGAATGGTTGGTTTTATGACAGTGCTTACATGGATGAAGATCAAAACAGTGATCTTTCAAATGGCCAACTCGGTCACAGTGTTGGCATTTCACGATCTGTTGATTTTGTTGTTGTTGTTGTTGTTGCTGTGGAAGAGGGGCAGAATCTAGAACAGCTGGAGGTGAGCTGTCATGAGGAGCAGGTGAACTGTCATAAATGAATCCAGCACTCTGAAACTGAATGGGCTTGGCATAGTCTGGAATATTAAAGGACAAGTCCTTGTCATATCCAAGACCAGTTCTGTGCTTGTTGTGGACAAGCTGTTCCCAAGGTCTGATGATGGGCTTGGGAAGTGCAGACTGAACCTCTGCATCTGCATGTAACTTTGCTGCTTTATCTGAATGAACTGTAACATTATTGACTTGCTGTTTATGGGATGCAGTCTCAATGTTCTGAACAGAAACATGTTTAGAATGATGACTCCTCTGTTTTAATTCTTCTTGCTGAAGTTGAGATTCAAGTTGTAAAAAATCAATCTTTTCATGTACATCTTGTAAACAACTATGAATATCGGTGAGAAAATCCTTGCTGATTTTGACTGTATTATCCATCGTAGAGAGTATTAGATTGTTCACTAACTCTAATATTGCACCGATTGGAGCCATTTCTAACCTCAAAATAATAAAACAATGAGGAAAAGATGGACACCAAATAAACTTATGGCAACAACTTCAAATCAGCATGCAATAGATTCAACATACAGAGAATGGTGATATCCAGAAAATAGACTCCTCATCCAAAAAAATGATTTTTCTTCAATTCACCTGAGAATTTAACTTCCAACAAAGCATGCTCCACTCTTCAGCAGGATCCAACTACATTCACAAAACGCATCATCACTAGTTCCTGCCTCTCAAGTATTTTGTTACAAGGTACAGCTGTTCAAGGACAGGCAGTCTAGCTGAATGTTTTAATAATTATAAGATTCCCAACTGTACAATTACCACCATAAATTTGAACTGAATGCTGTTCTTACTTTCAAGTTCTGACAAAAATCACTCTTAAGAAATATCTATGCCCACACTACTCCCAGTGCTCACAAATTAAATCCTGTGTACAAGAATACTCTCCAGCAAGTGTATGAAAGCCTCCTCATTGGCACGTGCAAAGAATTTATTCAAACAAGATAGTCAAAGTCATTGATATCTTAGAATTGAAGAACATGAGGATTAACCCAGTCTTTATTACCATCGATCCCTTGCGTGATACTCCTTCACAATTGCGTGCATATCTCAAAGAATTTCATGCAAAAATAATGGGGTTGACTGGACCTGTAAATGCAGTAAGGCAGGTAGCCCAATTGTACCGTGTTTATTTCAAAAAAACTGATGAAGAAGGATCGGATTACCTTATTGACTGTTCACATAATATGTACTTGAAGGATCCTAACATGGAATTTGTGAGAATGTTTGGGCTGGAGTATAATGCAGAGCTTGTGAGAATGTTTGGGCTGGAGTATAATGCAGAGCAATTGACTGATGCTATAGCTTATGAACTTATATTTCTAATGACATAATGCGCGTGCGCAAGGAATAATGGATTGAGTAATCAAACACATATAAGACATGGGCAGATTTCTGCTGAGTAGAATTGTGATGGTATCAGAGTGAAACGAGAACATCTACTGTAATAAAACAGGAGCATATTTAGCGTTATTTATAAAAATCGGTGGTATGCAAACAGTATAGTTCGACGGACCGAGCAGTGGTATGATGGCTGGGCTACGGAAACGACTGTGCAAGGGGATGTATGCGCCGAATGTGCATGAACACTATTACTATTACCACAATTTATATATAAAAAATTTAGTCTTCAAAAATATTTAACACATTGTACCATCGCCTTTCCCATGCCACTCCAATGGAATGGAACCAGAATACGTCGTGCTCTATCAAAAAAATCCATTCTGCTGCAATACCATTCTACTGTGCCACCTTCCTCCTACGCACTGTGGCAGCGCTCGGACACACCTCTGTGTTACTCCACTCCTTCGTGGTTCAACCTTGGACTCGGGCAATCTTGGTGTGGCTTGCCGCAGGCGGAGGCGGAGTATCAGTAACTGCAAGGTGGTGCTAGCCTAAAAGCACAAACCGCTCCAAAAAAACTCGAAATAACAGCCAATGCTTCGATAGATCGCCCCCTACTCATAGAAATGCCGAAAGAGAAGATTCCAAACAAATGCTATCGAAAGATTAGCTTTTCTAGTCACGGGCGAAAGCTAAGCTACCTTTACCGCATTGGAAGAAATCCGATTATCCGAGTATTTATCACCTACAGGTTCCTCGGCCCGGCACCCCGTCATGGAAAATACAAATCAATGCTGCACATATCCTTCAGACCGGCTTCGAACCCGTAAGAGGAAGAGGAAGGGTCATTGATTTCTCAGAAACTGACTGCAATATCAGATTTGAGAGACTCACGGACTTCGAATTTGAAGCTTTTCCCAGGCTACGTGAGATATGAGGAGAACCTGCGAATGTTCATAAAGCTCTGGAACAAGTTCTCAGGCGTACCTGCTGGGGATTAGATCCTTTTGTTTTTCCGTAAATATACATAACCCTGCTCGAAATTAGACTCAAACCTCCACACTTATAAATCGCTAGACCAACAAACACTGAGCCGTAAAACCACAGCCTGGGGACTTACTTTTTTTTTTTTGTTTACGGACTGCGAAAATCTATCTGATGGCAGAGTCGTAATAGTGGAAAAATCGATGCAAAGGAGTTACAAAGCAGGACAGAGGCAGCCAGAGAGCGTTATGTCAGGAACAGCGCAGAGACAGAACGACAGAGGCAGAGAGAGAGCGTTTCCAGAATGCAGTCAGGCAATTATGTTTAGCTCAGTGAGCGCAGAGTGCAGACAATGATTAAAAATACCTTATGGCAAAGAGGAGCAGCGTTTCGAATCAGGTCAGCAGCGTTTCAGGCAGCGTTACCGTTTCAGCTCTGACATCATTTGATGCAGCTTCAAAAGAGCAGGGCGCAGGTACAGCGCAGGGATGGCAGAATTAATGGAGCATTACAGAAGACTAGGCCAGCTCTAGTCAACACTATTCAAGGCAACTCAGACCAGTTGCTCAGGGAAAACAGGCCACTCATCATGGCTCTGATACCATGTTAAACTCACATGGAAAACATAGAATATAGGAAAGATAAATCATTGAGTACATTTTTTATTAAGATGAGATATACATTTATAGTACAACATATGACTCTTGGGTTTTAGATCCCAAGGTCTCTTGGACTTCTTTTGTCCATTCGAATTCCACACTAACCCTTTAGGATTAGGTGTCCAACAGCTCAAAGTTCCAGAAAATGCTCAAAAATCATAATTATTAGATGCAGAAGAAATGAGGCTCAATGTGTAGTACTCATCGCTTTTATTACAATGAAACTTGAATGGGAGAAAAAAAAACATCGTATGCAAAAGTTATGCAAGGTCAAACTTCAAGTCCAAAAAGGGGAAAAAGGTCAACATGTCAAAGTCAATGGTCAACGCTCCACAGGTCAATGGTCAAATCATGGTTCTAGATCAAGCTTCCTTGCTCACAGTTTCGGGGTTGGACCAAAATTTATTGAAGTGCACTCGGCTAGGATCGAACCCAAAACCTGCTAGCCACAAATCCCATGTTCCACCATTAGGCCATTAGTGTCGCTTGATATGTACAAAATGAAAGTTCTATTTAAATTTTTTAATGCGCTCATTTCGAAAAAGACTTGGCGGATCCCGTCATATATGGCAAAACTCTGCCATATTATATGTATTATCCATAATTAATAGCAATGGTGGAGGGTATATAGGGTTAACCGCTAGTAATGAACATCGAGAATCTACACCGTCCAGAGAATGGGATCACACGTGGCGGTCAGTCTTTTGGTTTGGTGGAATTGAATCCATCCAAAAATCATTCTAAAATTGAGTCAAATGTGGATCGAACCCCTGACCTGGGTCTATATAACCTATGAGTCAAATGTGGATCGAACCCCTGACCTGGGGCTATATAACCTATGTGCCCAACCATCTCACCTGTGTGGGTTTTGTTGAATAATTTTCAAGGCCAAGCCCTTTTGTACTGTAGATAGAGAGTATTTTTGGCTTTTTGAGGCCATACAGAGGCCCTTTTAAGTGTTTCAAGAGGCAAGACATGGTTTTCAGGGCTTCTGAATGCATTTGAAGCATTATTTTAATGAGTTCGAGATTGTAAATATATGTATTGAGTATTTTAGCATCTTAATAAAGTGGTCACACTAGAAGCAGAAATGTAGCCCAACAGGGGTGAACTTCATTATCAACTTGTCTTCTTTTTCTTACTTCTATTTCCAGTCTCCATTCTTTTCTTTTACTACAAATTTTTATCAAGTTTATGTGTTTTTGCAATTTTGATCCATTGCATAAGAATACATAAACTAACTTGCAATTCATTCAGTAATACCTTCATTTAATTTTTGGATCAAATTTGGTATCAAAGCTCTTGGTTGTGTGAAGGTTTGACAGGGATTGCAAGTTTTCATATGCTCACAAGATCCAAGCTCAAGAAAGGAGAAGGATCACTTGAAGAATTCAATCCTGAAATTGGCTCAAGAAGACCACCTTCCCATTCTTCTCAAACCATGTCAGGTGAAGAAGATGATGGTCTTTCTCTAGTAGAGAGAGAATTCAAAAATACTTTTCTTGATATGGCTGACATGGTAAAAGTATTGTATGATGAGAGGGAAATGTGATTGCAAGCTGAAAGTTCTCATCAACCAAAAGAGGAAGGTAATGGTTCTCATAAGCCACCATATGGTAACGGTAATGGTAATGGTGATGGTGGTGATGGTGGTAGGCCTCCTCCTCCTCCACCTCCTTCACCTCCTTCTTCACCATCTTCTCCTTCATCTCCTACTTCTTCACAAAAAGGACATAAAGGACATGCTAAATCCCCTTTAATTAAGCTTGATGTAAAGTTTGAATTGCCAATATATGATGGAGAATTGAATGCTGAAAATTTGGATAATTGGGTGAGGAAAATTGAAGTATATTGCAAGATCCAAAACATTGATGATGATGTCACAAAAATCCAACTTTCTTCTCTTAGGTTGGGAGGAACAACTCTCATATGGTGGGAAGAAAAAATGCAAGAAGATCTCAAGAAAAGTGGTAAGATTATTTCTTCTTGGAATGATTTTGTAGCTACTTTGAGAAAACAATTTTATCCATTGGCATATAAACAACAAGCAATGATGAGATGGAAAAATCTTAGGCAAGCTAAGGGTCAAAATGTACAAATTTATACTCAATAATTTCGTAAACAAGCTTTAATTTTGAGTATTCCTTTAGATACAAAAGAGACACTTATGAAGTATATTGGTGGTTTACATAGCTATATTAGACACACTATTCTTATGCTTAACCCAACCAAGTTAGATGAAGTGTGTGTACAAGCTATGCATATTGAAATTCAAGGAAAGAATGTGTGAGAATATACTTCACATAGCTATATTAGACACACTATTCTTATTCTTAACCCAACCAAGTTAGATGAAGTGTGTGTACAAGCTATGCATATTGAAATTCGAGGAAAGAATGTGTGAGAAGATACTTCAAAGAAACCATCCAAGCCATTTGTTGATAAGTCAAAGGGGAAAGGAAAAGGAAAGGGGAAGAAGACAACCATTGTTAAGAAAGAGGAAATGAAACTCACTTGCAAACATTGCAAGAAGGATGGTCATGATGAAGACCATTGTTGGAAGTTGCATCTAGAATTGAGGCCAAAGAAGTTTGACAACAAGGGGAAACAAAATATTGTTGCTACAACTCAACAGGATTTGGGATCTGATTCAGGTGACAAAACAAAGATCACAACCATGGGAATGAAAGGTATAGCTTCTAATGCAAGTACTATTTCTTCTATTGAGTGGCCATAAAGCATAATAAGGTTGATACTCTTTTTTATAGTGGTTCTCAAGTTAATCTTATTTTTGAAGCAATTGTTAAGAAACTTAACTTAGAAACAACACCTCATGTTAAACCTTACCCTTTGGGTTGGGTATGTGATGATGCCAAACTACAAGTAACAAGACAATGTAAACTTAAGTTTTCCATCACTACTAATTTTGTAGATGAGGTTGTACTTGATGTTGTACCTCTTGACATTTGTGGGATTGTCTTGGGAAGTCCCTATCTGTATGATCGAAAAGCCATATTCTATCATGAGGAGAAAAAATATCATCTCTTCAAAGGAGGGATTGAATACATTGTAAGAGCACATCATAAGAAGACAAATTTATCTCTTGTTAGTGCAGGACAAATGAAAAGACTTGTTAATGCTAGCAAGAATTATGTATTGTTAATTGTAAAAGCTAAGGATGTTGATAAATTTGAAGCCTTCTCAGGATGTGATCCTAAACTTAAGTATGAATTGAGTGAAGTTGTTGATACTTATGGCAAGATGTTTCAGGAACCTGAAGGACTCCCTCCAAAAAGAGGAGTTCAACATGAGATTCAGTTGTAGCAGGATGCTCCACTTCCTAATATTGGCATGTACAAAATGTCAGTTTTGGAAAGCATGGAGATTAAGAAGTAGGTGCAAGAGTTGCTTGACAAAGGGGTCATAAGACCAAGTACATCTCCTTGTGGGTATCCTATTGTTTTGGTGCCAAAGAAGGATGGCACATGGCAGATGTGTGTTGATTTCCGAGCTTTGAACAAAATCATAGTAAAGAATCGTTATCCTCTTCCTCACATTGATGATTTGCTATATCAATTAAAGCATGTTGTTTATTTCACTAAGTTAGATTTAAGAAGCGGTTATCATCAAATTAGAATTGTTGAAAGTGATATTTGGAAAATTGCTTTTAAGACAAAACATGGATTGTTTGAATGGTTAGTAATGCCTTTTGGGCTTTGTAATGCACCTGCAACATTTATGAGGGTGATGAATGATGTATTGTGACCATTCCTTGATAATTTTTTCATAGTCTACTTAGATGATATTTTTATCTTCAATAAGACTCATGAAGAGCATGTAAAGCATGTAAAATAGGTTTTGGATGTCTTAGAAAGGGAAAAGTTGTATTTAAAGATGTCCAAATGTGAATTTGGAAAGACATATTTGGTGTACTTAGGTCATATTGTAGGGGGTGGTGAATTGAAAATTGATCCCTCTAAAGTTGAGGTTATTGTAAATTGGCCTAAGCCCAAAAATGTAATTGAAGTCAGAAGATTCTTGGAGCATCCCAATACTAGAGGAAGTTCATTGCAGGCTTCTCATCTATTGTAGCACTGCTACATGCTTTGACAAGTGTGAAACAGGTTTTTCAGTGGGGAGGCAAACAACAAAAATCCTTCAATACATTGAAAGAGAAGATCAATACAACATTGTATCTAGCACTTCCAAATCTCAAGCAACCATTCGAAATCCAAACAGATGCAAGTGATTATGCCATGGGGGCAGTATTGATGCAGCACAATAAGCCTATATGCTTTCACTTTGAGACTTTTACAAATACAGTAATTAACTATCCAACATATGATAAGGAATTGTATGCTCTAGTACAAAGTGTGAAAAAATGGAAGCACTATTTAATGGGTAAAGAAACAATCATACATACAGATCATCAACCATTACAATATCTTCAATCACAAACTAAGCTACAACAATCAAGGCACTTCAAATGGATGGGATTTTTACAGCAATTTCACTTGGTCATCAGATATAAGAAAGGCATATATAACAAAGTTGCAGATATGTTATCAAGACCTATAATCAATGCTTCTACAATTCTTAAGCATAATTCAATCACACATGAAAGCTACATTGAACAATATGCTCAAGATGAAGATTTTAAAGATCTATATGCAACTTTGAGTAAAGGCAATCAAATTGAAGAACTGGATTATCATGTTCATGACAAACTATTATATCATCTTGGAAAGTTATGCATTCCACAAGGTGAAAGAGTTAATCTTATAAGGGAAGCACATACATCTCTTATTGTTGGTCATTTTGGTGTAGGAAAAACAATTTCTCAATTGCAAAGGTATTGTTATTGGCCTCGTATGAATGAAACTGTATCAAGATATGTAAAGGGGTGTTCTATGTGTGCTACTAGTAAGCCAAGTAACAGGAAATTGGGTTTGTATACTCCACTTCCTATTCCTTCACATCCTTGGGAAAGTGTGTCCATGGATTTTGTGGGGGGATTACCTATGTCTAGGAAAGGTCATGATTATTTGTATGTTGTAGTGGATAGGTTCAGTAAGATGTGTATCTTAATGCCTTGTAAAAAACAGGTCACTCCTGAACAAACAACATAGTTTTTCTTTTCAAATGTATGGGTTCACTTTGGGTTACCCACATATATTGTATCTGATCGATATTCTCAATTTCTCAGGAAATTTCGGTCAAGTCTATGGGAATTGATGGACACCAAGTTGAATAAGAACACAACAAATATTGAGAAGAAATATGTGTTCAAAAATCCATGTTTTTCTTTTCAAAAATATTTAAAGTCATTATATCGAGTGGTTCTTTACAACAAAATATGAGAGAGATGTTGTCTCATAACATTACATTAAAAAATAATAAAATAATACTTACATTAACAGCTTAAAAATAGTTATAAAAAAACAATGTTGGACATAATGAAAGTTCTTCAATTTCCACCTTAATTTTACATCTACTTGATATAAAGAGATAAAGTAATTAAAAGTAAAAAAACTCTTAATTTACTTCTTAGTACGAGGGAAATTTGTAATTCCTTCCCTACTTAATATAGAGTTCATAGATGGCAGCAAAGAGAGAAATTGGGAGAGAAAGAGGATATCAAGGAAATATATCAGTAAACCCAGAATAGCAATACACAGGTAGTGAAACAGTATTGGAAGGAGGAGCAGGGAGAGGAAATTTGGCGGAGATGGAAGACTAGAGAAGACTAGGAACAGGTGGCAGACACAGATCAATGGGGCAACTTAGATAAAGAATTAAGGACAAGGCAGATAACGATTCTTCAAGACCTGGACATTTTGAGATGGGGCCACACCACCAAGGGAACCTTCTCCATAAGCGAAGCCTATGATATCCAAACCTGGCAGGAACAGGAAGGACAGGATATAATATGGAAAAAGGTCTGGAACAGGGGGTGGTGGCCAAAGGTAACCCACTTCCTCTGGATGGTCAGCAAAGGATGCATCTTGACCTAGGATCAGTTACAGAAAAGAGGATTCCAGGGACCCTCCTTCTGTGGGCTATGCTGCCAAAATGGGGAAGACATGGAACATATCCTCAACAACTATCCATTTGTGGAGTAAAAATGGAGACAAATGCGAGGAGTTTTTGAAAGGATGGACAGAGACCAAAACAATATCAAAGGAACAATCCTATTATGGTGAACCCACATCTATTCTAGCCCGGTAGTAAATAGGGCTTGGAACCTAGGCCTTGGATTCACCCTATGGGCCATATGGAAGGAGAGAAATCACAGAATTTTCAAGCACAAAACAACCTCGCAGGAAAAATTATGGGAAGGTATTGTTCAGAACATAAGGGAAACAATCTTGGCAGAACCATGGCATGAAGAGGACTGGTAGATGTCGCCCCAAGAAGGTCGAATATTACAAAAACTAAATTTAGCACCAGGGATGATCGACAGCAAAGCATGGAAGACAAGCAACGTGGGCATGAGCTCTAGGTCCCACTTTACCCCTCTGGCAAAAGGATTCATAAAACTCAACTTTGATGGGGCCTCCAAAGGCAACCCGGGAGAGGCAGGCCTTGGGGGCCTCTTTCGAGACTCCCAGGCCAACACCCGTCTCATCTATGCAGAAAGATGTGGGATTGCCAACAACAATGAGGCGGAGTTTGTTGCAGTTAGACAGGGCCTCTTAATAGCTGTTAGAATGGGGTACAAAAACCTAGAAGTGGAAGGGGATTCAAGCTTGGTAATCAATACAGTGGCAAAATTAAACAATGGCACTAAGTGGGACAAACTTAGCTAGAGTTGGAGAACTACAAGACTAATCTAGGAGATAGGAGAAATCATCCCCAAATTTGACTACATTTAGGTCAAACACGTACGAAGAGAGGGAAACAAGGGGGCTGATTTCCTGGCCAACTGGGGATGCAACCACCAGCAGGATCAGATGGAAAAACAATGGCCAGTTCGACCAAGGGACACAACCCTTGAAGCCTTGGAGGCAATCTTGGAACAAGATCTCAGGTAGAGCCAGGAGAGATGGAGCCAGACAATCCAAGCTCCTAATCGGGATGAGAGAGGGTGTCAGAGGCGACAAGCCCTGAGGTGACATGGTTAGTACAACCGCGATTATTACAGCCGCCCCCCACATGCTCAAGGCAGGGAGTGTGGTGTCCTTAGCCTTGAATGCATGGGAGGTGGGCTGGCAAGGTGGAAGAGGGAGGAATAAGGAAGGGTGGCGGAGATGGGAAGGGTATTCGATGTGCTGGGCAGGTGAATTTTGCAGTGGAGATGGAAGGCAGTGCAGAGTGGAAGAGAGGTGGAGAAACTACGTCTGCGGGCTAGCGACGACTCTCTAGTATGTAGTCTGGTCTCACCCTCGTTTAATTCATATGTTCTAGTCGGGTTCTTGTGGTAATTCCATGCACTAGTGGGGGTTCCATTAGGGGGAAGGGAGAGGCAAGAGGCCGCCCCAATGGGGCTTAGCTCAGCCAGGGAGAAACCAGGGGAGGCAAGGGGGGGCCATGGCTCGGCTCTGTGTCATATTTATATTGCTTTCAAGCAAAAATTTTGGCACTAGCATGAACAATACTGGGCTGAGCCAAGATACACGACCTTACTTGTATGCTCAGACTAGGGTTATTGGGGCTAAATGGCAAGTGACGTTGGGGGGGGGCCAAGTGTAGCCGAGAGAAGTAAGTAAGAGCTGCAGGCCGGGGGACGAGACATTAGCAGTGTGGGAAATTTGCTAAGCAAACCTTGGCATTTGGATATGCATGGTAGTGAGAATGCAGTTAGGGACCCCAGGTGGCATGAGTGGCAGAGGGGTGAGCACAACTTGGGCAAGATATTGCTGGCAGAGGGAGGGGCATGCGGGTATGACAACACTTGCAATGCTTGGATCCAGATGGGTCTGAAGGCCTGGCTACGGCTGCAAGGGGATGACCAACAATTGCACCTTGGTAAGGGGGAGAGGCATGGTGAAAAGTTGGGTGAACCTCACTCGAAACCCAATTCCCCTGGCCACTTGTGGGCACAGGGATACCTTAACTCATCGCAGGCCAGGCAGGGCAGAGAAGAAAGGCATGAGCAGTCGTGTCGGGCTAAGGTGAATGGAACGATGAAGCTAACGATGTTGGAATGTCTACAGGGCACAAAGGAACAAGGCATGGCTCCAACAAAACATGGATGTGGTTGTGGCAGCAAGGGCCCGAACCCCCGAGCAGCTAAACGACCAAGCATGAAGGAAGGCCGCAGGAGTCACAAGCCTGTTGAGCACCTCATAGTAGAGGCAGTCGCAGCATACAGGGATGAAACAGATGAAGGTATCCATAAGTTGATTGATGACTGGGAA
This sequence comes from Pinus tabuliformis, assembly GCA_031772625.1. Lineage (NCBI taxonomy): Eukaryota > Viridiplantae > Streptophyta > Pinopsida > Pinales > Pinaceae > Pinus > Pinus tabuliformis. Next base: position 305,985,353 of record CM062818.1, read on the forward strand.
GATCAGATAAAACACGAAATGGAATCGGATGATGAGATAGAAGTGTGGAGGACGATGGTTCCTAACCCAGGGAATACACGAGGTAGAATTACACAATTCAAACACACCCTGTATCTGTATTTCCTGATGAAAAGTCTGCTTGGTAAAGCAATGGAGCAAATTTTTGTGGGGATGGCAGTTACAATGCAGGGCCTGCCCAATTACAAAAAATACATGGAGAAAATCCTATTTCAGTTTCACAAACAGGACATCAAGATGGACCGTATTGACCATCACATCCCTTGCATCATGGAGCTATATGGAATGCCAGAGGCAACTACTGAAGATCCTGCCCCTGTAGCCTCAAACTCTGAGGAGCAAAATGTCAAGAAATATTAGTTTCCCTATGCTTAGTTTTTGTTTATGCGGATAACATTTAAATTTCCAATTGTTTATGTCAGTTGTCATAGTTATATAGTATTTGGACATGAGACTGAAACTTACCTAGCCTTGCTAGAAAGACTAAAACAATTTTGTTTTTGGATGGCGTATAATGCTGACCAGTGGCCAACAGACTCGGTTTCCATTCGGGGCGAGTTGAGGCCACCTGGTAAAATTATGTGGTGTAAATTTTCCTTATACATATCATAGAAAATGGATGGTCCTACCAAGAATTACAAAAAAAAAAATATAGAGTTCATAGATGACACGTAAAAATAATATTATTAATAGAGCTCTGCAACAATGGCTCCCCTTCACTTGGTGTGATGGCCTGGTGTTATCGTTGGTTGTGGATCCCCACTGCGGGTCCTCGGCCCCTCTGCTTGGGCTAGACCCTTCCTGCCATTGTGGGTTGACCCTGGTGGGTCAGGTCTGCTAGTATCCGGATTTGTCTTCCTTTGGCCTTCAGCTCTCTTTTGGTGCTTTTCTATATTTTGCGCATTGGTTGTGTGGGTTGGCCCAATGTTGTCCTCTTCTTCTGTTCTTTGCTACTGGGTGTTCCTTGTCCAGGTTTGCCGACGTCTAGGACTCTTCAGTCATTCCCCCTGCTGGTATTGGGGTTGGTGGAGTAATGTATGTGCCAACCCAAGATGTGTCACTCTTGGAAGAGATTGTTGCCTTCAACTCCCTGGTGGCCTCTGCTCCAAATTTCTGCAAGAAGGGGGTCTCAAAGTTTGTGAAGAAAGTTGAGGAGATCCCCAAGATTGAAATAAGTGTCCCGCAGGCCCACTCTCGATCCTTGCATCTTGTGGATAGATGCCTCATTGTCCATTTCATGGACCTTTGGCCTTCCCCTCGGATAATCAAGGCTTGGGTTGCAAAGAACTAGACCCCTCTCATAAAATTTGCAATCACCTCCTTGTTCTGTGGCAAAGGTTTCTATACCTTTTATTTTGAGAATCATTTGGACCGAGACTTAGTTTTTAGGAGTGATCCATATTTTATGGGAACCCAGGGGATTTACTTGGATTGTTGGAGTCCTAGTTTCAACCTGGAATGTGATGTCCCTTCATCGGTCCTGTTGTGGGTGAAGTTGTCTCGACCTTCGGGCTCACAGGGAACTACCTAGGGCGGTATATTGACTACTCTGAACCAAACAATTGTCTCTTCTCCTATGCAAGGATTTGTGTGGAGGTTGATCTAGATAAGGGCCTCCCAATGGCTATCAATCTTTGCATGGATAGTTGGACGCATGTTCAGGAAGTAGACTATGACCAGTTTCCCTTCAAGTGTAAGTTGTGCCATGAATATGGGCACTTTGTAAAAGGTTGTCTGAAAGGTGGGGTCTCTATGGAGAATCAAATTACGGAAACTAAAGAGAAGTGGAAACAGGTCAAGAGGCATAAGCCTTCGAAATATTTTGCACAGGTCGAAGACCCTGGCACGGTTCCGGTCTCAAAGGAAGTGGAGCCTGCCCCCCCCCCCCCCCCCCCCCCCCCGCCCGCACGCAAGCCATCTGGGGGCAGACTTGGGTCGGTGTTGGAGAATCATTTTGGGATCCTAGATTTGGAAGGTATTTTAGAAGGTTCAATACTACCCTCCCCCCTCCTCACCTCAGGAGGAATCGGCCCCTCATCCTATTCCCACAGGCCTCTCCCAAATAGTCATAAGGAGGAGAACTCTAGCTCGGACACTAACAACATTTTTGATGAATCATCAGAGGAGGATGAAGATGCGGAAGGGTTCCTTACATCTATGGAAGGCCTGGGACCTTCTTCACAGTTGAGCTCTGCTGATGACAGACCTAGGTGTGTAGGCCTAAAGTAGTCCATCAGAAAAGGGAAGAAAATAGGAAGAAAAACAAACAAGGAAGTCAAAAGGGAGAAAATTGAAAAAGACAAAGAGTTGGGAGTCCAGCACACTATTCCTCATCAGTTAGCAAGCGCAGGGAACAAAGGAGGAGGAAAAAAAGGAAACAATATGGGCCCTGGAAAGGGAGCAAGGAACTTTAAAAAGTGATTAATGAATATCATATCTTGGAATTGTAGGGGCCTGGGGTCTGAAAAAAGAATTACAAAAGTGAAATCCCTAATCAGTAAAGAAAGACTAGATGTCATCCTCCTATAGGAAACCAAGTTGGATGAGGAGTCTATCAACGCTATTAAAAACAAATTTTGGAATACTGGCAAGTTGGAATCAGTAAGTTCAAGAGGAGAATTAGGAGGCATGTGTACATTATGGAATCTGTCGAAGCTACAAAAGGTAAGTACCTTAAAAACAACTCATTAGATAGCAACTATTTTTAATATTAAAGAGAAACAACATCCCTTCATAGTGGTCAATGTATACATGCCCACACATTTTCGGGAAAAATAAGAATGTTGGAATTCCCTAATGGAGCTAAAATACACAGAGTTTGGTCATAACTGCATTTTTGGTGGAGATTTCAACACAACAATGGGAAGCCACAAAAAAAGATGGGGTTTCATCGTCTAGGATGCCTAGCATGAATACATGGAGAACCTCATTCTAAACCTGAACCTTTTCGATGTCAAACCTAAAAAATTTATGTATACTTGGACTAACAAAAGAGGAGGGTTAAATCATATAGTGGCCAGACTAGATCGTTTCCTTGCTGCTAACAACCTCCTCACCCTGAATTACAGCCTCACATATTCCATCCTATCATGGGCAGGTTCGAACCACCACCCGATCAGCTTGGCGATCTCTTAGCTCTAAGATCTAGGCCCTATCCTCTTTCTATTTTCTCCTCTTTGGCTGGAATCCCCCAATTTCTTGGAAATGGTCTCCCTCTCCTGGGCTGGTTGGATTGATGGAAGCCCAATCACCATCTGGGAGTCCAAGATTCACAGACTAAAAGGCGACATCAAAAATTGGCTAAAGGATCATCAATCTAAAAGACAAAACAACATCAAAGACATGGAAGGGAAACTTTCTTCAATCCAAGGGAGAATGGAAACAATGTCGATACAAGAATCAGACCTCTGTAAGGAAGCAAAAACTTTTAAGGCTCTACACACAAACCTAAGAGAGGAAGAGGAATACTGGAGACTAAATATAGAAATAACTAGCTTAAGGCAAGGGATAGGAACACTAAATTCTTCCACAAATAATCCAAGTTCAAGGAATCAAAAAATAATATAACTCAGATAACCCATGGGGTGGAGACCATCAATAAGTTTGAGGAAATCAAAAGAGAAGCAGTTGAACATTTTGAAAATATGTATACAAAGGATAATACTTGGGATCTTGCTAGTGAAGAGTACTTTCTTGAGAGAATCCCTCAAATGGTTACAGAGGAGTAGAATCGCTCTCTGACTTCCCCCCCGATGTTGGAGGAAATTCGAAAAGTAATTTACTCCTTTCCCCCAGATAAAGCGTTGGGCCCGGATGGATTCACAACAAGCTTCTATCACTCCTTTTGGGATGTTATCAAGAGAGACCTTTGTAGACTGGTGGGATACTCCTTCAAAATATTTGTGATGGGGGGAGGCATAAACTCTTCTTTCCTGGCCTTAATCCCTAAAGAATCGAACCCCTCCTCGTTCTCCAGATTCCACCCTATTTCCCTTTGCAATGTCTCCTACAAAATATTCTCGAAGCTTCTGGTATGTCACCTTAAGCCTTTATTTCCCTCTTTGATCTCTGAAAACCAGGGGGGATTTGTTCTAGGTAGGAAAATCTTCGATAATATAATCCTGATCCAGGAAGCTCTAGATTCAAGCTGGCGCAGAGGGGATCAAGGTATGATTATAAAGTTGGACATGGAAAATTCCTTTGACCGGGTTAGGCATGGTTTCCTATTAAAAGTTCTCAGGAAAATGGGGTTGGATGAGACCTTCATCAGATGGATAAATCTTTGTATTTCCTCCCCATGGATTGCTCCATTGGTAAATGGAAGAGCGATTGGATTCCTCAAAGGCTTATGGGGTCTCTGGAAAGGGTGCCCCCCCTCCTTTTTTATACATTATCATGGTGGATGCCCTGAGTCAGAAACTAGAGTTTGAAAGAGTCTCCCTCAATCTCCATGGCATCTATTACAAGGAAGGCATCGGAAATATAAATCATGGGCAGTTCGCGGATTATACTATTATGATGGGAGGATCCTCAACCACAATCACTCGTTGTTTTAAGAGAATATTAGATAGTTTCCTTAGTGATTCTGGGGTTTCCACTAATGGTGGCCACATCTATAGTTTGAACATCTCAAGACATAAGGAAAAAAATATAGAAGAAATCCTGAGGTTTAAAGAAATCTGGGAGTGGACCAATTTCAATTATTTTGGGATCCCAATCTTCTAAAGACAAACTACACCACATGCCTGGAAAAAAGTGCAAGATAAAATAAAAACAAAAAATGTAAACTGGGGTGGTATTTGGCTGAATTATTCTGGAAGAGAGATCCTCATTAAGTCAGTCATGTCAACAATTCCTCTGTATCAGTTCACTGCCCTTCAACCTGCCAAGAGTGTGCTTCATCAACTGGGGATATATATAAGAAAAATAATGTGGGAAGGAGGGAAACAGGAAACAAAGAAATATCATTTAGTAAATTGGAAAATGGTCAGAGCTCTGAAACAACATGGAGGTCTAGGAATCAGGGATCTAGAGATATCTAACTTGGCAATGGGAGCAAAAATGTACTGGAGTTTGATCACGAAGCCGAGTCAATGGTGGTCCCAAGTGATCAATGCTAAATATCCATCCCAACAAATTGTTAGTGGGGGATGGGAGGTCTTTGGTATGGGCTCCCCATCTGGTGATTAATCTTCTCCTCCAGGGATATTATCACCAAAAATATAAGGAAAATTTTGGGAACTGGAGGCTCCACCAAAATTTTCTTTAATGCAATTATGGGGCTTCATCCCTTCGATCTTTATCTATCCCTAATGAATCTTAAAAACTTCTTGTGTAGTAGGGGGGAGGAAAATCTAGGCCAGGTTATGGGGTGGAACCAGTAAGGAGGTTGGAAGGGCTGGAAGCTCGAAAATATCCCGGAGGCACTTCTCATCCAAAGAGACAATCTTTTAAAGAAGTTAAGGGGATGTGCCCCCATAGCTCTGATAGAGGTAGACAAGTGGGGTTGGAAGAATGCCAGTTACACAGTCAAAGGCGGGTATTCGCACATGCTCTTAAACTCCCAAATACCTCCAAAAAACTCTATTTGGGGGAAAATATGGAAAAGGAATGCCATCCCAAAAGTCAATTTTTTTTGTTGGCTACTCTCGCATAAGAAAATTCTTACAGCGGAAAATATTTGGAAGAGGGGACTAATTGACCCCTCAAGATGTGCACTATGTGAATCTGAGGAGGAAACAATCCCCCACCTATTTCTCCACTATCATGTGACTAAATAAGTTTAGGTTGTGGTCCTTGGGCCTCTTTTTTTTTAGAATAATTTAGCCTTTGGACCCCCTGAGCTTCTTTAGCTCTTGGCCCAAATCCTATTTGGGCTCCCTTCAGGCCAAAAGAAATTTCAAAGAAATCTAGTTGGCACTTCCGAAAAATGTCTATTGGAAAATATGGTTATCAAGAAACAAGGCAATATTTAAAAAGTCTCGGCCTCTGGATGGGGTAATAGCCATGATTTACCTTTCAACTTGTATGGAACTACACAAACAAGATTTTGATCCATCCTAGGATAAGATTGAATCCATCTGGCTTGCTCCGTGGGTGTCTCTGCTACCCTCTCAGGTTCTGGGGAATAGTTCTCCCTCTCGAGCAAAGTGGATTTTGAGGTTGTCCTCGGAAACTCTGGTGGATTGGCTTAGATCCACAAATAAATGGACCCTTCAATTCAATGGGGCATCAAAAGGTAACCCTATGGTGGCAGGAGGGGGAGGGGTTCTCATTAATCTTAAAGGAATCATTGAAGATAGATATGCTTGGGGGCTTGGATGGAAAACAAACAATCAAGCTGAAGCGTATGGATTGTTTCTGGGTCTCACCTGGGCTCAAAAGAAAGGAATAAAACCCGTGCAAGTGCTGGTAGATTCCATGATTATAATACGACATATGAACTATGCCTCATTTGCAAGAAACACAATATTAAACCAAATTATCAAGAGATCCCAAGGGATGATCCCATCCTTCGATTCGATGACCTTCTTCCATATTCTAAAAGGAAATAATCAAGAAGTCGACAAACAAGCTAACATTGCTTGTCAGTTGATAGAAAAAAGGAACATGGTGAATGAGTTCGTGGGCACGACTAGTATCCCATAATCTGTTAATGACTTACAATTCCTAGATAGTGGAGGTTGCTCTAAGCCTTTCTTGGGCGATAACAAACCTTAGAATTAGGGAATTTGATTATAAATTTATTGGGTTGACTCCATGGTCTACCCTCCTGCCCCTTATCCCTCCCCCTCCCTTTTCTCCCCATCTCCCCTATCTATCCTTCACATCCCTTCCCTCCATCACTCCCCTTTATTTTCCCTAGCTGCGCCCCTCTTCTATTCTATCATGTCTCCCCTCTCTTCTATCATGCTCCCCTTCCTTTCCCACCTCCCCCCCTACCACTTGGGCCCCGCAGAGTATCTCCTTGTGTTCCCTCGCTTGTTCAAGAGCCTCTTGGCATGTGTGTCCTATGATTTCACCCACAACATGTATGTTATTGTCACCCAGGTACTATCTTTATAAATAACAGGGATCTCTTGGTACGTTTTCATCTCCTTCGCCCTGATTATTTGCGTAGGATAAGGGGAAGAGAGTAGAAACATTTATTTCCTGAACACATATTGATCCCAAACACTTGTGGGAGGAAAACCAAAAGGAGAATGAAGGACAAGGATCAATGCTGGGATATTAAGGCAGAAAGTTGGTAATTAATGGAAGATCATAGCCCCATTAGTTTCCTCAATAGGTACTGCAACATCTCGCAGCACTGTTACTGCTATATAAGGAACAATGGTCAGAGAAGTTTGCATGGGTTAATGCTCCTTCCTGCTCAGGTGGCCTCCACGCAGGCCTTGAGGCTGAAGTTGAGGTCGTTGAGTGTTTGTAGTGGGGACTGGATTACTAGGAATAATCCCAGGGAGCCCAGTGAGTCGGAACTTTTGAGTGGGAATTTGTAGGAGTTCACGGGTCTAAGTGTTGTGGTTGGTTTGAGGGGTAGCGTTGTGTTGGGGATTTTTATTCTGTTGAAAAGGAAGGGGTCTTTGGATTACACCCTCAGGAAAAGTTTGGAAGCCAACCCACAGAGGGAGGGCTATCAGAATTCAGCAGTCTTTGATACTTCAGTTGCTGTGAAACTTCTCAAGCTTCATGTCTGGGAGGGGGTCCAGGGCCAGGACCCTGGAGCAGTGATTTCGAAGGAGAAGCATCATGGTGCAGTGGGCCTGAGTGTAATTGATGAGCAGGATGTAGTTGCTGGGGCTCGTAATGTTATTCCACTGAATTGGGAAGTTCGGTTGATCTCGGTCGACTCTGAGTCTGCAGCTGGTGAGAAGGCTTATACTCTTCTGGTTGGTGAGGGGGTCTTGGGACATATCCTTAGGGCAACGTGGTTGGCTCGTAAGGTGGACTGGTGAGTCAAGAACATAAATAATTGTAACATTTTGGGATGTTAGAAGATCGATCGGAGGGGCTAAAGTGTAGAAGACAATCCTTGGTTCAACTCTTGGGGGAGTCGGAGGCCGACGTCAAGACAGCAAGGTTCTGGAAGTCATCGGGATGAAAGCGAAATTCAGCCAACCTACACCACTTGTGAGCAGGAGCACTTGGAATTTAGTGAAGGCCTAGCACTTTGTAGAGTAGCGTGTACTTTCAGTAGCAAGAGAATCTCACAATGCAGGAGAGACAGTTGGAGAAGAGGGACTGAATCCGTCAGCTGGAGGATGAAGTGGAAGCACTACATCAACAAATTGAGCAATTGAAACACGATGGTGGATATCAACAAGAACAACGAGGAGGACTTGACTGAACAAGAACTATACAAGAACGCCAAAGTAATCTCCATTGGGTTGGACCTGAATAGTCCAGCACCTTTGGACTTTTATACTTTACTCATTTTTTATTCTCACTTGGTTATCAAATGACAAAATGTAAATGTAAATTTTTAATACTTCAATTTTGTAGAACTTACAGTGATAAGAGATTTGCGAATGGGAATTTTTGCATGCACTATAGAGACCACTTGTATAGTGGGTATGCAAAGCAAATGATGTATCACCGATCCTTCGAAGGATGGAAATTACTATGTAAAATCCCGGTTTTGGTTGCGAACGAGCGCGATATATTTAAATAAAAAATCTACTCAATCTGGTTTTAAAAAAATTAATATTATTAATATTACATGATGTGTAATTCATTTTAGTTTAGTTGGCATGTAATATTTAAAACAAAAGTATATTAATAAAATATAAAAGAAAATTAGAGTGAGTTATAAATAAATTATTTCAATGTCCATATTAAATAACATAATTTTCTATCAACTCTATACGGAGAAAAATAAATTAATTTATGTAAAAATTCTTATATTTTGATTTTTTTATTTTGAAGGAAATGTGTGATTTATTCCATTCTTAACATGGAGTTGATATATAGCATTTAAAAAATATTAATAATTTTAATGTAGGTTATAAATTAAATATTTCAATATGTATGTTGAGTAAAGGCATAGTCTCGCCTATACATGAAATAACCTTTTTCACCGGAATCTGGCGATACAATATCAATCAACCATGTGATTTTTTGTTATTTAAAATGTATTTTTGAATGCATAAATGTATTCAGCACCTTGAAAACCCCCTGTGGCACTTGAATTCTGTAGATTTAACAATTTAAATTCAAGTTCTTAAAAATCTCTCTTGGATTTTGGTTAAAATTAACCAAAAAATGTAATGAAAAAGGTCATTTCATTTATAAGTTAGACTATGCCTTGATTAAATGATATATATATATATATATATATATATATATATAGAGAGAGAGAGAGAGAGAGAGAGAGAGAGAGAGAGAGAGATCGTATTCCATTAATAAATGCCTTTTAATTCAAGGGAAAAAAATTAGATTTGTAATTCCTTTGATTTTTTATTTGAAGTTGACATAAAACATTTTAAAAAGCATTAATAACACACGTGTATATGTATATATAGAGAGAGAATGCATGCATTCAATTCACACAAAGAAGATGGAAGTTGTTGTCATGAAGGTGGATTTGCAAAAAGCATATTATAGTGTTGATTGGACATACCTTTGCATTGTTTTACATAGTATTGGCCTGGAAATGCATATCATTGAGTGGATTATGGCATGTGTTACAACAGTCATATATCCAGTCATTATTTATGGATATCCAACAAGCTTATTTGGGGCGGGCAGAGGACTACGATAGGGATGCTCATTGTCACCGTTTCTTTTTATTCTAATCATGGATGGCCTCCCTTGTCAATCCATTTCCTCTACCCTTTTCCATATTGGAATGATGCCTAACCATGTTCGGATATCCTATGCGAATTAAAAGTACCCTATGGAACAAAGGTTGTATGTGATGGCATCCGAGTAATGCATCTCAATCCCAGTTCCCAGGATATGATCCTTACCACTGATAATATCCTTCGTCGAGCCAAAAATCTAGCATGCCCATTTCAAAAACCAATAATTGATCTTATTGAAACAGACCCAGATGGTGGATCCAATAGGTATTCCAATAAGCCCCTCTCTCATCCAGTGTGTGACCTTAATTCCCCTTAGATATTTGGATATGATGATATCTCCCCATAGACATTTACCGAATCCCCCAAGCTCCTAGACTCTTAGGCATGGTGAGATTTTGCATCTTGGTGAGGTGGAATTTGAAGGATTTTCTGGATCCTGCCCAAATAAAGTTTTCCATCATACCATTAGTTTTCATAATGGTAGTGGCAGGGAGACAGTAAAGATGTGCCCAATATACCATTAATTGCTACAGGACCGACTATGTGAGGGTGACTCTGCCTCAAAGAGTTAAGCATATATGTTCCCATCCATAGATCTTTTTGTGGAATATGTCGACTATCCATAACCAGTCATTGACCCTATAATTATTTGGCTTAATTCTTAAACCCAAGTATTTCAAACCTGAGCAAATCGGTTTTTCTTCCACTCCAAAAAGGTTTGCAATATATTCAATATCCTCCTGTTTCCCCTCCCCATATAGTAGCACTAATTTTCCCTTGTTCATAAGTAACCTAGAAGTGCTACCAAACCTATAGAATATGTTATGTAATGTAGGCCACATAATCTTGGATAGCATTCCAAAACCAAATATGTCATATACAAAGAAGTTGTGTGAGATCTTAATGCCACGTCCCACAGTGAGTGCTTAGAAGTCATCTTCCAAATAGGTATTTTTAATTTTGTGGCTGAGGCCATCCATGACTAGAATAAAAAGCAATGGTGACAATGAGCATCCCTGTCGTAGTCCTCTGCCCGCCCCAAATAAGCTTGTTGGATATCCATAAATAATGACCGGATATATGACTGTTGTAACACATGCCATAATCCACTCAATGTTATGCATTTCCAGGCCAAATCTATGTAAAACAATGCGAAGGTATGTCCAATCAACACTGTCATATGCTTTTTGCAAATCCACCTTCATGACAACAACTTCCATCTTCTTTGTGTGAATGGAATGCATGCTTTCTCTCTATATATCTAGATATACATGTGCGTTATTAATGCTTTTTAAGATGTTTTATGTCAACTTCATAACTCTCTCTCTCTCTCTCTCTCTCTCTCTCTCTCTCTATATATATATATATATATATATATATATATATATATATATATATATATATAGAGAGAGAGAGAGAGAGAGAGAGAGAGAGAGAGAGAGAGAGAGAGAGAGAGATTGTATTCCATTAATAAATGCCTTTTAATTCAAGGGAAAAAAATTAGATTTGTAATTCCTTTGATTTTTAATATGAAATTGACATAAAACATTTTAAAAAGCATTAATAACGCACGTGTATATCTATATATAGAGAGAGAATGCATGCACTCCATTCACACAAAGAAGATAGAAGTTGTTGTCATGAAGGTGGATTTTCAAAAATCATATGACTCTGTTGATTGGACATACCTTCGCATTGTTTTACATAGAATTGGCCTTGAAATGCATAACATTGAGTGGATTATGGCATGTGTTACAACAGTCATATATCCGGTCATTATTTATGGATATACAACAAGCTTATTTCGGGCGATCAGAGGACTACGATAGGGATGCTCATTGTCATCGTTGCTTTTTATTCTGGTCATGGATGGCCTCATCCACAAAATTAAAAATACATGTTTGGAGGATGGCTTCTAAGCACTCATTGTGGGACATGGCATTAGGATCTCACACAACTTCTTTGTATATGACATACTTGTTTTTGGAATGTTATCTAAGATTATGTGGACTACTTTACATAACATATTCTACAGGTTTGGTAGCGCTTCAAGGCTACTTATGAACAAGGGAAAATCAGTGCTACTATATGGGGAGGGGCAATAGGAGGATATTGAATATATTGCAAACCTTTTTGGAGTGGAAGAAAAATTGATTTGCTCAGGTTTAAAATACTTGGGTTTAAGCATTAACCCAAATAATTATAGGGTCAATAACTGGTTGTGGATAGTCGACATATTCCACAAAAATATCTATGGATGGGAACATATATGCTTAACTCTTTGAGGCAGAGTCACCCTCACACAACCGGTCCTACAGCAATTAGCGGTATATTGGGAATAGCTTTACTGTCTCCCTGCCACTACCATTATGAAAAAAATGGTATGATGGAAAAGTTTATTTGGGCAGGATCCATAAAATCCTTCAAATTCCACCTCACCAAGATGGAAAATCTCACCATGCCTAAGAGTCTAGGAGGTTGGGGGATTCTGAATATAAAACATTTTGGTTGGGCCCTCCTGATTAAATCCTTATGGTGAGGATTATTCGGTAAATGTCTATGGGGAGATATCATCATATCCAAATATTTAAGGGGTATTAAGGTCACACACTTGATGAGAGAGGGGCTTATTGGAATATCTATTGGATCCACCATCTGGGCCTATTTCAATAAGATCAAATATTGGTTTTTGAAATGGTCATGTTGGATTTTTGGCTCGAGGAAGGAGATTATCATTGGCAGGGATCGTATCTTGGGAAGTGGGATTGAGATGCATTACTCGGATGCCCTCACATACAACATTAATTCTACAGGGTACTTTTACTTCGCACAGGATATCCAAACATGGTTAAGCATCACTCTAATATGGAAAAGGGTAGAGGAAATTGGATTGACAGGGGAGGTGGCTGGGAGCTAGAAAATACTACTCGATGCACTGCGCAATTATGGAATATGCAAAGATAAGATTGGCGATCAAATTGGGTGGGATGGGAAATTACTACGAGGCTTTATCTCTGTCTCTAACACCTATCTATTCATTTTCAACAGCATACACAATACACAGAACATTTGTTGGTTTACCAGATACTGGAAGGTCTAGATCCCAATCAAGATCATTTTATACACCTGGCTTGTGTAGAAAAATAAGTCACTGACTTGGGAAAATCTAAGGAAGAGGGGCATAAATGGACCAATACTATATTCCTTTTGTAGACGGGAGGAGGAAAAAAAATTGCATATCCTATTGTTTTTCCCAGTTGTTGTACAGGTATGGACTAAGATCTCTAATTTACTCTCTTTCACTCATATTGCACATGTGTCTATAGAAGCTTGCTTGATATGGTGGAGTCGACGGGTCAAAAATAAGATGGAAATCCCCCGTGTGATATTTTGGAAAATCTAGAAGGCAAGGAATTATATTATTTTTTAAGGAAAAACACTCAATGTGGACCAAATTATCAACAACATTCTATCATGGTTGAGACCTCTGTTGTTTTCCAATATTGTGCCTCATGCGGTCTCTCATAGAAAAAATGGCTTGAATATATCCTTCCCGGCTGGTTACTTTGATGGTTCAAAACATGGAGGTATATATGGATGTGGAGTGTGGATTTGCATCAATCATAACCAGCAATATAGAATCCATTGGGCAGGAGGAAGGGGGACTAACATGAGAGCTGAAGCAATTGCACTCTGGGGGTTATTATGGTTCACTAGTTTCCTAGATATTCAAAGACTAAAGATCTATGGGGACTCACAAGCCATTATCAACCACGTGCTGGGAATTTCCACTATTTCTCATCCACATCTACAGGGTTGGCTCAGGAACATTATATATCTCAAGGGCACATTTCAAAATGTTTCCATACAACATATACACAGAGAATATAATACAATTGCAGATGCCATGTCTAAGTTGGGTATAATGGACTCCACTGAAGACTTGCATATCACTCTCGAGATGGATGGCAGCTCTATGGATGTAGGAAACATGCCACTCCCTCGATGATGGTCTACTGTTGGTTATTTTTGTTTCTGTTTTTTCCTTTCTATTTCACTGCATGGTCACATATGACACCATACTTTTTTCTTGTTATTTCTCTCTCTATATCTCTGTTCACGAACTTATGATGGCCTATAAGTTGCAATTTTTGGTTCTTATATATGGGCTAATTTTTTGGGTTCCTGTTACGACCTGAGGCCTTGGGGGATCTACCCTATGATGGTTATTATTTTATATCTTTTCTCATGTTGCATTGTTGCTCACATGTTGCATTTCTCACAAATGATGAACTTGATATGTAGCTTCCAATTGGACAAGATGTACTGGTATTTTCATATATTAATATAACCAACGTTTTTTTCTTACTGAAAAATAAAAAATAAAATAAAAATAACAAAAAATAAATAGAGAGTCTAGATTATATCCTACCAATATATGTTTTCAAATTCCAAATATGATTACTATGTAATAAAAATTTAATTTGGATAATGTGAATCATAAATAAAATATTTTAATGTCAATTCTGTATGTCTATATATATATATATATATATATATATATATATATATATATATATATATATATATATATATATATATATATATATATATATATATATATATATATTATGGTTAAAATATTTTATTAGTGTGTCACTCAAAATAATTTTGGATTTACTAAGAGTTAAGAGAAATCAAATCTCTCAATGTGCAAATTTTTTCTTCAGTTTTACACTTAAAAAAAGTTTGCATATTAAGAAATTTGATTTCTCACAACACTTAGTACATCCAAAATTAAGATAAATATATACTAGTATTTAAAAAGACCAATCATAATAAATATATACTATACAAAATTCATTACTAAACTATTATTTATACAAAATTCATTACTAAACTATTATTTTTTCACACTTTAGAGAAAAGACATTTGTAATAAGATATACTTGAAATTGAAATTGAAATTAAGAATGAATATCAATAAATTCTATTATAAAATGAAAACATATTTTGTATTTATTAATTTTTTTTAATTTTTTATAAATATAAATGATTTTATAAAAGATATTAATATAAATATGTGATTTTTACAAAATATTAATTTAAGTATAATTTAAAATTAAATATAGAAACAATTGATATTTAAATTTAAAAATAAAAAAATATCATTGATAGAATTTATATATAATAAAATATTGTTTATTTCTTATTATTATATTTAATAAATTTTTATTTATTTAATTTATTTTTATTTATTTTAATTGAAATATGTTAATTTGCTATGTTCATCTTGGTTGACTTATGTGGAATTAACACATATAAAAATTTATATTGGTTGACTTATGTTTAATTGATATATGTTGATGTTCATCTTGGTTGACATATGTCGAATTGTGACACTCATCTTGGTTGGCTTATATCACATTGGAGCATTCCTTAAGAGTGATGTGGGATTATGATGGTCATCAATGGTTTTGTCACAATATATGACATTCTTCAAATTTTATGTTGTGTTGTAGAATTCCTCAATGATTATGTCTTATTGTAGTGTTCATCTTGCATGACTTATGTTGAACTACTACATTCTTGATGATAATGTCACAAAGTGGAATTTGTGATGGGTTATGCCATATTATAATGTTAGTTAAGGGTTATGTTGGATTGCATTGCTTCTCAATGGTCATTTCATATGACATTCATTAAGGGACATGTCACATTCTGACATATGTCTAAGGTGATATCGGATTGTCATGTTCCTTAATGGACTAACCATGTAATTAGAAGGGTTGATATAAGCTAATTGATGACATTTTCCACCTTTTATAGTAGTGTTTTAATGTGTCGTTATTTATAATATGGCTATGTCACATTGTGACATCCATTGTTGTTGACTTACAGTAATGCACTTTGTTCTTAGTAATTATGGCACATTGTAACATTCATCAAAGAAAAATTATATGTTGATCGTCAAATGTCCTTGACTAGAGGGTCAACACTTCAGTTTAATAGCGTACACAAGTCAATGAAATGATATTTTAAATTAACTATCACCGAAGTTGTGTAGAGTTGCAAAATCAAATAAGTTGTTAACACTAATAATAATAACTTTTCTTCTCTAAAATTATTATTATTGATTATATCTTTTAAATTTCAAAATAAAGATTATTAATTACAACAAATATTGAGAAGAAATTTGTGTTCAAAAATCCATGTTTTCTTTTTCAAAAATATTTAAAATCATTGCACCTACAACACAATATGACGGAGATGTTGTCCCGTAAAGTTACATTCAAAAATAATAAAATAATACTTACATTAACAACTTAAAAATAGTAATAACAAAAGAAAAAATCAATGTTGGCCATAATGAAAATTCTTCAATTTCCACCTTAATTTTACATCTACTTGATATAAAGAGATAAAGTAATTGAAAATTCTTAATTTACTTCTTAGTACGAAGGAAATTTGTAATTCCTTCACTACTTAATATAAAGTTCACAAATGACAGATAAAAATAATAGTATTAATATTACGAGATACATGATGTGTAACTCATTTTATGTTTAGTTGACATGTAATATTTAATGTTGGCATTATAATACAAGTGTTGTCCTTGATGGCAACTCACACAGATGAGAGATCATAGTGTAGCAGGTCAGTAGCAAAGAATTGATGATCAGACTACAAAGAATGAAGAAAGAAAAGTATATACGCAGGTTCACTATATACCAAGTCACGTATATACGCAGGTTCGCTATATACCAAGTAGTGTATACACGTAGGTTATACACGCAGGTTCACTATATACAAAGGCACGTATACACGCGGGATTGCTGATCAAAAGTCGCGTATGCGTATGCACGCACTTTCATGCATGAAAAGCGCGTACATGTGGGAAAGCTTATTTTTGGGTCCGTGGTATTTAGACCTATGGTTTTGGACCTTGGTATTGTGTCTGAAGTGTTGAACCCAAGTATTGGGTCCCTAGTATTGGTTCTAAATGGTTTTGGACCATGGTATTGAGTAAGGCCTAAGACTATAAAAGGAGAAGAAGATCATTAGGCAAAGGTATTCAAAAAGTCTTGAATATCTGATGATGTATGAGATCTAGTATGCAGGTTATGGGTTCATGATGCTTTGCTTGATCTGAGCTAAGGAGGAATCTCAGCAGTTGATGGAGAACAAGATCTAAGGATAGATCGGGATCAAATGGTTTGGAATGAATCATATCTATATGGTTTGATCATGCTTGTTATAGATCTATATACTAACGCATGTAATGTTCTGATCTAGGTATAACTTAAGATTGAAATAGCTGCAAAACATGAATGAATATTTACTAATGTATACGCTGGTTGACTTTAATAAAAGCACGTACATATGCAGGTTAGATACATCTAAGTAGCGTATACAATATGAACTATGATGTTTGAAGTTACAGGTGGTTCTAGTTGTTGATGCAAAGTCTGAATTCTGGTGACTATTTACTGGTGTCAGTATTCTACATATTCAGTTTGGTTGATTCTGAGATCTATAATGGATTAGGATCATAATGACTTATCTTTATGTGATCAGATGGGTTAGATCTGGATGCTAACATATGTATTATCCTTGTATGTGTAATGATCTGGGTATGTTTGAAGTCAGGAAGTGCAGCGAAGTTATCAGTAAGTAATTGTTGACATATACGCTGGTTCACTTTGGTGAAGTTGCGTATACATGCTGGTTCGGCTCTTCCAAGTAGCGTATGCATGATTTCTGATGATACAGTTGGTTCTGAATATTGTTGCAGAGTTCTGTGTTCTGCTCTGTGTTCTGGTGATTACAGTTTGTTGACTGGGTTTCAGTGATTCAGTATTGGGTGATTCAGAGATTGATGATGCTAGTGTTGATTGATTTTGTGCTTCAATGATATTGATGGGTCCAGTATGAAAATTGGATGAAACGTGGCCTTTCAGATTATGGTGTTGTGCTTCAGGAGTATCCAGTTTGAAAATTTATGAAACGTGGTACCTAGAGGATGAAAGAGAAGGTTGTAGCCTTCTGTAGGTTGGCACCTATGTACTAGTACATCAGCTAGTACAAGAGCTAAGGGGGTGGTAGCTCCCTTCCAGTAGCAGCTGGAAAACGAGTGAAGGTTGGAGCATTCAGTAGGCTGGCACCTACGTACTAGTACATCGGCTAGTACAAGAGCTAAGGGGGTTGTAGCTCCCTTCCAGGAGAAGCTGGAGAACGAGAGAAGGCTACAGGTAGAAGCCTGTGTACTGGTATAAGACTGCACCAGTACAGAAATATTGTAAAAAGAAGTTTCTTATTAAAAGAAGATAGAGACGACTTGCAGCAGGTGGTTTTCACCCACATTGGGTTTCCACCTTACATCATGGTGTTCATGTGTGCTTCTTGTGTGTGATGATCTGTTCTGTTTTGCTGCATCTATTTACTATTCATATGGTTAATAAAATTTTTGATGCACCAACTAAAGATCATCATTTAATGCATTAACTGGATCATAAGTTTACTGGATATATGCTAGTTGCATTAGACACAGATGCATGTACACGCAAGTTCCCTTCACTGAAGTAGCGTATATGAATCTGATTATGGAAATGAAAAAGTGTTTGATTTGATAATACTAATTCACCCCCCCCCCCCTCTCAGTATTATTTGCAACATTTAAAACAAAAGTATATTTTTTTTTGCAAGCTTGGTAGGACCTTTCTTTTCATTAATATCAAAAACGGTCAGATTACATTCATATGATGAATGGTTAGGTGGCCTCAACCAACCCAATGGAAAACGAGGTCAGTTGGCCACCTAACGGTATGATAAGCCATCCAAAAAAAAAATAGAATAAGTTTATCCATCCATGCCAGAAAAGTCTGATTTGTCCTTAAATTTCCTAACATCTAAATAGTTTTATACATGCAGAAGATACTAAAAAGATAAAAATTGTTGCATATACTAATAACTAAAAGAGAAGTGATATGCCAGACTACTCGTCATCTACTGAGTCAACTAGATTCATATTCTTGACACTTGACCCAAGCAGTTCAAATTGCGGAATGCATGGAATATGTCTTTCGATACAGCTAACGCGGTCACTTTGTTGCTGCAGCTGAAATTTGATTCGCTAGAAATATTTGCTATAGTCCGGGAGAGCCCGAGCATTCGTGGCCAATCTCGGGGGGATATGCTCCAAGGCTTTAACCAGGAGCCCTTTAACAACCAATACAAGTGCACAATTTGTTTATGCTAGGAAACCTGACCCTGAGAATGCCCCGGATCAAGAACCAGCGTCTGACAACCATCTAATTCAATGTCTAGCAATCTCGTTGTCTCATTTAACTCTACTTCCCATTTAGCTATGAGTTGACGAACTAGGGCCGAGCCTGTGTGATACGCAATGGATGTTTCTTCAATAATCCAGGAGGTGGACTTGCGTGAGAACGATTTACGAGAAGATGTCTTGGGGTTGTTGGAGGTATTGGCTGAATTTGCATTCTTTCCGTGCCCACGAGAGCCTCGACTGGTCCGACATCTTCTAGAAGTTGCTTGATCCATGATGCACCACTGATAACACGGATAAAAAAAATGAAACCCCTGAATTGATACCCAGATTGCCGACCCAAAACGAGCCACAACCCAGGAGAAAAGTGTTATCGAGGGTTGTGTTGAAGAGGACCAGTCAAGGGAATCAATGGTGAGAACCACATCCCATACCAAACCCAATGGTGGCCCCAATTGTAGCCCTAGAGTGTTCATTTTCCATGATCTTGGGTGTAGGTTAAAATAGTAAAATCTCTGACGCTACCAAACCAAGAATATCAACAAGAACTACTTTGCATAGCGGAAAATATAAAGCAGTAAATCACATATGCACAAGTATATACAATTTTTAACAAATATTGTACAATAATGTACAACCCAATCTTCATTATATTAAACCAAACCTAAATAATATAATAACCTATGGTATACAAGATACAATGAAAAACTCATTGTGTAGACTCTATGTCATATCTTATCCTGCAGATTCTTTGCTTCTGTACTGCTCACTCGATGCCCCTTAGTCCTTCAAAGGAAAACACATTGAGACTCCAGGAGAGTTGCCACCTAACACTACTACAAGTCATTTTTGCTGCATGTACATGGGTTGATCCAATCTTCTCTTTAGGCTTGCCAATTCCCAAGCTCCAATCTGTCTGGCTAGCATTCACTTTTGTCCCATCAAAGTGCTATACTTTTGGCACCAATCTTCACCCAATCCTTCACTGCAATATATGTTCCTACGAAGGCTCTTGATCACCAAATCAAGCCTTCAAATTCGCTCCCACAGGTTGCTCAACAAATTGATCCAAATCTGGTCAAATCTTTGACCCAACACCTACAACAACACTGTCATAAACTCATTGTATGAGGTATGCTCACAAGCTACAATATGGGCCTGATTAGGGTACAAAAACACAATCCCTAATAGCCTTACAAACTACCCAAATTTTCCTTAAATGGGTGTGGTTGTCCTCTAATGGAAGGTTGTCCCCTTCACTGTAATTTATGGGTAGCCTTCTAGCCCTTAACAATGGCTTTGCCCTCCTCTTATCACAGTGACACCCTACTACCATTAGAACAGACCTACAGAAGCCCTTCTAGAGGATTGTTCCACCCTCAACGAGCCCTCAAACACCTCCTCTTCTCCTCGGCCCTCTAGCAAGGTACTCATCCTCCCTCCAGAAGTTCGGATCCCTGAATTAGGCAGAAATAACTCTCTCCTTCTTCATTGGTCTACCTATCCTAATTGCAGCCCTCAACAGAAGTATCCCTTTCCTCTTTGAGCTTCTCTCTTGTATTGTGTTGCACAAATGGATGCCTAAATGACTCCTCCTCACCTCCTATTTATACACATAAGAGGTCTCCTTCAAAACGTCATACTTGGGGCTTGTACAATTGTCACAAGGCTAAATAACATTAAGCCGACCTTGACACTTCTTGGGAAAACCCACACTTTGACTTCCAAACTTCATAGCTTCATTTCTAGAGCTCCAATTTGAGTGATCTTCGAAGTGTTGGAATCGGCGTGCTAAGCTCTATTGTTGAGAAATCAAGGGCATTCAAAGTTAACATATTTCTCTTCTTGATAATTGCTTGTGATGTATTTTTACTTATTAACTTATAGTATTCTCTTCATCAAGACAATTACCAAAATGCACAATAAAAGAAAAGTGATACAATATGTAGGCTTCTTAGCCATGAAAAAACCTCTCATCCCTTGAGAGGAAAACCTTATCAAAATTATTCGTTTATATCTTCAATTGATGAGTACCAAGACCATGACACAAGCCCTTGACTCGAGTATCCTTCCAAGAACCTTGTCACTATCCTTGATGCTCTGCCTCTTCCCTTCTTCGAATTTCTTCTCGATCTAGAACTGCTCTCCTCAGCTCCACTCGGTCTCTATTCTTCACATTACTCCTTCTAGACTTTCTCGAGAGAATATCGATCTCTAGGTCTTCACTGGTCTCTTCCAGAGAAACTCGATCTCTAGATTTCTATCTCGGCCTTCCAAAAGAATCCTTCTCTTTCGCTTTCCCAAAAGAAACTTCGCTGCCCCAGAAGAAACCTATCTTTGCACTGCCTAGAAGAAACTTATCCTCACACTGAACAGAAGAATCTCATATTCGAACTGCCCAGAAGAAACCTTCTTCGCACTGCCTAGAAGATACCTTTTTCGAATTGCCCCAGAAGAAACCTTCTTTGCACTTCTTTTCGACCTCTCCTTCTGTTGGAGCCTTCATTAATTTTGAAGAGTTTTGACCAATTTTGACCAACCGTAGGGCAGGAAAGGACAAATGGCAGCAACAGTTGGGTTGCAGAATAAGCAGTTGTGGGAAGGTGATGGCAAGGTGGCAGTAGAAGGAAAAGGTAGCCGAGTAGACAGGAAGGCACAGAGGCAACCAAGGAAGCAAGTAGCCGAGAAAGAAGTGACAGTCCAGGCAGAAGGGAAGGATATAAAAAGAGGAAGAATAGAAAGGAAGAGGTTGGTTGTTGTTGGTGTTGCTACTATTGTTGTTGGGTTTCGTTGATCGTCAGGGTTGTTGCTGAGGATGGACCTACTGGACACTGAAGGATTGGGCTACCGAGGAGGTACACAGACATAAGAGCAGAAGCAAGAAGAGCTAGAAACTAAGGAACTGGGTTGCAAAGCAGGTCTGATCCGAACGACTGAGCTGGGTATTTTATGTATTGTTGATGGTGAGAGGCCAAGTTATAATGTATTTTGTTCTATCACTTTAATGTAATCCGAGTTGATGATTGTTAAGACTTGTAGTGTATTTCACATCATGTAGTGTGGCTTATCAAAATTTTAAATAGTCTCCTTGTTGCATGAAGCTGGTGCTTGCTAGATCGATACTAGTATGTTGTTAGTTCTGTGGTATGTATGATGAGTCCTTGTGTATGAGTTTAGGATATCATTATCTTTGTTCCATGCATTATGAATGCATATGTGTATGACCGCCTGTGTCTAACTTAGATCCCCTCAATTCCATGTTGAGCCCTTCTCCCCTTTTGGTCTCAATGCACTGTGGGTGAGAATCTTTGCCCTTCGGGGTGAGGTGAAAATGCCAGCGCTATCCTAGACTATAGTGGACCATTGTTAGCCCTTCGTGCCTGAACCCGGGGTCTTTTCCCTGATGACTCATTTGAGCCAACAAATGGTTTCGTTGTCGGGACGTGAAATTAGGAGAACTGGTTCAAAATATGGTGTCGAGGGTGTTTAAGGGAGAGATCGGAAACTGGTGGAATCACAAAATAGACCAATTTGTGGCAGAAAGAGTTTCCCACAGGAATCATCGAACGGCAAGGTGTGTAAGCAGGTCCTATATGTTGATAGCTCATATGATCAATATGAAATTTTCTGGTGCAAATTCCCTGAGGACCTGTACAATTGGTTGAGGGAACTAAAGCGGCAAAGTCCTTTGAGCGGATTGGCGAGAGCCTGCCATAGTTGGACTTCGTCCGAGACTGCACTATTACAACAGCTGGATAACGAGCGGATGAGAGCAGTTGATTTCTAGGTGAGAACTATGGTAGAAGGATACGTAGTTGAGTTTGCTACAGAAAGCTATCAGTCCTACTCAAAGGCGGAGGCAGTGTTCAACTCCGAGCTAAGGGGGGAATTGATAGGGGAAATCCCGACATGGATTAAGATGCTTTTGGTAGAAGAGGGACTATTATCTCTATCCACTGCCAGGATGGAAGCATAAAACCCCAGTATCGGGGGAAGGAACTGAAGGGGAAAATGTTGTCCACAAGGAGATAGGGGTGCTGCGGGGGGATGGATGCAGAGGGATTAAAGAAAGTGAGGGATGTTAGAGCACAAACAAGGGTGCTGTTAGCAGATAAGTGGCAAGTAAGAGCAGCCCTGTCCCTAGGGAAAAGAAGGAGAGGGTCCTGCCTGATAAGAGTGGCGATGGAAAAACCCTGAGCTGAGATGAAGGGGGAAGAGGATGCTAGGGCACCAGAAGATGGGACGAAAGGATGTCGGAATCAGGAAGAGGAGGAAAGACATTCCCTATAGGTTGCAGAAGTAGGATCGCAACAGGGAACTAGAGGAGGATTATCTCGGAATGTTGCGGATGTGGGATCGCAACCGAGAACATATGGGGGATCCTCCCTGAAGGTTGCGGAAGAAGAACTGCAGGATCAGCACCCATGTTGGCATGAAGACGACGACAACATGGGTGATAGAATGAGGAAGTTATTCGATGAGGAACTAGCATCCACCAAAGTTCAATCGCCCCAACCCCAAAGCACAAGTGGAATTTTCCTCGACCTTCACCTGGTACCTTATCACAAACCAAAAGAATTCAACTTTAACCTAACAAAAGAAGCACGAGTATACAGAGCGCGAGAAAAATACAGGATTGGTCTCAATAATAGGAGTGATACCAAAACTGGCTACAGTAGTAACTTGGGACTACAGGGGTCGCTATAGCCAGGAACCAACAGTTTTGTGTTATTAGCTAATATTCAGAGCAGTATGGTGGGATCATTTACAAGATACCCGGATTTTGTAGGTAAGGGGAACGAGGATGTGGAGCAACACTGATACCTCTGCGAAGCCATCTGGAGAGCCCGTCAGACTCTGGATAATGTTTGGGCGGTGGAATTCCAGACCACGCTAAGGGAACAGGCTCTATGCTAGTTCATAAAGTGGGCAGAGCAAAACCAGAACCCAACCATAAACGACATTAAGAGGGGATTTGTGCAATAATTCAAGGTACCGTCAATTGATCAACAAGGGCTATTGGAGTTGTGGGAAATTAAGCAGAGGGAGGGAGACACTGTGTGGGAGCTCATGCAAAGGTTTAAGGATGCCATTTCCAAGCTAAGTTATACTTTGGACCTGAACCACCAGGGGGACTGGTTCATCAAGGCACTCTTTCCCTTGACCAGGACACCGCTAACACAACAGAAGATAGGAACCCTGCAAGATGCCTTAGAGCAAGCATCACAGATAGAAGCGATGGCAGGATATCCCCACGAATATCGGGGAGGCACAAGCCTACAAGATCCAACAATCACAGGCTTGCAAAGCCAGATCGCGAACCTGACCAAGAAGCTGAGGGATATTTAGCCTATACGACCGGCCAAGCCCAATGTTTGGTGTACCCATTGCCTGGTGGAGGGGCACGTTGCAATGGAATGCCCACAACTGTGAGGTCTTAAACAAGCAGGAGGGGTGGCAGGGTCATCGGGAACCACTCCAACCATAGGGGTTGTGGCCATCGGGGCGCAAGGACCCTTCCCAGGAAGGAATAATGCAAATTTCTGTGAAATTTGTAGAATGTATGGACACCTGCCACAAATGTGTCTAGTGCTGCAAAAGTACTCTAGCATCCCCAATAACAACTACTGCGAGTTCTACGCATCAACTACTCATCACATCGATCAATGTCGGGCGCTAGATGCTCTGGCAGAAAGACTGGATAGATCCATGTTCTAAGTCAATGAAGCAAATCGAGTGGGGCAAGGAGGAAATGAACGCAGAGGGAGATGGGGGGAAAAGGACCCCTAATGTGCTACAATTGTGATCAAGAAGGACATGTCGCAAGGGAATGCCTGCTCCCGAGAAGACCATGGTGTTCGCAGTGTAGAGTTAACACCCACGCGATGGAAGATTGCCCAGAGCTCATCGCAAAATGGGAAGAGAGGTCCAGAAAACGAGGAGCTAACCTGGTGAATGTCGAGCCTCGGACTTACGAGGGTCTCGCCGCAAAAAATATCAATATAGTCATCCGAGGAGGGAAGAAGACAAGGGATGATCGATACGCCGAGGAAACCCCCGTGATCATCAAAGCGGCATTACCACCAAAGGTGTATCTGCTAGAAGTAGTACTATCAAGAAGCAGCCAAATTTTTCGAAGGGATGACTGAAGATAGGGACAACCAAGGTCTACAAATCTGCGGGCCCGGCCCTGCTCAACCCATTGGGGAATGGTTTAAATTGTTCTTAAAAATTGTTGAAGATGAGACCATGCTAAGGGAATTATGGAAAAGCTTGAAAGTCGTGGTGTCCGTAGAGCGAGAGGACATGGGACAACCTTGTGAAGTCTAGCCAGAGAAAGCCTCCAGGAGGGTGAAGCAAAATAAGAAGAGAAGTGGGAAGGAATTCTGAATCAATGCGCAAGTGGAAGGATTCTAGATAAAGGACACCATGCTAGATCTGGGATCGGATGTAAACATCCTACCCCGGAAGACCTGGGAGGCAATGGGGAAGCTGCAACTGAAGTATTCGCCAATTCAGTTGAGAATGGCAAATCAGTACTGTATACTGCCCATCGGAAGATTGGAGAATGTAGAGGTCGATGTAGCAGGAGTAAAAACACACACTGAATTCGAAGTAATAGACATTATGGGGGATAAAGACCCATATCCAGCACTCCTGGGGATTGACTAGGCATACGAAAACTATGCCATCATAGATTTGAAAAAGGAACTGATGATCTTTGAAGCAGAAGGCCTGAGGGTGATTTAGTCGTTGGACCCTTATCAAGGACCCAGGTTTACAGAACCAACAGATGACAGGGAAGAACCAGGGATGTTAGATCAGTTGTATACTCTCACGGTAGGAAAGAGGGAAGATTACATAAATCCTACAGTCGGAGGATCAGTTAGCTGGAGGAGCATCCAAAGTTCAGAAGCTGGTTCAGAAGCTGCATGGGATGCATGGCAGCAGGGTGGATATGAACTAACAACCTGGCGATGTGCAATGATAAGCCGAGTAAACTGGGGAGATATAGGAAAGGACGACATCCCGAAGTACTGTGGCCTTGAACTGATAGATCAATTCCTGGATAAGATGGACCAGGATGTACCAGAAGACCAGAGAATTCCCCTTCTGGACATTGCGCTCATGGAAACACCGGCAAGATGGTGGAAAGCACACTGCCAGGTATTGAAAGACTGGAAGGATGCAAAGCAAGCAATAAAGGAAAGGTTTAGCAAGAAGGAAGAGCAACCACCAGACCAAAAAGAATACACAGGGAATTCAAGTCCCGAGGAACATGTCAAAGGGTGCACGACCAACTGGGAAAGCTAGGGACTGCCAAGGAACCTGTGGGTGCATGCCTTTATACACACCCTCAGTGCCATCCCCCGGGCATGGTACATCCATGAAGAACTACGATGATAAACAGTTGCTTCAGATGCCTTGAAAACACAGTTCATAGATGATTTCTCATTCAAGGATGGTGAAGCACAAATGACAGAAGTGCTTCAAGTGGTGAAAGGAGTTTTGTTCACTCCAGAGACGCTAGTTGAAGGGGAGCATGAAGAAAACTTCCTACATTGCTTATTTGACATAGAATCTCCAGGATTTGTAACCTGTGACAGAATCGACGCAGAACCAGAAGAAGATGGATTGTAAGGGCTTAGACACCTAGCCTTTGAAGAAACGGAGGGGGAAAGGGGGATCCATGAGAGTCCCTCGACAGACGGCACCCATCTCCTACTAGTGAAGCTAAGAAAGTAGAATGTAGGGACAGAGGATAAACCCAAGATAACATCAGTAAGAGACTACTAGGATGAATAGACCACTAAAGAAATTTTTGAGTTGCTACAAGAATACCAAGACCTGTTCTCAACTTCAGTAACAGAACTTAAGTGGATAAAAGGTAATTTGAGAGAAATGAAAATTGTTCTGAAACTAGGAGTCCGACCAGTGAAGCACAAACCATACCGACTGAACCCAAGGGTCAAAGAAAAGGTTAAAAGGGAGATTGATAAAATGTTGGATGCAAGAATCATTTTTCCGATCGATCAAGATAACTGGATAAGCCCTATATTGATTCAAAACAATAAGGATGCGACCGAGATTAGAGTATGTGTCGACTATAGAAGCCTAAAGAATGCATGCGTGCACGACTCGTTCCCCACGCCCTTCAGCGACGAAGTCCTAAACAATGTTGCGAGGAATGAGGCTTACTCGTTCATAGATGGCTTCTTAGGCTACCACCAGGTCTGAATAGCCAAAGAAGATAAAAGGAAAACAACATTCATGATGGAATGGGGGTCGTACGCATACAATCTAATACCATTCAGATTAAAGAATGCGTTAGCAGTCTTTTCAAGGATTGTAATAGAAACTTTCCGAGACTATATTCATAAGTTCCTAGAAGTCTACATGGACGACTGGATAGTATACAGCCTGCTGAAGAAGCATACTAATCTGTTGAGAATAATTTTCGAAAGATGCATACAATTGCAGATATCTTTAAATTTGAAAAAGTGCATTTTCGTGGTTCCCTTTGGAACCCTTCTAGGCCATATTGTTTGCAAAGATGGAGTCTGCGTGGACCCTTCCAAAATAGCACCAATCGTCCAAATGGAACCACCCCACCACATAAAGCAACTAAGAGAAATGCTAGGCCATACGGGGTACTACAGAAGGTTCATCAAAAAGTATGCAACCATGACAACCCCAATGGAGAGATTGCTAAAGAAGACAGAGGAATTCATTTGGACAACAGATTGTCAAGCAACGCTGGAAAAACTAAAAGAAAGGTTAGTGAGTGTGCCCATATTGGTGTACCCTGACTGGAAAAAAATGTTCCATGTACGTATTGATGCGTCTGGAATAACACTAGGAGCAGTCCTAGTGCAACCAGGAGAGAAGATGGATCATCCAGTATACTATGCAAGCAGAAAGCTCTCCACGGCAGAAAAAAACTACACAACAACAGAACGAGAAGCTCTAGCAATGGTCTACTCTCTCCAAAAGTTTAGGCACTACCTACTAGGGGCCCCATTCCAATTTTTCACAAACCATTTTGCACTGAAATACCTAGTAAACAAGTCAGTATTGGAGGGAAGAATATGCAAATGGCTATTATTATTTCAAGAGTTCATGTTTGAAGTAGTTGTTAAGCTGGGCAGACTGAATGTAGGCCCGGATCACCTTTCTCACTTGGAAACAGGGGAGAGTGATGGAGCAATAGACGACCAGTTACTCGATGTTGATTTATTCAAGATAGAAGCCATACCTGACCACCTGCAAGAAATTGCTACTTTGCTCACAACAGGCAGTTGTCCACAAGGTTACACCACAACGCAGAAAAGGCACTTGGTGGTCAGAGTAGCGGATTACCAACTCATAGCAGGACACCTTTACAAAATGGGCTTAGACCAGATACTCAGACATTGTGTCCTACAACATGAAAGAGAAGATATCTTATGGGAGTGCCATGCAGGGGTCGCGGGAGGCCATGTAGGGGGTAAGGCAATTGCAAGGAAGATACTACAAGCGAGACTGTGGTGGCCTACGATACATAAGGATTCGAAGGCATTCGCCAATGAATGTGATGTCTGTCAAAGAGTTGGAAGGCCTTCCCGACGTGATGAGCTACCACTACACCCGGTCCATATGGTGTAGATATTTGATAAGTGGGTGGTAGATTTCATTGGTCCAATATCCCCACCAGCACGTCACTCCAAAGCTTGATACATAATTACCGCCACAGAGTACCTGTCAAGATGGATAGAAGTCGCGCTAGTAAAATACTACACAGCAGAAACCGCAGCGCGATTCATTTTTGAAAATATCATCTCAAGGTTCGGATGCCCAAGGAGTCTCACAAGTGACTAGGGTACACACTTCTTGAACGAGACAATTCAGGTCCTATTAACAACTTTTATGGTACAACATCACAAGAGCAACCCTTACCATCCACATCGAATGGTGCAGTAGAAGCATTCAACAAGATACTGGAAAAAGGGCTAACCAAAATCGTATCAGCCAACAGAGATGACTAGGATGAAATAATTCCAGCAACACTCTGGGCATATATAACAACAGTTAAAAGACTCCACAAACAAACTCCATTTTAGCTGGTATACGGCAGAGAGGTTGTGGTTCCAGTAGAGTTTTTACTACCCAGCATGTTCATTTCAGAGATAACAGGAATGATCTATAGCAGTGCCTTGCAGGATAGACTGAGCCAGTTGTTAGAGCTCAACGAAACGCAGTTCCTGGTAGAGTTCCATCAATCTATAGAGCAATGAAGACAAAAGGCTTGGCATGATAGGCACATCAAGAAGAAATCGTTCGGGGTCGGCGACCAAGTGCTCCTCTATGACAGCAATTTCCTCAAGTTCCCAGGGAAAATATAGATGCACTGGATAGGCCTGTTCATAATTTCACATATAAAAGAATCAGGTGCGGTAAGACTCGTGCAACTGGATGGAGTCCTATTGCTAGGATGGGTGAATGGTACATGCCTAAAAACTTTCTGCAAAAAAAAAAAATATTCACATAATGAGGTTGTGGTCAGTAGAGAGATACCGCAACCCATTTGTGGTCTGGGGGGGGTAGTTTCAGTTGATTTAGCAGGCCAAGTTGGTAGGAACAATAGCCGTGTGTGTAAAACACTGTTAGCAGAATACACGTAGGTTCGAACTTTTTCCAAAATTGATGGCCGCGCACACACCTATCCCATCCGTCGTACCAATAGTTATTTCTTGATTAAGTAATAAATAAGGCAACTGTCAGGATAGGGTCACAAAATACTTCCTGTTAAACATATAATTAGTTAATAAATATGCTCATCATAGCAGAATAAAGATGCCATGCAGCCCACTCTATACTTTCCAAGCCCACGTCATAGTTGGCACGTACCAGTCAGCCGACGGTGGCAAAAGGATAGCTAGAATACATGGAAAGGCCGCTGGAGTAATTAGTTGATTAAAGCCTCGTCAGTCAGGGGATGTCATGTCAGAATTGGCTACATAACTCTCAAGAGAATGTAGGGAATGGTAGAATTTCAAACACCAGAAGGATTCTAGGAGCACTCGAAAGAACAGGAGCAGGACAGGAGAAACAGAAGACCACTAGTGCAAATTGTTTACAGAAGAAGGGGAACAATGGCCAAGAGAATCACATCAGTCCCACAAATCACTCTAGATGCAAGAATCGAAGTTATGGACAACCTATATGGGAAATATGACTGGTTGAACCTCATCGACAATGACTTCACAGATGGGTTCCAATTCCCAGCAATGAAGAGGGAAGTATATGCAGAAGAATTTCAACGGGAGGATGGCACCAGGGCCTCCAGAATCAGGGGAGACTTCAAAGGGATACAGAATTCCACGCATTTTAGCTTGATAAATCTACCTGTGTTTGCCACCCAGCTGGCCACCATGTAGTGTACCAAGCTATTAGCGAGCAGGGTGCATGGAGGTTCCCTATGGCTAGACAAAGAATACCTGATCCATGCCGAAGATATCTACTGATTGATCGGGTTGGCAAACATGGGGAATGCAGTCAGCACAGCATTCCAGGTTGGGGCCAAGCGAGGTAAGAAACCGACAGAGGACAACATCTACACCCGATATGGGATGGAGCAGGGGGGGAAGGTGCGAAGCTAGATAGAATCAACAAGGATAACATTTGGTTTGCTTGCTACCTTATTGCAGGAAAGATGATGAGGCACTTCACGAGAAATGAGTGCACCCTAGACACAGTTTCAATAGCAAAACATTGTTGATAGGGTGAGATACTCAACTGGGCAGCCTTTATACTCAAGATGTCTACCAATGGAGCACTGGATTTGTGTTCGGATATTTGGTAATGACGCTGGCAATGTGGAAGTGGAGGCCACCTCCAGAGAGGTAGATGGCAACTATTACTGAAGATCAGCCAATTGCACTCAGATATGAACCATGGAGGGCATCAGGGGATCCCAACATAAAAGAGATCAATGAAACAGCCTTTAGGAGCTGGTACACACAGATGGTGGACACTATTCAGTCTATAGAGAGAATATCCAGGACTCTCCTGGATGAGTTCTCAGGCAACCTCTGGTTCGAGGCTTCGCATGTGCATACTTATCTCAGACCATGGTGTGTCAACCCCACCACATTTAAATTAAGGCCACAAATATTTAGCCTGACATAGGAGGCCTTGCGTAGAGAAGTAGAGTCCTGGCCGAGAGTGGCCTACGAAATAACAGAAGGGAAGCCCAGGTACCTATTCGGAGATCTGGCGCCACAAAACCAAGAGAGAGATGGGGCATAAAGCAACAGTAGAATGGCGGAACCGGAAGTACTCCAACCAATGCTGCTTCAAATGGAGGAAAAAATGTTCGAGGTAAGGAGGACAATTGCAAGCTTCGAACCAGGTGAGGGTGGATATCCCGAACATTTTCAAGGTTCAACTATGTTTTTCTCCATTATAACACCACCCCTCTCAATGGCACCTCCCGTGGGTGTATCCCAGGATCCCTCCACGACACTAGTACCCAAGCCACAAAAGAATCAAGTTATCTGCACCCCCCAAGTCAAAAAGTCGGCTGCCAAAAAGCTAAAAGTTAGCACCCCAACCCCAGTCGTCGATCTCATTGTTGAGGTCGAGCACCAAATTCCCGCAACTGCAAAAGTTGAGAAAATCCCAACACCGCAACCACTGTAGTACATCAGTCATGGGAGTCATCCCCGCAAACAACTTCCACCTCCGCAACAATGTCTGAGCTCTTCCCCTTCGACCACAGGAGAATATCTATGGAAGCAGAAGTTCAGTCAATTGGCTGGAAAGAAGGTGCCACCTTGACCTTAGGAATGCCACCCACCGAGAGTACAACACTGATGCTAGGACTAGACCCACTAACTGGAAGACGCCTGGATACCAGTTGGCAGGGAGAAAGGACTAGCCCGTACCTACCTGCTCTCCCTATAAAGATCACAATCCCCCCGAAACTTAGTATCACCCTAGCCACACCACAGTTCACCCCGCCATCAAAATAACCATCCCAGCAAGAGAATTCACCCGCCTCACATTTCGATAAATCCATTGCAGGCAGCCCACCCTTACATCAACAATTTCCAAAACCAGATGCAATGAGGGTTGATACACTCTATGACTGGTCATCAACCCAGTTATTTTCTTTCATTTAGCAAGCCACCCACAAGGCCGAGGGCCTGCATGAGAAACTGGCTAAGGAGCATGAGCAGCAGACGATGCAATTGCTCGCAGTAACAGAAGAACAGGATCACCTGCAAGAGGCAAATACAGGGTTGCAAGCACAAGTGGATTAGCTTACTTAGAGATTCCAAGCCATGTGGCCAATCGTCGCTGAAGCCAACACGGAAGCACCAGTGGACATGTCCACCTGCTCCTTGATTGACTGCTACGATCATATACAGGCAGCGTGCATACGCCTAGAAACCACAAATGCATAAATGAAGAGGAAGCTAGAGACTGTAAGGTCCACACTGCCAGACCCTGTGGAAATATATGCACGCTCAGTTGAAAGCAAGATGCGAGAGCTCGAGACAAAGAAACAAGCACTAGCCGATGCCCTCACCAATGGATACGCCTTAATGGGCAAGGTCCATGACTGGTCAAGCATTCTAGATCTGAAGAATCACCAAGTCTACCCTTTGCAAGAGCAGATTCAATCTCCATTTGCTAGCACAAGGGTTTGCACAGATCCTGCTTAGCTCCAACAACTAAATGAACAAATCAACATCCTCCAGGCCTAGGTTGACACAATTGAGGAGGAGTCGGCAAGGACGAAAAGAGTAATCCGAGACTTGCAGCCCCCGATTCGAATGCAGGTCCTGCTGTTAAAAGAGGCATGCGATTCAAGCAGCCAGCAATTGGACAGCCTGCAGATCCAACGGCCGACAACCTTAACATCACAATCAGCCGAGGCATTCACACAAAGTGTAGACGTGATCCTCGCAAACTGGAACTTGGCTATCTAGCGATACAGTGAGTTCAGGCAGCAGACGACAACAACAGTCCCTGAGTTGGAGCCTTCGTTTGGAACAGAGGAGCCACAAGGTCAAGAAAGGGCCACAGAAACAAATGCCACACCACAGGCTAGGATTGAGATAGAAGAGATGCCTATTCCACAAGAAGGTATTGCAGCAACAGAGGTGCCGACACAACAGACAGTGGAAACAATGCTGATAGCAACACAGCTGCCACTCGTAGAACCCATGGAAATAGCAATAGAGCCACTAGAGGTCGAAATGACTTGACTTGGGGATGAGTCAAGAAATTTTGGTCAGGGCCTGTTGGAGCCTTCGTTAATTTTGAAGAGTTTTCACCAGTTTTGACTAACCGTAGGGCAGGAAAGGACAAATGGCAGCAACGGTTGGGCAACAAAATGAGCAGTTCTGGGAAGGTGATGGAAAGGTGGCAGCGGAAGGCAAAGGCAGCCAAGGAGATGGGAAGGTGCAGAGGCAGCCAAGGAAGCAAGCAGCTGAGCAAGAATTGGCATTCCAGGTAGCCGGGAAGGATATAAAGAGAGGAAGACAGAAAGGAAGCGGTTGGTTGTTGTTGGTGTTGCTACTGTTATTGTTGGGTTTCGTTGATCGTCAGGGTTGCTGCTGAGAATGGACCAGCCAGACTGATGAGCCCCAATTTTTGGTACAATTTGGGCTCATATTGGCCTACTTACCTTGTTCAACCATTCATCTTTTACCACTTATGCATTCATTTCTTAGTATATTTGTGTTGTTTGTAGGAAGAAGGCAGGCATTATATCTATGTGACTAATACATGATGATTTCAGGTTCTTGGCATTAAAGAGAGCAAAAGACCACGCAAAAGGAGACAAGGAGACAGCAAAGGTGGCATTGCATGTTTATAGGGAGGTTGTCTACAGCTTTAAATGACTTCCCTTGTGCTTTTCACCTTAACTCCGAGCTCTAACAGCTCTCCCCACCGAGCTCAAAGGCAGCCAACACGTTCTACAAGATCAGCAGTTTTACAGCAGTTTGACTTTCAGTTAGACAGCCAAGCTCCACGAATGAAGGCAGCCAGCTTGATCCTCATTTTGTACAAATATGGAGGCCGTAGCCTTTGTTAGAAGCTTTTTGACTTTTGGAATTACTATTGTAATCTCTGAGCACGAGTTACAGCTCGGTTTTTGTTGTTTTTTAAGCCAGTTTTGGCATGACATTAGACTTTTGATTATGAATAAAGGCAAGCAGATTTGGATCTAATTCTGAGTTTTTAAGGGAGCTATAGCTCTCAGGTTAGGGCCCAACCTGAGAGCAATAGACCTCCTCTATTTTGTAGTGTTATTTGCCTTTCGTTCCAGCACTTTATTCCTTTACTTTGACATGCAATTCGAATTTACAGTCTGCTGATTTAGTTTTCGTGTGATTGAGTAGGATTAGCTTATGGTTACTTTGCTTCCAGCTGCTTAGATTCGATAGGAGGTTTGTAATACACAGGAGCTCCAAGAAAAAGGTTGTTAGAGATCACTGCCATCTCTGTTTAGGGATTGGGGTGCAGTCCATATCAACCACCAAAAAGAAACGCAGGCTTTTACTTCCATGCAAGCTGCAACATAGCCATTTTCATCGAAGATCCATCCATGCACTTTTGATATTGAACCATACTTCTACATTTTTCATTCCATGCATGGCTTCTTTTCTCGGTTTTACATTGTTGTTCATAGGTTTAATGGCACAGGTATCATAGGTTAATGAATTCTCATTTTTTTTGGTGCAAGACATAAGTCATTTGTTTCATTCACACTGCTCCATATCATTCCATTTCCTTCTTCTTCTTCTTGACCTCTCCTCAAGCCACCTACTTGGCCTCTGTCCAGCTCGTTTACCCTCCAACTCATCCATTGCCACGTAGCTTCATCTTTTTGACCTTTCGTTGCTGCCATCCTTCTATCCACCCACCAACTTCGTGCACTCATTCTCTGTCCTATTTCTCTGCCCCTGAGTCATCACAAGTTCCATCTCCACCTCACCTATCCACCCAAATCATTCCATCCCTTCACCAACACACAAAACTTCCACTTACAGCACATCCTGTAGAAGTTAGCAGACTTCCTGTAGAATCCCTGAGTTTCCTGTAGGATCCCCTGCAGACATCCTGTAGGAGCCTGCAAACTTGGTTTCCGAGCCTCCAAACGTTGTAGACTTCTGTAGACTGATGCTAAGGATCCCCTGGGACCTCTCTTAGCCATCCTGACCTTTCCCAAGCTTTCTCTCCCTTCGCACCACCTCTGCACAGCCAAACCCTAATAAGAAACAAATTCACAATCACTCCATCCACTTAAGCAAAAATCCAAAAACATGTTCTTTTCAATCAAAGTAGTTTAAGTTCATGCATTTCACATCATTATAAGTAATGGCATCATTTCCAGACACTTGCACTCCACCCATTGCATCATAGAGGTTAAACTAGTCAGATTAGGGTTTACTAGGGTTCCCATGTTTTGGTTGGCTTTCAGTTCATTTTTGCAAAATAGATTAATTTCCTTTAAGATAACCTTCGTCCATCATTTAGCAAGCTTCTTCTGAGAGCATATAGAAGTTGGCTTGAGCCCTAGCGGACTTGTGCCAGCTGACCAAGTGACAGCTGCGACAAGAGCTAGTACTTGTGCATACAGCACCGTCGCTTCCAAGTTTGTACGAACTACCGGGTTGATAAAATTAGAGATAGGAAGCTCCAGGAGTTGTAGCATTATTGCTACAATACTGGAGCCCACCATCTTTTTGGCGCCGTTGCCGGGGAAGCGTCAGAGTATTGGTGATTGTCGCTTTTCTTCTATTTTCCACTACAATCTTCTGCTAAGTAGTTTATTTCATTTCCATTCTGCAAAAGTAGCATATACATTTCTTGCTTTCATAGATTAGCATTTCCTGCTTTCATAGATTAGCATTTTCTGCTTTCATAGATTAGCATTTCCTGCTTTCATAGATTAGCATCTCCTGCTTTCATAGATTAACATTTCATTTCTGCAAGCGTAGACTAGCATTTCCATTCCTGCAATTTCATTTGAGCAAAGTAGATTAGTTCTTTCCTGCTTTCAGTTTAATTCTGCATCTTTATAGTTAGCTGTAGATCAATCTGTTTCAGTTTTGCAGGTACAAAAGAAAAAGCAAAAACAATCAAAAAGAAAGTCTTTTCCCTTTCATGCCTCGTAGGAACCGAGATAGATCAGGAAAATTCCTACCAAACACCCCCACCACATCACTGAGTCACCCTTCTCTCTTCTTTGGTGACAGTGACCCAGAAGAACCTATAGGTGAACATCCAAAGATATACAAAGATCCTATAGTAGAAGAAGAGTTAGAGACCACTCCATCTGAAGCTATGGCTGACAATAGAAGAGAAGATGAGAGAATAGAAGGTGCCTTCCCCATCCGAGAGACCAATGGAGAGATGAAAATGAAGAACATTAGCCCCTCCGCCTTACCTCACTTCCATGGACTGACTACTGAAGATCCTGATACCTTCCTGTTTGAGTTTGTTGTCCTTTGTAGAACCTATGACTATACTGAAGATGAGCAAAAGCTGAAACTCTTCCCTTCAACTCTTAAGGATGTAGCATTACGCTGGTTCATGGGCTTACCTGGGAATAGTATCACCACTTGGGCTCAGATGCAGCAAGCTTTCAATACCAAGTACAGGGATTATTGTAGGTCTAAGGAAACCAAGGGAGAAATCTTTAGGATGACCATGGGAAATGATGAGTCCTTAGAGGATTATGAGGAGAGGTTCCAACTAAGCTATAAGCGGGCCAGGTGCACACTTGACCCTGAATCCCTCAAGTTGGTCCTACTCCGAGGAGTCCCTGAAGACCTCTTAGATACCCTTCACATGTTAGCTGGGGGGGACATTTACCAACTGCCTTATGAGGACATCAAGACTGTGTTTAGAAACCACTCCAGGGCAGCTAGGAAATGAGGTAGGGGAAACCTCCTCTCAACTAGTGTCCCTTTCTCCAAACATGAGCTTGCAAATCAATTAGAAGATCTCAAGAGTGAGGTGAGACAGACCATTTCCATGCAGCTGGACACATTCAGAATCCAGCAGAAGAAAGAAGAAGCTGAGAGAGCCTTGGCTGTCTTCTGCCCTAGGTGCACAAGGAGACACCCTAAGAACGAATGCCCATTGCATTCGGTTGAAGTATGTTTCGTTTGTGAGGAGGACCATCCCACAAATCGGTGTCCAACCTTACCTGGGTTTAAAGCCATGTACCAAGGGACAGAAGCTCCCACTGAACCTCTCTATTTCCTCAACCAAAGGAGGCCACAAGGATCTAGACCTTATCAGCAGGGGATGCAAGGGGCACCTCAAGCTTATTACAGCCCCAACCAATCGACTCCTATGCCTTCCTGGGGTCCCCCTGCTCATCCTTCATGGTCCATGCCTCCTCCATGGTCTTATCCACCTTAGTACCCCACTCAACCTACTTCTCATTCATATCATTCACATGCCCAGCCACAGCCTCAATGGAATGCACCTCAGTCGGGGTGGAGGCCCCAATACAACACTCCTCCTTCCATCTTGCCTCCGCCACCAGTTCAACCTCAGCCATTACCTCCTGCTCCTCCAAGGCAACCTCAAATGCCTGCTCAACCAAACCCGAACCCCAACAATAGACAGGCCCAGCAGGTATACACTAGGGAAACCTCATGCCCTACCTATGTTGTGGAGATCCAGGAGATCAATCTTCGATCTGGAAAGACTCTACCAGATCGCCAACCTCCTCCCCCAGAGGATGAGGAAGATAAACAGGAAAGTGAACCAAAGGCTATTCCACCCTTTCCTGAGAGACTAACAGCCACCACACAACCCAACCCAGAGGAGGATGAGCTTCTGGGTGAGCTCAAGCAGTTGTGTGTAAAAATACCACTTCTCCAAGCCATCAAGGATGTGCCAATATACAACAAACTGGTTAAGGAAAAGTGCTTCAAACACCCAGGCAGGCGGAAGAAAGATGCTTCAACCATTAATGTCATAGGACAACTGTCTGACCTGATGCTAGGACAAGTCATCTGCCCAAAGTACCTAGATCCTGGAAGTCCTGTAGTAGATGTTCACATCAATGGCACCATCATACCTCACACCTTGATTGATCTAGGGGCTGCCATTAATGTGATGACCAGGGATACCATGCTCAAACTCAATCTTCAGGGTTCCTTGAGGAAGACCTCGATAGTACTGCAATTAGCAGATCGCTCCACCGTGACTCCCGAAGGGATTGTGGAGGATGTCTTGGTCTCTATTGACTCTTGGGAATACCCTGCAGACTTCCTGGTTCTGCAACCAAAGGAAAAGCTTACTGGATATCCTCTCATTTTGGGAAGGTCTTGGTTAGCTACTGCAGATGCTTACATAAGTCTTCGTGCAGGAAACATGACCATCAAAAATGGTCCCATGTCCAAGCAGCTAGTCCTATACCCTCCTGCCCAACCCTCCTTAGAGCATGACTTACCACTCTGGTTGGAAGAAGGAGAGGAAGACGAGGTGTACTCAGCACCTCTGTGCACCTTAGAAACCACTAGAAGAGACCCCCCAACCGAGGATGACTTGATCGAGACCTTGATCCAGAATCCACCTTCCAGTGCACTACCCTTAGAGAAATTGGTGGAGGATGCCCAAGCTAGCACCTTAGTGGACCTTTGTACAACCAACCTTGTTACTTCCAGAATCAAGAATGTGGAGTTCGGCCCTGAGAAAGCATTGAAGATCAGCTCCTCCCTATCTCCTTCCCAGGAAAAGGAGCTGTGTAGTCTGTTGGCCAACCACCTAGATGCTTTTGCTTGGAGCTATAAGGAAATGAAAGGAGTCCATCCTTCGGTCTGTACCCATCATATATACATCAAAGAGGATTGTAAACCGGTTAGGCAACCCCAGAGGAGAATGAATCCAGCTCTTAAGGACATTGT
This sequence comes from Pinus tabuliformis, assembly GCA_031772625.1. Taxonomy (NCBI): domain Eukaryota; kingdom Viridiplantae; phylum Streptophyta; class Pinopsida; order Pinales; family Pinaceae; genus Pinus; species Pinus tabuliformis. The sequence continues at coordinate 306,024,388 of CM062818.1, forward strand.
CAAAGAAGAATTGCAAAAACTGTTGGATGCAGGATTCATTTACCCCATCTCAGATAGTGAATGGGTGTCCCCTCTGGTGTTGGTTCCCAAGAAAAATGGGAAATGGAGAATCTGTGTGGACTACCGAGAACTGAACAAAGCTACCAAGAAAGACCATTTCCCTCTACCTTTCATAGATCGTGTTGGATGGACTGGCAGGAAAGAAGTTCTTCTCTTTCCTGGATGGGTTTAGCGGGTACAACCAAATCCAAATCAGCCCGGAAGACCAAGATAAGACCACCTTCACTTGTCCTTGGGGTACCTTTGCCTACCGAGTTCTTCCCTTTGGGCTATGCAATGCTCCTGCTACCTTCCAGAGAGCTGTTTTGAGCATCTTCTCGGAGCTGGTCCATGATGCAGTGGAAATCTATATGGATGACTTTACTCCTTATGGGGCCAACTTCCAGGAAGCATTGTCCAATCTGGGAAAAGTCCTAACCAAATGCATTGAGATGAACTTGTCCCTTAGTCCTGAAAAATGTGAATTCCTAATGACTGAAGGGACCGTGCTAGGCCATACCATCTCTTGCCAAGGGTTGCAGGTGGATCCTAACAAAATTGCTCTCATCAAGAGGGTTCCACCTCCTCAAAAGGTAAGGGATGTCCGGAGTTTCTTGGGATTAGCAGGATATTACCGGAGATTCATTAAAGACTTCAGCAAGCTAGCCTCGCCATTGTTTGGCCTGTTGGCAAAATATGTTGAGTTTAAATGGATTGACGATTGTCATAGGGCTTTAAATGAATTAAAGGACAAGTTGGTGTCAGCCCCAATCCTGAGAGGTCCAAACTGGGCCCTACCTTTCCACATCCACACTGATGCCTCGAACAAAGCCATAGGTGCAGCTTTAGGACAGGTTGAGCAAAAACTTCCATATGCCATTTACTTCGTTAGCAAAAACTTGTCCAAAGCTGAGCTGAATTACACTGTAACCGAGAAAGAATTCTTGGCTGTGGTCCATGCACTGAACAAGTTCCGACATTATATTACTGGTTACCAGACCTTTGTACATACAGACCATGCTGCAATTAGATATTTAATGAATAAACCAGATGTGAATGCTCGTATTATTAGATGGTTACTTTTATTGCAGCAGTTTGATTTGACCATTGTTGACAAACCAGGTAGAGAAAATGTTGTTGCTGACTTTTTATCTAGATTGGATTTGTCTGCAGATGAGGATGGAACAGTGGATGACCAGATGCCCGATGAACATCTGTTTGCTATTTCAGTACTCTCTCCATGGTTTGCTGATATAGCAAACTACCTTGTTTCAGCATAGTTCCCTCCGCACCTATCTTCCAGAGAGAAGAGCAGAATCATCAGAAAAAGTGCCTCATTTACTTGGATCGGGGGCAATCTGTTCAAGCTTGGCCCCGATCAGATCTTAAGGCGTTGTGTAAGGGAGGAGGAAGTCTTTGATATCCTCCTCACTTGTCATGATGGGCCTTGTGGAGGACATTTTGCAGCAAAGAGAACTGCCTTCAAGATCCTGCAGGAAGGCTACTATTGGCCCACGCTTCATCAAGATGTCAGAAGATATGTCAGCCAGTGTGACCAATGCCAAAGAATGGGGAAACCGACCCAAAGGGATGAGATGCCTCTCCAACCTCAAGTGACTCTTGAGCCATTTGAGAAGTGGGGCATGGACTTTGTGGGCCCAATCAACCCTCCTTCGAGGCAAAGGTCTTACATCATTGTGTGTACTAACTATTTGACAAAGTGGGCAGAGACTAAAGCAATCAAAGCAGCAACAGAAGAAAAGGTGGCCGAGTTCCTAAGAGAAAACATCTTCTATAAGTTTGGCTATCCAAGAGAGCTGGTCACCGACCAAAGGAGCCAGTTCACATCCAACCTGGTTGAAGATCTACTAGCTCATCACAAGATCAAGCATAGGACTTCCACCCCCTATCACCCTCAAGCAAATGTGCAGGTGGAAGTCACCAATAGAGCATTAGAAGGGATCTTGACTAAGGTGGTGAGCAGCAGCAGAAAGGACTGGGCAGATCACCTGGTTGAAGCCACATGGGCTTACAACACCACTTGGAAGACCACCACCGGCTTCACACCTTATGAGCTGGTCTATGGGAAGAAAGCTTTGTTGTCCATTGAGTTTGAATACAACACTTTGAGGATGGCAGCTCAGCTGGACCTAGATCTCAGCCATGCACAACAAGAAAGGCTATTGCAGCTGAATGGCCTGGATGAGCACCGAATGCAGGCCCTCCTTCACTCAGAAGTGGTTCAACTTCAGAGAAAGGTGTGGCATGACCAACATCTCCATGACAAGCAATTTCATCCGGGAGATTGGGCTTTGTTGTATGACTCCAGATACAAAGATTTCAAAGGGAAGCTGAGAACCAGATGGCTAGGGCCATATTCAGTGGAAAAATGTCATGACAATGGATCTGTGCTTATTAGGACCATTGATGAGGAAGCCATCCCCATGCTTGTCAATGGGCATCGATTGAAGATCTACAGGAAGCCTCCCTCAAGACAAGAGTTCATCAAAACTATGGAGAAGGCAGTGTTGGTCATAGAGAAGGGTTCTGCCTCTGCTTTGGGCATACCCTGAAGAATCTTAAAAAAAAAAAAAAGAGAAAAATAATAATAAAGATCCTTGGGTGAAAACCTTTCTGAGGCGCCCAAGGCAGGTGGTAGGGGTGAAAACCTCACTGAGGCGCCCCTATTGTCTTTTCAAAAAAAAAAAAAAGGAAAAAAAAAGGGTTGGAAAAAGATCCTTGAGTGAAAACCTCTTTGAGGCGCTCAAGGCAGATGGCAAGGGTGAAAACCTCAATGAGGCGCCCCTGTTATCTTTCAAAAAAAAAAAGGAAAAAAAAAAAAACAAAAGAAAAACAAGGTCAGCAGATTCATTATGTAAAATTGCATGCAGGTTTTCTATGGAGGAGAAGAAGCCTCTCAACTCAAAGCCAAGGGTCCTCATCATGCAGCAAGGACACCTCACCAGCACCTCCTCCAAGAATCCTCATTTTCTCCAAGGTATGTGAAATTTTATTCCAGCTTGAGTCTTCTACAGGAAGACGCAGATTTTCTACAGGAAAATGCAGAGTTTCTACAGGAAGACGCAGATTTTCTACAGGAAGATGCAGATCTTCTACAGGAAGGTGCAGACTCTCTACAGGAACGCATCCTTTCTACAGGAAACGCTGTATTTCTATAGGAAGCTTCCTGTAGAAGCTCAGAATGGGCCAGAACTCACTTCATGAGGCGATCTAACGGCTAAGGATTGGTTTGGACGCATGCATGCCATGGTTGTCAACCATGCACATTGCCGTTATCTTGCTCCACCGTCCTTGTCGACATGCAACCAAGTACCTGCACCAGCAAAGCAGATCGATGAGTCTCGAGGAAAAAAGCAACCTGTAAATGGGAAAAAGCGCTAGAAATCTCACACCATATTCATCACAGTCAGCCCGAGGCCCCAAGAGCATGATCGTGAGGCCATCCATCGTCGTGCAGCATGCACCCAAGGAGGAAGAACTGTTCCAAGACATCCCGCGGGAGTCCTGTAATAGTTAAACCTGCTAGAGTGGATACCATTCACCGCGCAGGCCATCTGAAGGGAAACGTGGGCGCATGCAACTGAAGCATCCCATCCATCGACGGCAGCTCATGAACATGGACCTCCGGGCCTGTGTAAGTCCGCCAGCAGCAGGTAAATCGACTCATCAGCGTCCAAAGAGCCGAGACATCGTGTACAGCCACGCAGGTAAGTGTCTCGACCCTTCCTTCCATTAGACTGCATGAATGTTACTTTGATTGATTGCTTAGGTGTAAAGGTGAATTGGTTGAGCGACTGTGTGGCCATTTGGCCGGCCACGTCGGCCAGTTAATGGTCTAGTTGGATGTGTGGGTGGCGGCCGTGACAAAGAGAATGGGCAGCATGCACGTGAGAACGATCCCGTCGAGGAAACGAGTTCAACAGGAGAGGCGGCGGCAGATCCGCGGGAATTGATGCGGTAGCAAGTGAACGCACAGTTGAATGATGGGGTGACGTCACCCAATGGTCCGGCGGGGACAGCTCACCCCCCACGCCACGGATTCCGCTGAATTTGAAATCTAATCGGCTCGATCACATTCATGCATTTATCACCCACCGGTTTGAACTCGAGCAGCTATCCTAATCCTTCTGCAGTGTGATACGCCGAGCTTTTGGCTATCAGAGCGATTGAGAAGCACGCTCAAGGCGCAGAACGACTGCAGTCTCTCCCGAAATCCGCGCACTGCATTCTATAGGATCGTTGTCATTCTACAGGAACGCTGCATTCTACAGGAACACTGTCATCCTACAGGAACGCAGTTTTCTACAGGAAAGCGGGTGCCTCACGTAAAAAGGTGGCCAATTAAAGAGGTAACCCTGAACTCTTCATGCAACTGGTTATTAAAGGTGGCAAGATTGTCGTCCACAGTCCGGTCATAGAAAAAACGGTGAAATTGTTGTCTGTTGTGCCTATACTGTCATTCTACAGGATGTCGAGTAATTAAATTGTGTCAAAGTTCCTCAGGGATAAGTTTGTGGGTTATGTGCATGATATCCTACGCTCTGTCTCAGTAAACCAAAACCTCTTCCACAATAACCACCTCTGGTTAACAAAACTGTGTTATCATGCCGGGTGAGTTTATTAGACGAGAACCCACTGATTCAGCCAAATTAAGGGAAAACCAGGAAGTGGTAGAGCTCTTCACACGAGCACAATGGATGTCTTTTTGTGATAAGCTGCAGGGTTACGATGACGAAGTGGCCGAAGAATTTTTGCAGGCTCTGAAGCCGAAATCCAAGACACTGGCCACAGTGAACTTCAGAGGTCTAAGCCTCAAGCTCACCCCGCAATATATCAGTCGGATCACTGAACTTCTGATGGGTTTGCCATGGGATAAGGAAGAAAGAAAGTTGAGCCAGCAAGCCAAGAAGGAATTCTTTCCACTTGAGGAGGAATTCTCGGAGGACAAAAATGGGGTGCGAAGAATGAGTCTGTTGCCACCATGGAATGAAGTCAGTTTGCAAATCATGAAATATATAACTTGTGAAGGTCGTTTTAGCATCGTGTATGCATATCACTTTCGGTTGCTCACTGAATTAAGGCACCGGATTGATCTTCCTGTAGAACAAAAACTGAGCATCCCTTATTTCCTATTGCAGTCTCTAATGGAGTGTGCCACAAAGCTAAAAGAGGGCATACCAGATCAGATAGCCCACCATGGGCTGATAAAGCTTCTTGTGGAGGATGCGCTGCATTCATATAAGGTTCCCCTCTCATGGGAATCCTTCCGGAATTTGACAAGAGATGGAGACATTAAAATGTTGATTGAAGAAACGGGTTCTTCCAGCAGTGAGGAACAAGAAGCAGTGGCCGAGGGAAAGAGAGAAAAAGGCCAGAAGACCCCGACCACAGTGCAGAAGAAGGAACAAAAGAAGAAGCATGAAGGAAAGGATGACAAAGAAAAAGGTGGCACACCCATCTTGTCAACAAGATAAAAGAGGCTGAAGAGCAGAATGGACAAAGCTGAGGTGGTCCACGTCAGCCCAAGTACCTCATCAGCACCTGCAACCAAAGCAAAAAGAAAAACTCAGGCAGCTAATCAAGCAAAGGTGGAGACACCTGTGTCTACAGGAAAGTAGAAACAGACTTCTACAGGAAGCCCGAAAACAGAGAAAGGGTCTTCTACAGGAAGCCCGAAAATTACCAAAACAGGGGCTTCTACAGGAAGCCCCGAAAAGGTGAAACCCAAAGAGAAGAAGGTGGATATTCTGGCACGGGAGGCAGCAGCTGTATTAGCTGGCCTCAGCACGCCACCTAAGCCAAAAGAAAAGAGGAAGAGGGAGACCCCTCTGTACTTTAAAGCTCGAAGAAGTGTTAGGATAAAGACGGGCAAGCCACAGCCTCCGTCCAGCAGCCCGATTGTCATCGAAGATACACCTGCTTCTCCCAAGGAAAAGTCACCCTCCAGGATCACAGTCACCTACGAGAAGGGGAGTCCAAAGAAAAATACGTGGCAAGAAAGGTTAGACCTGTTGACTGAAAAAACTCGGCTACAGGAAGTTGAAAATGTTCTACAGGACACTCTGGCCCGGCTACATGAAACGGAAAAGAGGGAAGGAGAAGGACCCTCATCACCACCAAGGGAGGGTGAGGTAGAACCGCCTGAGGAGATAGAAAGAGAACATATACCAGAACCTAGCCCTTCGCCTAATCTGAGTTCATACTACACCTTTTTAGAGGCGGGCAAAATCATACCGCAGAAATTTACTATGCCTCTATTTTTTGCACTAGAGGAAGAACGAGTCCGTTCCCACACATGGATGCAGATCGCCAAATCAAAGGGTGTGGCGGACATAGGCCCTTTACAAGAGCAACTCAAGGAGGTCAGGAGCGAATTCACCATGGCTAAACATGTGGCTAATTGCCAACGTGTGCTTCTACAGGAAGAAAATCAGAAGCTGCGATTGCAGCTACAGGAACTAAGGGCAGGGGCAGGAACATCCTCCAAAGACATCACAAAAGAACAACAAGGTGAAAAGGAGCTGACCACCGGTCTTGAAGAGCCAATGACACTTCTACAGGAAGCAGAACAGCAAACAAAAATCGAAGTGCAAGCTCTAAGAGAACAACTGCAACAAAAGGAAGCACAATTGGTCTGCATGGCCAGTTGGGCCATGGAGGCAATACAGTGCAGACCACCTGCAAAATCCTATGGATTGTATTTGAAAGATCAATGGCTGCAGTTCCAAATAAACACCTTGGCACAAAGAGGTATTTCACATATCCAAAACCCACAACAATTTTCTGAATTGTGCAGTACTAGTTCGTCAGAAGACAAAGCCAAATTAGCAGAGTTTTACCTCCACAATTTGGCTTTGCCTAATGAAGTCTCCTGGGATCCCAATATTGCCTTGGGTGATATGCAATTGATGGCGTTCGCCTCATGGTTAAACCATGAGGATCAAAGAGCAACTGAAGCAAAATCGGTCATGAACCGAGAAGTGAGCGAGCCACTGTTCATTCGAGCAGAACTAGAGGATCCGGTGGCACTCATCTCAGCCCACCAACAGTTGGCTATGGATCCCACAGCTTCCTTGAGATTTATGGACCAACAGGCCCAAGCCATAGCTCACTTTGAAGACATGGAAAGGTTGTTAGGAGAAAGTGTTGCCCAAGCATGTGCACGCGAATGGAATACCTTGGCACACAGCTTGAAAATCCGAGAGTACCATACCCCCATTCGGATGAGGGAAGCTTTGGCAAGGGTTGACCTTTACAAGAAATCCATGCAAAGCCTCCAGGCCAGCTGGATTGGCCTTAAACTCAGCCCACCACTACTGCTAGGGTTGACTGAAGGCAATACAGAGGAGGATGACAGTCAACAATGGGAAGAGGTGAACAGGAAAGCAGGGTTTCATATCCACAAAGAGGACACTACCACAGAGCCTTGGGATGCAAGGGAAGCAGTGAAAGCAATGAAGGATGAAGATTTGGACTAAGTTGCTCAAGGATGAGCAAATAGTTTAGCTGGGGGGTGATGATGAGCCCCAATTTTTGGTACAATTTGGGCTCATATTGGCCTACTTACCTTGTTCAACCATTCATATTTTACCACTTATGCATTCATTTCTTAGTATATTCGTGTTGTTTGTAGGAAGAAGGGCAGGCATTATATCTATGTGACTAATACATGATGATTTCAGGTTCTTGGCATTAAAGAGAGCAAAAGACCACGCAAAAGGAGACAAGGAGACAGCAAAGGTGGCATTGCATGTTTATAGGGAGGTTGTCTACAGCTTTAAATGACTTCCCTCGTGCTTTTCACCTTAACTCCGAGCTCTAACAGCTCTCCCCACCGAGCTCAAAGGCAGCCAACACGTTCTACAGGATCAGCAGTTTTACAGCAGTTTGACTTTCAGTTAGACAGCCAAGCTCCACGAATGAAGGTAGCCAGCTTGATCCTCATTTTGTACAAATATGGAGGCCGTAGCCTTTGTTAGAAGCTTTTTGACTTTTGGAATTACTATTGTAATCTCTGACCACGAGTTACAGCTCGGTTTTTGTTGTTTTGTAAGCCAGTTTTGGCATGACATTAGACTTTTGATTATGAATAAAGGCAAGCAGATTTGGATCTAATTCTGAGTTTTTAAGGGAGCTATAGCTCTCAGGTTAGGGCCCAACCTAAGAGCAATAGACCTCCTCTGTTTTGTAGTGTTATTTGCCTTTCGTTCCAGCACTTTATTCCTTTACTTTGACATGCAATTCGAATTTACAGTCTGCTGATTTAGTTTTCGTGTGATTGAGTAGGATTAGCTTATGGTTACTTTGCTTCCAGCTGCTTAGATTCGATAGGAGGTTTGTAATACACAGGAGCTCCAAGAAAAAGGTTGTGAGAGATCACTGCCATCTCTGTTTAGGGATTGGGGTGCAGTCCATATCAGCCACCAAAAAGAAACGCAGGCTTTTACTTCCATGCAAGCTGCAACATAGCCATTTTCATCGAAGATCCATCCATGCACTTTTGATATTGAACCATACTTCTACATTTTTCATTCCATGCACGGCTTCTTTTCTCAGTTTTACATTGCTGTTCATAGGTTTAATGGCACAGGTATCATAGGTTAATGAATTCTTGTTTTTTTTTGTGCAAGACATAAGTCATTTGTTTCATTCACACTGCTCCATATCATTCCATTTCCTTCTTCTTCTTCTTGACCTCTCCTCAAGCCACCTACTCGGCCTCTGTCCAGCTCGTTTACCCTCCAACTCATCCATTGCCACGTAGCTTCATCTTTTTGACCTTTCGTTGTTGCCATCCTTCTATCCACCCACCAACTTCGTGCACTCATTCTCTGTCCTATTTCTCTGCCCCTGAGTCATCACAAGTTCCATCTCCACCTCACCTATCCACCCAAACCATTCCATCCCTTCACCAACACACAAAACTTCCACTTACAGCACATCCTGTAGAAGTTAGCAGACTTCCTGTAGAATCCCTGAGTTTCCTGTAGGATCCCCTGCAGACATCCTGTAGGAGCCTGCAAACTTGGTTTCCGAGCCTCCAAACGTTGTAGACTTCTGTAGACTGATGCTAAGGATCCCCTGGGACCTCTCTTAGCCATCCTGACCTTTCCCAAGCTTTCTCTCCCTTCGCACCACCTCTGCACAGCCAAACCCTAATAAGAAACAAATTCACAATCACTCCATCCACTTAAGCAAAAATCCAAAAACATGTTCTTTTCAATCAAAGTAGTTTAAGTTCATGCATTTCACATCATTAGAAGTAATGGCATCATTTCCAGACACTTGCACTCCACCCATTGCATCATAGAGGTTAAACTAGTCAGATTAGGGTTTACTAGGGTTCCCATGTTTTGGTTGGCTTTCAGTTCATTTTTGCAAAATAGATTAATTTCCTTTAAGATAACCTTTGTCCATCATTTATCAAGCTTCTTCTGAGAGCATATAGAAGTTGGCTTGAGCCCTAGCGGACTTGTGCCAGCTGACCAAGTGACAGCTGCGACAAGAGCTAGTACTTGTGCATACAGCACCGTCGCTTCCAAGTTTGTACGAACTACCGGGTTGATAAAATTAGGGATAGGAAGCTCCAGGAGTTGTAGCATTATTGCTACAATACTGGAGCCCACCACGGACACTGAAGGATTGGGCTACCAAGGAGGTACACAGACATAAGAGGAGAAGCAGGAAGAGCTGGAAACTAAGGAACTGCATTGCGGAGCAAGTCTAACCCAAGCGACTGAGCCGGGTATTTTATGTATTGTTGATGGCAAGAGGCCAAGTTATAATGTATTATGTTTTGTCACTTTAATGTAATCCAAGTTGATGATTGTTAAGACTCGTAGTGTATTTCACATCATGTACAATGGCTTATCAAAATTTTAAATAGTCTCCTTGTTGCATGAAGCTGGTGCTTGCTGGATCGATACTAGTATGTTGTTAGTTTTATGGTATGTATGATGAGTCCTTGTGTATGAGTTTAGGATATCATTATCTCTATTCCATGTATTATGAACGCATATGTATATGACCGCCTGTGTCTCACTTAGATCCCCTCAATTCCATGCCGAGCCCTTCTCCCCTTTTGGTCACGGCGCACTTCGGGTAAGACTCTTTACCCTTCGAGGTGAGGTGAAAATGCTAGCGCTGTCCTAGACTACAACGGACCATTTTTGGCCCTCTTTGCCTGAACCTGGGGTCTTTTCCCTGATGACTCATTCGAGCCAACACCTTTGCACTTTTTTTTACCCTCTATTTCATACTTTTGTTTAGCCCTTTACTTCGCACTTCTGCTTGTCTAAGGTAAGTCGAGTTGCTTGCTCCAAAATGGAGGATGAGTGTGTGTATATATACACCTCACCACATGTCCTTCAGGCCGACATGACAATTGGAGGTAGGCCAACTTGTTCTAGAGAGTTCCTTCATCATTTGTAGATTGACTTCAAGAGTATAGGTGACAAGTTCTTGGAGGATACTTTACATAGACAAGATTGACCATTTACAAAGTGCAACATGACTTCAATACATGACAATGACTCTAATATTTTATGACTATATGAAAAATAAATCCTAAAGACTCTCAATGGGAGTCTTGACTCAAAAAAAAAACCCTTGCTCATGAAACCCATGAAGCAAGTTAATATAATAATTTTATTTTTTTTATTTACATCTCATTACGTAAAATCATAATTACATGTCATTATGAAGACCAAACCTAGTTACACTTATCAACACTCCCTCTTAACTAGGGAGGTGTTTATAATGGTACTTGGACTTTCTCAATCTGAATAATATCTCATAAGAATAATTCAAATTTGTAACTCATTTATATAGCATCATATAAACCAGCATTGTTACATAGCAAGGCATTGACTAACAACTCCATCTCTCTACAAGATCTGAGCTTCAATACTGGCGAGACTTATGATTTATAGACACACACATTATTGTCTCTCTTGGAACATACCCTACCCAAGTTCTCTCAGGATATGTTCCATGAGGACTATTCTTATCTTGGACTCCCCAGTGCTAAGAGAATATCGGTCCTCCATGACTACTCTTATTGTTGGATGCCCTATCTCATCCTCAAAGAGCATCAGATGAAAAATGATTACACAATCCTCCATTATGTCTTCCCAGATGAATACCAAAACTGTTGGGTTGTGTTATATTCTTTCCATGACTAGCCCATGTAGTTAACTAGGGGTTAGAGGGGGGGAGGTCATAGGGGGTTTGAGGGGCACCTGTAACCCCACTTTATGGGGTCCGGGGTAGCGCCCTAGAAAATTTCGGTTTTGGAACCTATGTTAGGTTGGACGGACCCACCTATGGTTTTGTGCATGATTTTTGCACATGTTTTTGGACGCGATGGTTTTCATTCCATGGTTTTGGATGCGATGGTTTTTCGGTCCATGGTATTGGATGCTTCGGCATGTATAAATATGTATTATAACATTGAAAGGAACATAATGAAAAACTAAACTGGTAGTCGCATTTTTGGGATCCAGGGGAAAATCTCTATGTATATGTGTTTTATGTGTTATGCTCTTGCATTGTTTATTTTCTGTGTTTTAGAGTTCGTATGGAGGTAATTTCTGTACAGGGTTAAAACCTACATTTGGTATCAGAGTTGTTTTGGCTTCAAGGGGATGCCTTTGTTGCTGAGGGGTTTCGCTCGGGCCTGTGGTAGACCCTGTTCAGTGGGAGATCTGCGAGATCGATTCTGGTGATGAAAGAAGATGGCGAGTAGTGGAAAGATAAAGATCGAGAAATTTAATGGTCAGAGTTTTGAGTTGTGGAAACTCAAGATGGAGGATCTGTTGGTGGATAAAGATCAGTGGATTGCGGTAGATCCGGGTACTAAACCAACGGGAGTGTCTGATGAAGAATGGAAGAAGTTGGATCAGAAGGCAAAGAGCACAATATGATTGTGTGTCTCATGTTCAGTATTGCTAAATGTATCAGGGGAAGCTACAATGAAGGCTTTGTGGGAGAAGTTAGGGACTTTGTACCAATCTAAGTCTCTGGTGAATAAACTGTTCCTGCAGAAAAATCTATATAACCTGAGGATGAAAGATGGAGACTCGGTGATAGAGCATCTGAATGCATTTAATACTGTGGTAAGTCAGTTAGCATATGTTGATATTAAAATTTTAGATGAAGATAAGTGCATCAGTTTGTTGTGTTCTCTACCAAATTCGTGGGATAGTCTGGTTATTGCAATAGGTAGCAATGCAACTGCCTTGCAGTTTGATGAAATAGTCTCAGCCTTGCTGACGGAGGAGATGAGACGGAAAAATATGGAGAGCCAGAATGGTGATGCCTTGTCTATACGAGGACAGTACTAGAATAGAAACAAAAATAAGTCATCGAGTGGGAGATCTAAATCTCCAGGAAAACCTATAAAGGTGGTGTGCTGGAAATGCGGAAAGGAAGGCCACTTCAAAAGGGACTGTAAATCTAAAGCTCCTGACAAAGGAAAGGGATCTGATGAGGCTCCTTCTGCAAAGGCGAAAACCACCTCAAATGAAGGTGTGGATGTGTACTTGGCCTCTTCAAGTACACATGTAGATCATGAGGCATGGTTGATTGACTCAGGTGCATCCTTTCACTTCACTCCCCATAGAGAGTGGTTCTGCGAGTATGAGAAATATGATGGTGGTGATGTCTTCTTGGGGGATGATAGGAAGGCTAAAATTGTTGGTCGCGGAAAGGTAAAGTTGAAGTTGCAAGGTGGAAGAGTTAGAACACTTCCAGCTATTCTACATATTCCTGCATTGGCCAGAAATCTAATTTCTGTAAGCAAGCTGGATGATGCAGGTGTAAAAATAGTGTTCGAGAAGGATACCTGCAAAATGGTTCGGGGAGCACTAGTATTGATGTGGGGAGTTCGGATTGGAACTCTGTACAAGCTGCAAGGTAGCACTGTTGTTGATGGGTGCAACAGTTCTGTGGTTCATGAAAGTGGAGAAAAAAATCTAGTGGTCTCTGGAGAGAAGACCATGTTGTGGCATCAAAGGCTTGGACATATTGGAGAGAAAGGTCTTCAAATACTTCATGGTAAAGGTATGGTAGAAGGTATGAGAAATAGCTCTCTGGATTTTGATTTCTGTGAAAATTGTGTATATGGGAAGCAGAATCAGGTGAGTTTCCCCTCTGGTGGTAAGGGGCGAAACAAATATTAGAGCTTGTGCACAGTGTGTTTGGACCTGTGAAGATTCCATCACTGGGTAAGTCTGTGTACTATGTATCATTTATAGATGACTTTTCAAGGAATACATGGATATATTTCCTTAAGAAGAAATATGAAGTCTTTGACAGGTTTAAAGAATTTAAGGCTCTCTTGGAAAATCAGACAGAGAAGAAGATAAAGGTGTTGAGAACAGATAATGGTGGAGAGTTTTGCAGCAAGGAATTTGAAGAATTCTGTAAGAAGTGTGGTATAGCACAGCAGAAAACTACTCCATATACACTTCAGCAAAATGGAGTTGCAGAAAGAATGAACAAGACGTTGATGGAAAGGGCAAGAAGCATGCTCAGTGGTGTCGGGTTAGGACGGGAATTCTAGGCAGAGGCGGTGGATACTGCATGTTACCTGGTCAACAGGTCACCTTCATCAGCGTTGGAGGATAAGACTCCACAGGAGGTATGGACTGGTAAGAAACCCTCTCTTTCACATCTAAGGGTATTTAGATGTGATGCATATGTACATGTTCCAAAGGAGAAACGAACCAAGTTGGATAGTAAATCTGAAAAGTGCATCTTTATTGGGTATAAGGATGGTTTAAAGGGTTATAAACTTTGGAACCCAGTAACAAGGAAGGTTGTGTACAACCAAGATGTGGTGTTCAGAGAGGTGAAAGATGTTCTTAAACATGAATTCCAACCAAAGGAACCTGAGAAGATAGAGTTTGAGCTTAAGGAGGAAGAATCAAACTCTATAGCAGAGGAGGAATCAGAAGATGAAGAGCCACAAACTCCGGGTGTGAGAAGGTCAGTTCGAGAAAGAAGGCAGCCACAGAGGTAAAGTCCATCTACTTTCAAATTTTGCTTTGTTTGTTACTGATGATGATCCCAGAACTGTGAAGGAAGCAGTGGATTCAGAGGATGGAAAACTCTGGAAAGAGGCCATGGTTGATGAAATGGCATCTTTGCACAAAAATGAGGCTTGGGATCTGGTGGAGTTACCGGCTAGGAGGAAAACCATTGGCAGCAAATGGGTGTTCAAAAAGAAGACAAATGCAAAAGGAAAAGTGGAGAAATACAAAGCTCAATTGGTAGCAAAAGGTTATTCCTAGGTGCCGGGAATTGATTTTGGTGATATTTTTTCTCCTGTTGCCAAGGTAACTTCTATTAGATTACTTTTATCTGTTGTTGCTACTTTTGATTTTGAGGTAGAACAGATGGATGTGAAGACAACATTTCTTCACGGGGATTTGGAAGAGGAGATCTACATGAAGCAACCTGAAGGCTTTGCGGTGAAGGGTAAGAAAGAACTAGTATGCAAATTAAAGAAGTCTCTGTATGGGTTAAAATAGTCACCAAGGATGTGGTATCAGAAATTTGATACATTTATACAAGGACTTGGCTTCACCAGAAGCAAAGCAGATCACTGTGTGTATTTTAAATTAATTGGTGACCATGTTATTTATTTGGTCTTGTATGTGGATGATATGTTGCTAGTTGGAAATGACAAAGAAATTATCCAAGATTTGAAGACCCAATTGTCTTCCAAATTCGACATGAAAGATCTTGGTGTTGCAAAATATATTTTGGGCATGGAAATTAAAAGAGATCAGGCAAAGAGGAAGCTCTGGTTAAACCAGAGGAAGTATGTCAAGACAATACTGCAGAGGTTTAATATGCAGGATAGTAAACTGGTGAAGGTTCCTATTCCTGTAGGTGTGAGGTTATCTACTGAACAGTGTCCCAAGACACAAGAAGAGGAAGAGGGCATGTCCCATGCTCCATATGCAAGTGTAGTCGGTAGCCTGATGTATGCAATGGTCTGTACTAGACCAGACATTGCACATGCAGTGGGAGTATTGAGCAGGTTTATGTCAAAACCAGGGAAGGAGCATTGGACAACAGTGTATTGGGTTTTCAGGTATTTGCATGGCACTAGTGATTATGGTTTTTCCTACCAAGGAAGACCAGGATTGGATAGAGTGTTGTATATTTTCGTGGATTTGTTGATGCAGACTGGGCTGGAGATCTGGATCAAAGAATATCTACAAGTGGGTATGTGTTTAACCTATTTGGAGGTGCAATCAGTTGGATGAGTAAGAAACAATTTGTAGTGGCACTATAAACTACAGAGGCAGAATACATGGCAGCCACTCATGCAAACAAGGAAGCAGTTTGGTTGCAGAGATTGTGTTCAAGTATGCGGTTAGTACAGGAAGCCATAAGGATAGACTATGACAGCCAAAGTGCAATTTTCTTGGCAAAGAACCCTGCATATCATTCAAAGACAAAGCACATTGATGTTCAGTATCACTTTGTGAGGGATATGATAGAAGACAAAAAGGTTTGTTGGTAAAGGTGGACACTTTGAAGAATACTGCAGATGCATTGACAAAATCTGTGAGCTCTGAGAAGTTCTCTTGGTGTAGAGAAACAATGGGCATTGCAGGGCTGGATAAATGACTAAGCTCTCTTGTGGCTCCCTGTGGAAAGAAAACAACAAGTGGGAGAATGTTGGGTTGTGTTATATTCTTTCCATGACTAGCCCACGTAGTTAACCAGGGGTTAGAGGGGGGGAGGTCACAGGGGGTTTGAGGGGCACCCGTAACCCCACTTTATGGGATCTGGGGCAGCACCCCAGAAAATTTTGGTTTTGGAACCTATGTTAGGTTGGGCGGACCCACCTATGGTTTTGTGCATGATTTTTGCACATGTTTTTGGACGCGATGGTTTTCGATCCATGGTATTGGACACGATGTTTTTTCGGTCCATGGTATTGGACACTTTGGCATGTATAAATATGTATTGTAACATTGAAAGGAACATAATGAAAAATTAAGCTGGTAATCCCGGTTTTGGGATCCAGGGGAAAATCTTTGTGTATATGTGTTTTATGTGTTATGCTCTTGCACTGTTTATTTTCTGTGTTTTAGAATTCATATGCAGATAATTTCTGTACAGGGTTGAAACCTACAAGAACAACATGTCTATCTCTCCTTCTCAAACCAGGAGGACATATTCCAATAAAGGAATGTACCTAAGCTCCCTGCTTAGGAATTTTCAATTTTCTTCCAAGTAAGAAACTTCTTTTCAGGATTCCTCTTAACCAGAGACCTATCGCAACTCCTCATGTGGACTTGAAACACCTAGCTGCTTGAAGAGCTCCTTCCTTCGATGTCATGAATTTCTTCTTCATTAAGGAATCTTCATCTTTGGGAACTTCTACATAGGGCAAAGATCATCCATCACTTTTATCCATGAGTTTAATCATATCCTTAACTCATCAGAAAGTGATCTATCATATTTTTCATCTAGATTTTATTCATGTCATTCAGCTTTCATGCCATATTTTTCGAAGGGACATTAAATCCTTCTATTTTTCGTAGGGACATTAATTCCTACATTCATTCTTTCAAATATTTCCCTTTGGTAGTCCTACATAATCCCATCCATATATTAGTTCAAAAATAATCAATGAACACTTCAAATCAAAATTACCTTTGTGATGCTCTTTCACCATGACATCTTCCTATAAGTATCATCATCCTTCATGCAGATTGACACATCTCCCATGGATATCCATTGTTAAGGGTCTCTATCTTTTTCCGACTTCTATCAGAGTCTTCACATCTTTCTAGGAGATCTTCTAGTCAAATATTTTTGGTCTTCGGATGTTGAATGCCTTCTACCTTTGTTGCATATCATCACAATCTCTTCCCATCTTTTCACACTTCATTCCTAGGAGCTTCCAATCATAGTTCCTTGATTGTAGATAGCTTCCTCATCATTTATATGAGAACATATTATGTTGATTTCATCTAGTGTGACTTAAGTTTTGCTACAATCCTTTGGAGGAGGAGATCCTTTCTTCTCTTGATCATATTTCCCCATATGGAAATAGTAATCCATATTATCTACAATCATATAACATGACCTTCATAATAATCTATATAATCATATATACCTCATCTTCCTTTCAACCATCCAGACTTCCTGTAGCATCTTTTATTCGAAAGGACTTTATCCTTCAGAGATTCTTTCTTGTTATGTCATCATATCATCATCCCTTTAATCCCACAAGTTGGAATTCATGAAGAAATTATTTGCTTCCTTTCTAGATTGGTGAATCCTTTAACAAGGATTCCATCATAGAAACTTGAGGATCTTCCATATCCTCACCTGGCAGATGTTTCCTTTATTGACTATGATGATCCCAGTCGATGATGACCTCTGCTTCTTTCTATAAGTATTGAATGAGGTTTCCAAGAGCTCCCATTCTTTGTAATCAGTAGAATTTGTACTAGACATATTTTATGCTTCCCATGTCACGAGCTCTTACTTCTAATGCTTCTATTACAGTGCTATTTCTAATCTGATGCATTCTATCTTATTTACACTGCATCCTATCTATAAATTACAAGTGAAAGGTACCTTTTAGAGAAGAAGATCATCTCAGTCATAGTAGAGATCATTTTGCTTCTTCCTTCTTAAGCTTCTTTGACTCAGGTTCTTTCACTTCCTTAGTCGTATAGTCTTCAACCCTATCCCTCTTACGTTTAGGAAAATCTCTTCTATAGTTCCCAATACTTTGAAAACCATAGCATCTTTCCTTAGACATGTTCTTCTTTTTCTTCCTTGGAGTACGAAACTTTCCAAATTTTCCTTTTCGTCTTGTCACTAATTTTTCCCTTCTATCTGATCTTTGTCACTTTATTTCTTCATCCTGTCTTCCTCTGCCTTCCAGAGAGACCATAATTTGATGAATGTTATAGCTTCCTCTTCCCTAGTATAAATGAGGTTACCGTATTCATCAGTTAATGCATTTAGAATAACATAGATTATTTCGTTATCAGATACCATCTCTCCTAGATTTTGCAATTGACCTTTTATTTGAGATGCCTTTGAGAGACATGACGATATCCCTTCATCCTTTGATACTTTCAATTTATGTAGATCATATCTAAGTGATATGATGTTTTCTATCATGCTTTTAGAGAAAAGTTCTCCCAATTTATCATATATTTCTTTAGATTTTTCCAGCTGAGCTACATAGGAAATGAGTGGATCTTTGATAGATTCATTAAGAATATTTTGAGCCTTGAGATCCCTTTCCATGTATTCAGATAATTCTTGTTCTTCGTATGGCTTGGAGACCTTTCCATGGACATGATCAATGACTTAATTTACTTTGATGACAATTTCTATCCTACTTTTCCATACAAGGAAGTTTGATATTCCAACCAGCTTTTGGTTCTCCTTGAAACATGAAGTCATTTTTACTAAAGTGGATTATAATAAAATGTACTTACTTGTGAATATTGATTCTTCAACTTGATGATGAACTTGTTTCTTCTTACTCGAATATTTTAAAGAGATTCTTACTTCAATGAGGGAAGATTGCCTTCTATGAGATCTTTGCTTCAATAAAGAGAATATTGTCTTTCGATCTAATATTCATTATATTTAAAGAGCTTCCACTTCCTTGGTGATCTATGATTTCTGGAGTGCTTCTAGTGTTTCGGTCTTTCTTCCTACTTCCTCATTGTAAATGATCTCAAGACTCTTTTTGGTGTAGATTTCTTCGTTCTAGGTTTTTGAAGATATTGTCCTAGGTAACCCTTGAATCTTCTATGATCCTTATTCGATGCTTGTTGTCTTGTGTGTCTACTTTCTTTGACTGCCCCTTCTTGTCTTCAACACCTAAGCTCTGATACCATGTTGAGAAATCTAGGGCATTCAAAGTTAAGATATGTCTCTTCTTGATAATTGCTTGTGATGTACTTTTACTTCTTAACTTATAGTCTTCTCTTTGTTAGCTTATTAATGTGTTCTTTTCATCAAGACAATTACTAATATGCACAATAAAAGACAAGTGACACAATATGTAGGCTTCTCATCCAAGGCCAAAACCTCTCACCTCTTGAGAGGAAAACCCGATCAAAATTCTTCTTCTAATTCTTCAATTGATGAGTAACAAGACCATGACACAGACTCTTGACTCTAGTATCCTTCCAAGAACCTTGTCACTATCCTTGATGCTTTGCCTCTTCCCTTCTTTGACTTTCTTGTCAATCTAGAAATTCTCTCCTAAGCTCCTTCTATAGAAACTCAATCTTTACTATTCACACTACTCCTTCTCGAATTTATCTAGAGAATCTCGGTCTCTAGGTCTTCACTGGTCTCTTTTAGAGAAACTTGGTCTCTAGATTTCTATCTCGACCTTCCATAAGAATCCTTCTCCATTACTTGCCCATAATAAACTTCAATACCCCAAAAAAAACCTATCTCCGCACTGCCAAGAAGAAGCTTATCTTTGCACTGCCCAGAAGCATCTTATCTTCGCACTGCGCAGAAGAAACCTTCTTCTCACTACGCAGAAGAAACCTTCTTCGCACTGACCTAGAAGAAACATTCTTCGCATTTCTTTTTGACCTCTCCTTCACACTTCTTTTTACCCTCTATTTCGTACTTCTATTTATCCCTTTACTTCACACTTCTGCTTGTCTAAGGCAAGTTGAGTTGCTTGCTCCAAAATGGAGGATGAGTGTGTGTACATATAGACCTCACCACATGTCCTTTAGGCCGACATTATAGTTGGAGGTAGGCTGACTTGTTCTAGAGATTTCCTTCATGATTTGTAGGCCAACTTGAAGAGGATAGGTGGCAAGTTCCTAGAGGATACTTTACATAGACAAGATTGACCTTTTACAAAGTGTAACATGACTTCATTATATGACAATGACTCTAATATTTTATGACTATATGAAAAATAAATCCTAAAGGCTCTCAATGGGAGTCTTGACTCAAGAACAAAATCCCTTTCTCATGAAACCCATGAAGCAAGTTAATATATTAATTTTATTTTTCTTATTTACATCTCATTACATAAAATCATAATTACATGTCATTATGAAGACCGAACCTAGTTACACTTTTCAACATCTATCACCTAAAATTTTCTCATGCTCAAATTCTTCATGGTTTTGGCCCAAATCTCGATGGGTGCAAAACCCCAACCTTGGGTTCCAAGCCCAAAAGTGACCCTTGTGGTGCTTTCCCCTCCAAACCCTGAACCCTAGGGCTTGGATTACCTCCCAAGCTACTCAAAAATCAAAACTCCCTCTTAGCGAGGGAGTTACTTCCAAGACTAGGAAGTAACTCATCATCATCATCACTACTCACAACACTTCCCAACTCTTAGTTCTCACAATTTCATCAATCCTTGTTCTGTGAACTACGACTCTCTTGGAAGTGTCACTGTCAATGTTGGAAGCACCATGATTCTTCTTCTTATCCATTAATGTCTTCCACTCTCTCCGTGATTCCTTCTTGGTAGTTATAGGAGCAACCTTTCTCCCCACTGACCACGTGCTCTTCTTGGACTACAAAGTCTCCCTCTGAACCTACAAGCTCCCTCTATAATTTGACTCCCTCTGAGACTTTGGAACCTAGACCTTATTCTTGGGAACCTGTACCTGCTCCTCTAAAGCCTGCACCTGCACATGCTCCTCTTACTTTTCATGATCCATAGGCTTGTCCATCAGCCTATATAGACCATGCTCTCTAACTCCATGCATGATACTAGTGGAGCTAAAGCCTCTATGCTTTAGTCTTTCCTTCCCATTTTGGAACAAGACTTCAAACCCTTTCTTCTCGATCATCAAGATAGAAATCACACTATATCTGAGTCCTGGTACAAATAGTACATCCTAGACCCACATCACTCGTCTTGTCTCCATTCTGAATGGTACAACTCTCGATCCTCGGATCTCCTTCTAACTATTGTCGCCCAACAACATGTGCAACCTTAAGTCCCATTCAGCTAGAGTCTCAAAAACCTCCTATGACCCTGTCATATGTTTTATCGCACCACTTTCCACGTACCATCCATCCTCATTGATAGTACCCTATGAGAAATGAGAGATCGCAGCAAAGTCTTCCTCCTCCAATCTCCTGGTAAGATCATCTATCTTAGCAGAAGTGGCAACACCAGTGACCTGCTTTCCTTTCTTCTTCTCGCCATCTCCCTTCCTCTTCATCAAACATCTCAATGAAAAATGACCCATCTTGCCACAATTGAAACACTTGACCTTACTCAAGTCCTTATTCTGCTTACCCTTCATTCGCGCTGCAAGTGCCATGTCGTCATTGAAAGTATTCTTCTTTGGATGAAGATCCTCATCTCGTAACTCTTCCTCAATGAAGTCATCCCGCAACCTATTCCAGTCTAGCAACTTCTCTCTGGAAACAATTCCTTTACTGAAGGGCTTCCATTCCTCGATGAACCCTTTCAAGGAAATCCTCACCATATCTCCATCTGAAATAGTCACACTGATGACAACAAGATCATATTTGACCTGAGACAATATCGTTAGATATGAAGTCACTCCTTCACCATTTATCATCTTGGTGGACTTCAACTTATCCTCCAATACCATTACCCAGTTCTCGTTCTTATTCTGGAACAAATTCTGAAGAGCCATCCACATCTCATGTGTGGTGTTCTTCCCAGAAAAATGAGGTATTAGGGCATCCTTCACACCATCAAGGATGATCAATCTCACCCTCGTATCCAAATCCTAGTACATTTCCAGCTCCTTCATATCAGTTGGCTTCTTAATGGATTTCCCAGGTCCTGTTGACCTGTAAGACCAACTTGATCCTTTCCTTCCATGGACTATAGTTGGACAACCCCTCCAACCTGTCGTCATACCAGAGACCAACCTGCAACTTTGACATTTCCACCTACAATGTGACCAAATCCCTCTTAAATTGTACTTCGTTGCGCACAATTTTGAGTCACTAACTTCCAAAGTAGCTTAGACACGCTTTGATACTATGTTGAATTTCCACGATCTTGGGTCTAGGTTAGAATCTTAAAATATTTGACGCTACCAAACCAAGAATCTCAACAAGAACTCTTTGCAGGGCGGAAAATATAAAGCAATAAATCACATATGCACAAGTATATATAGTTTTTAATAAATATTGTACAATAATGCACAACCCAATCTTCGTTATATTAAACCAAATCTGAATAATACAATAGTCTATGGTACATAAGATACAATGACAAAATCACTGCGCAGACTCTATGTCATATCTTGTCTTGTTGGTCCTTCACTTTTGTACTGCTCACTAGCAGCCCCTTAGTCCTTCAAAGGACTGTTGGCATTATGATACAAGTATGACACAAGTGTTGTCCTTGATGACAACTCTCTCAGATAAAAGATCACAGTATAGCAGGTAAACAACAAGAATGAAGAAAGAAAGGTATACGCAAGTTCACTATATACCAAGTCGCATATACACACAGGTTCACTATATACAAAGGCGTGTATAACGTACACACGCACTTTCACAGAAGGAAAGGCGCGTACATGTCAGAAAACTAAGTTTTGGTCCATGGTATTTGGACCATGGTATTTTGGTATTGGTCCATGGTATTTGGTCCGAGGTATTGACCCCAAGTATTGGGTCCAAGGTATCGGTCCTACGTGGTTTTGGACCATGGTATTGAGAGAGGCCTAAACCTATATAAGGAGAAGAAGATCATTAGGCCATGGTGCAAGTGTGCAAGTGATGAATATCTGATGAAGTGTGAGATCTGGTATGCAGGTTATGGGTATGTGATGCTTTGCTAAGGATGCACCTATGTGGCGAATGAAGGTTGATGGACCGGGATCATGAAGACTAAAATGCATTATCATTATATGGTATGATCATGAATAGTTCATATCTGAATACTGACGCATGTCTTATCCTTTATATCTGATGATTTGGGTATATCTAAAGTAGAAAATTGCAGCGAAGGTATAAGTAATTATTTTCAGATTTGTACGCTGGTTCCCTTTGGTGAAACGGCGTATACACGCTGGTTCGACATAGACAAGTAGCGTATAAATTATGAGATTTGATATTTTAGGTTGTTGTTGGTTCTAGTGGTTGTTGCAAAGTTCTGGGTTCTGCTCTATGTTCTAGTGACTATGTTTTGATGACAGGGTTTCAATGATTCAGTTGTTGGGTGATTCAGAGATTGATGATACAGATATAGTTGATGGTTGTATTGCAGTAGTGATTAATGTTGTGCTTCAATGTTGTTGATGGGTCCAGTATGAAATTGGATGAAACGTGGCCTTCAGATTATGGTGTTGTGCTTCAGGACTATCCAGTCTGAAAATTTATGAAATGTGATCCCTGGAAGAAAAGAGAAGGTCGTAGCCTTCTGTAGGCCGGCGCCTACGTACTAGTAAATATATTGGCTAGTACAAGAGCTAGGGGATTGTAGCTCCCTTCCAGTAGAAGCTAGAGAACGAGATAAGGTTGTAGCCTTCTGCAGGTGGGTGCCTGCGTACTGGTATGAGTCTACACCAGTACAAGATTGTAAACAGTTTTTTTCTTATCTTAAAGAAAATAGTAGCAAGTGGTTTTTGTCCCGCATTGGATTTCCACCTTATATCATGGTGTTCATGTGTGTTTCTTATGTGTGATGATCTGTTCTGTTTTACTGCACCTGTTTACTGTTTATATGGTTAATGAAGTTCTGATGCACTGATTAAAGATCAACATATAATGGATTAACTGAATCATAAGTTTATTGGATATACGCTAGTTGCATTAAACACAGTTGTGTGTACACGCGGGTTCCCTTAACTAAAGTAGCGTATATGAATCTGATTATGGAAATGAAAAATTTAGTGATTTGCTAATACTGATTCACCCCCCCCCCCCCCAAGTATTATTTCCAACAATTGGTATCAGAGAAGGTCCTTTGGTAGAAGCTTGATCGCTTGAAGGAGATCCGTAGAACAATGGGAAAGAAAGCGTGTCAAAGAAGAAGACAGCTCAAAGGAACAATGACAGCCTGTCGTTAAGTGGAAGCAAGTATTCAAACTCTGAATCACCTCAGATTGAAGATGAAAAAGCAATTGAAGCATCAGATAAAATCATTTATCAACAAGATCTATTTAACAAAAGGGAGAGTGCCCTCAAAGAAGAAGTTATCAGCTTAAAAGCTCAGCTAGAGTGTGTCTTTAGATTACGTCAAATGCTGCAGGAGCAGAATGAAGAACAAGAAAATGAGATTCTCAAACTAAGGCAACAAATGGAAGAAGGAAGAAAATCTGAAGAAATCTTGAAGAAGCAATATCTGGGAAAGGAAGAACAACATTAAGCTGAGGTAAATATCTTGAAAGGTAAATTAGAAGAAAAAGATAAACTATTACGATTTCAAGACAGTACTAAGATTTTGGATGATATTCTTAGTAGTCAAGGTCGCCTACTATCAAAACTGGTCTTGGTTTTTATGAATCTGTTAAAGGTGAATCTAGCTCACAAGGTGAGGCAAGGAACTCTAATACAAAATTTGAAATTCTTAACAAGGAGATGAGAGGTCAACCCCATCAACAACCAAAGAAAGAAAGTCTTCAAAGAAAACCCTTTACTCCTAACTGTGGAAGTGATAGACAGCTATTTCCTCCAAGGAATAATGTTGCGTGTTTTATATGTCATAACTTTGGACATGTTGTAGCCAAATGCAGAAGTAGAATGGTTCAAGATCATCACGTTCCAGGTACTTTAAGGGATATTGTTTTGCTTGCAATATGTTTGGTCACAAAGCCATTGACTGCTATAGAAGGAATATGAAACATACAAGATGTTATGCATGTAATAAGCTTAGACATATAGCAAAGGAATGCAGGAGAAGATTTTGGGCACCATACCAAAAGGAGAAAACATCATCACAGTCGAAGATATGGAAGAAAAAGGAAGTACAATCAGAAAGATGTGGCATAGCAGAGTATACAGACATGACAGACTCAGAGGGAGCTGAAGGTGTGGAACCTCAGTGTTCTAAATATCATACGCAAGTTTCATAAAGACAAGTCGCGTGTATACGCGAGTTCGAAGTTGCACAGTCGCGTATATGTTGGTTTGAGGAAAAGCAGTGGGACAGACTCAAGAAAAAGGGTCTGATATGATTCAGTCAATTATTTGCTCTGTTTGATAATGGTTACAATCTGCTGATGATGTGTGGAAATGTGTTGGTACTCATAAGATGTTGTTTAGAAGTGCTTTTGATCCTAACTTGATGATGATGATGCCTTGATACTTCTTGCTGATATATGCATGATCAGATCTGACAGTGAATAGATGGAACAGGTTCAGGGGGAGCATATGCTTTGAATAAATGCATTGTTGGCATTATGGTTAGAAATCTTTGGTGATGATGCTTATGTGGCTAAATGATTGTTGGTTGGCCAAGAGAATGGTATTGTAGGTTATAGGTATGAATGCTGGTGACAGATGCTTATGGTGCAGATCATATATGGTGTATGGTCCTGTTTAGATTGCTGGTCATTGTTATAAAAGTCATGTATATCATTTGATGTAAAGGTCATGAAAAGACCTAATTTGTAACCCCACTTTGTATGGGAAGGATAATGTAATAATGTCTATTTCAGTCATGTATAAACATTTGGTATATCCCCACTTGGTTGGGAGATTGATGTATGTATGAGTCATTGGTGATAGGAAGGTCATACTCACTTAGTTGAGTTGTAGAGTCATGTTATTCTTTTGAAAAATATTTTTGCAGACTCGGCATGTGCTCAGGGGGAGCATGAACGGATTGATACATCTTAGCATGTACAAAGGGGGAGCTCAATCAAATATTTTAGCATGTACTCAGGGGGAGTATGGACAGCAGAATGTATATCAAGGGAGAGAATATCTTGGTCCGCCCTTTGCCCTTGATGTCAAAGGGGGAGAGTGACTTGGTGTGGTTGTTGCCATCAAGTCCAAAGGGGGAGATTGTTGGCATTATGATATAGGTATGACACAAGTGTTGTCCTTGATGGCAACTCTCTCAGATAAAATATCACAGTATAGCGGGTAAATAGCAAGAATGAAGAAAGAAAGGTATACGCAGGTTCACTATATACCAAGTCACGTATGCATGCAGGTTCATTATATACAAAGACGCGTATAATGTACACACACACTTTCACAGAAGGAAAGGTGTGTACATGTTGGAAAACTAAGTTTTGGTCCATGGTATTTAGACCATGGTATTTTGGTATTGATCCATGGTATTTGGTCCGAGGTATTGACCCCAGATTTGGGTCCAAGGTATTGGTCCTACGTGGTTTTAGACCATGGTATTAAGAGAGGCCTAAACCTATATAAGGAGAAGAAGATCATTAGGCCATGGTGCAAGTGTGCAAGTGATGAATATATGATGAAGTGTGAGATCTGGTATGCAGGTTATGGGTATGTGATGCTTTGCTAAGGATGCACCTATGTGGCAAATGAAGGTTGATGGACCGGGATCATGAAGACTAAAATGCATTATCATTATATGGTATGATCATGAATAGTTCAAATCTAAATACTGACGCATGTCTTATCCTTTATATCTTATGACCTGGGTATATCTAAAGTAGAAAATTGCAGCGAAGGTATAAGTAATTATTTTCAGATCTGTACGTTGGTTCCCTTTGGTGAAAGGGCGTATACACGCTGGTTCGACACAGCCAAGTAGCGTATACATTATGAGATTTGATATTTGAGGTTGTTGTTGGTTCTAGTGGTTGTTGCAGAGTTCTAGGTTCTACTCTGTGTTCTGGTGACTGTGTTTTGATGACAGGGTTTCAGTGATTCAGTTGTTGGGTGATTCAGAGATTGATGATGCAGATATAGTTGATGGTTATACTGCAGTAGTGATTGATGTTGTGCTTCAAAGTTGTTGATGGGTACAGTATGAAAATTGGATGAAACATGGCCTTCAGATTATGGTGTTGTGCTTCAGGAGAATCCAGTCTGAAAATTTATGAAACGTGGTCCCTGGAAGAAAAGATAAGGTCGTAGCCTTCTGTAGGCCGGCACCTACGTACTAATAAATATATTAGCTAGTATAAGAGCTAGGGTGTTGTAGCTCCCTTCCAGTAGAAGCTGGAGAATGAGAGAAGGTTGTAGCCTTCTACAGGTGGGTGCCTGCGTACTGGTATGAGTCTGCGCCAGTACAAGATTGTAAACATTTTTTTTCTTATCTTAAAGAAAACAGCAGCAGGTGGTTTTTGTCCGGCATTGGGTTTCCACCTTATATCATGGTGTTCATGTGTGTTTCTTATGTGTGATGATCTGTTCTATTTTGCTGCACCTATTTACTGTTTATATGGTTAATGAAGTTCTGATGCACTAATTAAAGATCAACATATAATGGATTAACTGAATCATAAGTTTACTGGATATACGCTAGTTGCATTAAACATGGTTGCGTGTACATGCGAGTTCCCTTAACTAAAGTAGTGTATATGAATCTGATTATGGAAATGAAAAAGTTAGTGGTTTGCTAATACTAATTCACCCCCCCCCCCCTCTCAGTATTATTTCCAACAAGGACAACACATTGAGACTCTAGGAGAGCTGCCACCTAACACTGTTGGAAGTCACTTATGCTACATGTACATGGGCTGATCCAATCTTCTCTCTATGCTGGCCAATTCCCGAGCTCCAATATGTTAGGCTAGCAGTCACTTTTGTCCCATCAAAGTGTTGCACTTTTGGCACTAATCTTCACCCAATATTTTGCTTTTCTTCATCACTTCAAGATAACTTGTCTAGGGATACTTTGGGTAGCCAACACGCTTCCCTCCACCAGACTAATGGCACCCAATACTTCACTGCAATATCTACTCCTATGAAGGCTCTTGATCATCAAATCAGCCCTCCAAATTGGCTCCCATAGGCTGCTCAACAAATTGATCCAAATCCAGTCAAATATTTGACCCAACACCTACAAGAACGTTGTCATAAACCCACTATATGAGGTATGCTCACATGTTGCAATCTGGGCCTGATTAGGGCACAAAAACACAGTCCCTAACAACCCTACAAACTTCCCATATTTTCCTTAAATGGGAGTGGATGTCCTTCAATGGAAGGTTTTCCCCTTAACTGTAATTTCAAGGCAGCCTTCTAGCCCTTAACAATGGCTCTCCCCTCCTCTTATCACAACGGTACCCTACAACCCTTAGAACAAGCTTGTGACAACCCTTCTAGAGGACCGTTCCACCCTCAACAAGCCCTCAAACGAATCCTCTTCTCCTCAACCCTCTAGTAAGGTACTTGGCCTCCCTCCAGTAGTTCAAATCCTTGAACTAGGGCAGAAATAGCCCTCTCCTTCTTCATTGGTCTGCCTCTCCTAGTTGCGGCCCTCAACAAAAGTATCCCTCTCCTCTACTAGCTTCTCTCTTGTATTGTGTTGCAAAAATGGATGCCTAAATGAATCCTCCTCACCTCTTATTTATACACATAAGAGAGCTCCTTCAAAATGTCATACTTGGGGCTTGTACAACTGTCATAAGGCTAAATAACATTAAGCTGACTTTGACACTTCTCGTAAAAACCCACACTTTGACTTCAAAAATTCATAACTTAATTTCTAGAACTTTGATTTGAGTGATCTTTGAAGTGTTTGAATCGGCACGCCAATCTTTCTCACCTCAAATTTTCTCATGCTCAAATTATTCATGGTTTTGAACCAAATCCTGATGGGTGAAAAACCCCAACCTTGGGTTCCGAGCCCACAAGTGACCCTTGTGGTGCTTTTCCCTCCAAACACTGAACCCTAGGGCTTGGAGTACCTCCCAAGCTACTTAAAAATCAACACGAATCCCTACAAAGAAGGTGTCCCAATTTTCAGAACCATGAGTCCAACAACAATCAAACCGGTGAAGGGAAGAATGCCAAATCCAAATCATTGTTTTGCAAAAACCTCAGAATATCTGAGCCATTGCCATAAAATTCAAGAGAAGAACCATGGTTGGAGTGTCCATGACAGAACCAGAAAGACCATAAGCGGCTTGTCGACCTAATCAACAGAGCACCCATACGAGCCAGCCAAACTCCATATAGCATAGATACGGGAATAAAGAAAACCAAACAACCTTCCAGCAATTCAGAGACGCCCATACCCATTCCTGGAGAATACATTTCCAAACCCATTTTAGAAAAATCATATCCCTTCTCTCATGAAACCTGCAAACAAGAAGAGCTCACCATGACAGATAAATACGTTAGAAGATTGGGCACATACCTAAGACCGATGACCTGAACCCACAGTGAATGAACCAGAGCCCTGCAACTTTTTGCCACAACAGTATGTCGCAGGTTACAGGGACGTTCAAGTCTAGACTTATACCAAGCTTAGACACAACGAAAACTTACCAAATTGAACATCGAAAAGGCTAGGAGCATGTCGCGTGAAACCAACCTTTCCACCTTCATAAATTACATTGATTTCCTTGAGATGTGTTTCACTGCTCCATGTGATACGAGCATGTGGAAGGTGGCAACGGATCGCCTTGGGATCAGGGAGATGTCCATCAAACTGTACTATGAATATTATTAAACCGCTCGCACCTCAATCATGGATAAAACAAAAGTACATTAATAAATAATAAAATATAATGTAAAAGAAAATTAGTGTCATCTATAAATAAAATATTTCAATGTCCATATTAAATAACATAATTTTCTACCAACTTTATACATAGTAAAATAAAGTAATTTAAGTTAAAATAATTCTTATTCTTTGATTTTTTATTTTGGAGGAAATGTGTGATTTATTCCATTCTTAATATGGAGTTGATATATAACATTTAAAAAATCTTAATAAGTTTAATGTAGGTTATAAATTAAATATTTCAATATGCATGTTGAGTAAAGCATGTGATTTTTTTTTGTATGAAAAGTATTTTTGAATGCATTAATAGATTCAACACCTTGAAAACTCCGTGGGGCACTTGAATTCTACATATTAGACAACTTAAACTCAAGTATTCTACATATTAAAAAACTTAAACTCAAGTTCTTAAAAATATCTGTTGGATTTTGGTTAAAATTAACTATAAAAACTTAGTAAAAAAGGTCATTTCGTCTATAAGTTAGAATAGGCCTTGATTTTATATATATATAAAGTAGATTTGTAATTCCTTTGATTTTAATATAAAGGTGACATAAAACATTTTAAAAAGTATTAATAACACACTTATATATATGTTTTCAAATTCCAAATAAGATGAGTATGTACTAACATTTTAATTTGGATAATGTGAATCACATACAAATTTATATTTTAATGTCAATTATGTATATATTATATAAAATAAGTGAATATATATATATATATATATATATATATATATATATATATAGATTATAGCATTTTCTGAGTGTGCTACTAAAAAAAAAATGGATTTACTAAGAGTTAAGAGGAATCAAATTTCTTGATGTGCAAACTTTTCCTTAAGTTGCATATTAAAAAATTTGATTCCTCACAACACTTGGTAAATCCTAAATTAAAATAAATATATACTAGTATTTAAAAAAGAAATCATAATAAATATAGGCGTAGTCTAACTTATAGACTAAATGGATTTTTTTACAACCATTTTTTTTGTTAATTTAATCCAAATACAGATTTTTTTTGAAAACTTGAGTTTAAATTGTTTAATATGCATAATTTGAGTGTTCCTCGGATTTTCAAGAGCGTTGAATCCATTTATGCATTCAAAAATATATTTTAAACAACAAAAGATCTTGAAATTGTATTACTAAATTTTAGTGAAAAAAACTATTTCATAGTTACACTACGCCATAAATATATACTATACAAAATTAATTACCAAACAAATACACATCCATAAATTCTATTATAAAGTGAAAAGACATTTTATATTTATTTATGTTCTTATAGTAATATAAATATAAAAAAATTCATTTATAAAAGATATTAATATATTTGTGATTTCTACAAAATATAAATTTAAGTATAATTTAAAATTACATTAAATTTAATAATTTAGAAACCATTAATATTTAAATTTAAAAATAAAAAATTATCACTAATAGAATTTATATGTGATAAATGATTGTTGATTTTTTTTATTATATTTAGTAACTTTCAACTTGGTTTTTTCATTTATATTTTTTAGTTTATATTTATGTTCAATTTAAATTTCAAAATATTTATTATATTATTAGTTTTTTTCAATTTTTTAAGTGAGTAAAAGTATAGTGATTTTGTCATATTTTTTTTAATTCTTATTGAACATAAAAATAAAATGTTAAAATTTTTTAAGTAATCTTAAGAAAGCGTTTCAATCTCAGTAGATATTAATCATCATCATCATCTATCTTATATAATCTCAAGCAAAATTGCGATTTTTTGTTGTTTAAAATACATTTTTGAATACATAAATAGATTTAGCACCCTAAAAAAACTTGGGGCACTAGGATTCTACAGATTAAACAACTTAAACTTGAGCTTTTTAAAATCTCTACTGAATTTTGATTAAAATTAACTAGAAAAATAAATTAAAAAAATGTCATTTAATCTATAAATTAGACTATCTCTCAACGTTATAAATTTTTTAAGATAAATAATATTATTTTCAAAGTATTTACTCTTTCAAATTCTCATTTTTAAAATAAATATTTTTTCCCAATAAATACATTATATATAGATATATGTTACACTATGGTTTGAAAAAGTTTGAATAAAAATTATGTTTTAGTAATATTTTAGGTTAATTAATAGATATTTTATTTTATTTTTTAATACATTTTTAATGTATAAATAAATTCAATGTCTTGAATTTTGGTTGAGGTATTAGAATTTTGCATATTATATAGCTCAAACTTACTATTTTAAAAATCTTTACCAAATTCTATATAAAATTGATTAAAAGGAATCCATCATCTATTAATTAAACTAAATTTTTAAAAATATTAAATATATGTTATAGTGGTAGTAGATGTTCATAAAAAAAAAAAATAATAATGGGGACTTTCAAATAAGGGAAGATGTCTAGCACATAAATAATTTTTCTATATAGTGTTTGGAAACGATATTGTCTTATTACCACTCTAGATTCATCTTTATTCTGGATGGTACCATGGTAGATCCTGAGTTAAGATGGATCTAGACTGGTTTAATTTCCCCTTTAAATAAAATCATCAGTAACTTGGCCAACTCAATTTTACTTTAACTACCCACAAAAACTAATTCAAAGAAAAAAAAGGCTTAGAATTTTTATTTTAACATAATGTTGTTTTTATTTTTATTTTTATTTCTTTACCTTAACTACCCAACAAAAATTGATTTAAAAATAATAATAACTTAGAATTTTTATTTTAACAAATGGTTAGTTTTATTTTATTTTATTTTGATGAGTCAAAATGTTTACACGACATTAGTACATCTCTTGGATATTGGGCTAAAACCCTTAGACACAATGTGACGATTTTTTTTTGTCGAATTTTCAATTTTGTTATTAAATTAGATTTTTCACTCTTAATAACTCTTGACATGCCCAAATTATGGAAAATTAACAACTCAAACTTATGATTCCAACATCCTACCAAAATAAACATTATCCACACTACTATACAACATTTAATGGCAAGCTTGGAGTATTAATTGCAATAATCGAAAAATCCATATCCACGCTTACACAACACCCAATGCTGCCTAGCAACTTGGATAATGGTCGTCATGGTCAGTCTGTGAATCGTCAGTGTCACTTACATAGATACGTTTACCGTACTCAGATTTGATGTACGGAGATTCTTATTTGGGAAGTGACCAGTCAGTATAAATAGCAGTGTCACGGAGATTCTTATTTTGGAAAGCGACCCGACTCACTACCATGAATAGCGGTGTGTGTACGGTAAACGTATTTTTCTGTACATTAAATCTGAGCACACAACACGTATCATATAGGACGTGCGTTTTGAATTTCTCAAACTTTTCATTGGTTTCTTCTTTGTTGTATTTTTCGTGAGATTTTTGTTTTTATTCAGGATTTTTTTTGAATGGTAAATTTGAATATTTGAATTGAATAATTTATAAATTTTGAATTTATTTTTATTTTAAAAAAAAACGAACAAAAATGTATTAATTTTTTTGGACATGAAGTATGTTTTAAAATTATTATTTTTTGGGTTAAGAGTTTATATTTTTTGGGCGCAAGGAAACATGTTTTTTTTTTGACAAATTCGGTTGCTATATTAATGGCTGAAAAAAGAGGAGTCAGTTCTCCTGGAGTACAATATGTTTTTGGTGATTTGGATCAAAGGAATTACAAAATGGAATCTTTCCTTGATCCTTGTTCTGCTGGTTTTACCTCTAAAGCTTCCTGAGCTGCTATAGACTCTTACATAGTGAAATAACCAAAATTTACATTTGCATAACATCTTTAATCTATTTCTATGTGGCTTATCTGCCTTGCCGTGGACTCCTCCGGATTTGGGTCCGGTTCTATCTGCTTGGCACTGGAGGAACTAGTTGTTGCCTTGTTCTTTTTGTCCATCATATACTGCAGTATTGCTATGGATTGGCGCAAGGAAACATATTAATGGCCCAAGACCCAGAGGTATTTGGCAGGGGTGAGAACCTAACCCCTTAAGAACCATTAACTGGTAATTTCAAATGGTGTGGTTTTTCAAATGGTATGGTTTTCCTGGATTAACAGTTATGAGTCATCTTACATTTGCTAATAACAATGAGAAGATGACTATCCCATTGTTGCTTTGATCACTGAGTTATGATAAATTAAAAAAAAAAAAAAAAAAACAGACAAAACCAAAGGCAAACAAAATAAAATAAAATAAATAATTTTACTAAAAAATTGTATTCTCACATTTTAAACATAAAAATCAAAATTTAAATAAGTATTCATTCCTGACAACATAAAATTTTGTAACCGTCATATTTTACAAATTTTAATTTTCCTTATCCGTAACATTTTCCTTGCAATAGCTAAAGTCTATATTTTAACAATGCAAACAAAATTGACATTTAGATGTATTTTTATTTTATTCAAAATACTCTTTGATAAAAAAAAAGTCATTGCTGATCAATTGTTTAGCTAGGATATTTAGCTTCAAAGATTGATAGGACATTTTCATCCACATTAACACATCTAGGAGCTTTTCATCTTGAATTAGATAAATGAGGTAAGGAAGGTGGACACCAAGTTTGGATCTTATTGACATGACATTAGGGAAAGTCACATGGAAATTGTAAGGCTTAACGGTAAATATGGCATTGAGTATGTTAGTGGTAAGTATGGTTGGAATTTCAAAACATGTTTATTAATTAAATTAGATGGTTTTCACACCTCTTATATTTGTCTTCACAATTTCAACAAAGGATCTTGGCAATTTTGTAAATTTTTTAAGTGTATTTGACAGGAAATTTGCCCATCAAATTCCATCCCTAATGGTAAGTATGATGAATAGTTAAAAAAATTGATGGTTTTCACACCTCTCCTATTTGTCTTCACAATTTCAACAAAGGATCTTGACAGTGTTGTAAATTTTTTAACTGTATTTGACAGGAAATTTGCCCATCAAATTACATCCCTAATAGTAAGTATGATGAATAGTTAAATTGTTCAAAAATAGCTTGTACTAGAACTAAACATCTTCGTGGTCAATATGAACAATTTATTATCTAAAACACCTTGTACTATAGAAGACTCTTCACTAAAATGTACAAAACTTAAACGCCTAATTCTTCTTCATGTATAGTTGATAATGTGAAAATTTTCCATGTTTTTCTTTAACTTGATCATTATTTATTGATGGAACATTGGTCGAAAGTTGACTTCTTGTCAAAGTTAGATAGCCTATTTCGATGCATACATTTCACATGTGGCAATAAAGTAGAGATCACATAACATAGGTGGTTGATGGATGCGTGTGTTTCACCATACCCAACTTAGCATTTTCTCTTGGTTCATGGACCTTTTCAAGGGGTTGCTCCTTCCTATTTGACTTTCTTACTTGATTGCATTTCAAAAGGATATATTACAACAAGAACTTTGTGAAATTTATTTTCCAATCACATAAAACAATACAAAAAATTACAACGATAATATTACCTGCAAAACATCTTTTCTTATGTAGATAAGGCCTTGTTTTTAGAAAGACAATATATTAAGTTGTGCTTTGTGCCTTTTCTTAAGTACATGGTAAAAAGCACATGCATGCATGTGTTCATTGTTAGTGAGCATATATTGTTGATACAATGGGGAAAAGAGTTGACCCTAAAAACATTAACAATCCTTTCAAGTAACTTCCAAGGTCCTCCCGTGTCCAATACTGAAAGAGTAAGGTGTAATGCCAGTAAGGAGAGTTAAAGATATCATGTTGTCTACATTTGTTGGTTATCAATCACCACCAAGGGAACTATGGGTACCATGACTACATTAGTGTTTTAGGCCCACACTATGAAGCATTCTTAGGGCCATGTTCAGGTTTCTTTAGCATTCAAATGGAATATGGGTGCCATGAGTAGGTTTTGTGCACTTAAAATACTTCTTGTGGTTTAAACATTATTAGAGGGGGGAGAAAGTGGCTTAATCCCTACATTAACTTTTTATAGTTCAGCCCCTATTTTTAGAGAAGAAAAACACTTACACCGTAGGCCCAAACATCACTTGTTAAGCTCAATTGCCATGAACATCTAAAAACCACAAGGTAAACCCTCTCTAGGGGGTCTTTAGCATCATAGTTTGGTATGGATGCCATTAGAAAGTTTTATCCATCAAGGATGCTCACGGGACCTTAACCATGGTTGAGGAAGGAAAATGAGTGCCTTGAGATATTATTGAGCTTCTTAGATACAAGAGCATGGAATGAGTCCTTCAACCAACACATGAGTCCTACTTTGTATGGGATTCTTTGTATCCCTTTGAATGGCATATGACTGTTAGGTTCTTTTTTCTAGAAGTGGGTCCAAATTCCTAAACATGGTTAAGGGGTAAATAAGAGCCTTCGTCCTTAATTAAACATTCTTAAGCTCAATATATATGAACGAAATCTCAACATAGTGACACAATTCCTCACTAAAGCTCCTAGGCCCATGTTAGGTCCCTATAGTACTAGTGATTCCCCCATTACTATTGTCATTGTATCCCTTATTATTGTGCCCCTGTTGCCCCCATATTGTTATTAGTGTGCCCCATAGAAACCCACTATTGTTATAGTTGTGCCCTTATGTTATTACTGTTATGTCGGCTTGATTATATTGTGACCCCTTAGACTCCTATATATAGAAGGGAGGTTTAGTCATTTGTAGCATCCAAGAATTGTTCATTTGTGTAATGTAAAGGAGGTTTCCACCTCGAAGAGGCTGAATTCTAAGACGTTGATCTATCTTTTCTATCTTTTTGTGAGCTGGTTTCCTAACATTTGGTATCAGAGCTTTGGATTCTAGGGTTTTGCTGCTCCAAACAGGTCATCGTGGCATTTTTGCTATAACGTTTTTTCTACGACGTTTCAAAAGCTAAACAAAAAACGCATTTGAGCCGAAATCGGTATGAACTTTGGGTCTAAATTTCAAATCTTCTCTCACTATATTTTCAGAGATATGATCTAAGGAAGTTAGGGTTTTTGTAGACTCCCGGATTACATTCCAAACAGGTGACCTCGGGAAAATCGTCATAACTTTCGTTATGAGCATCATATTGAACTTTCGTAAGAATTTTCAAAAAGAGGATGGCCTGTAGTTTTTTGTATATCAGTTTTAGGTACTAAGGTCAAAACAGTGACACATGGCACTTCGTACAAGTTTGCTCTACTGAACTAGTCTATAATCAGGCCACCGTGGGATATTTGGCATAAGTCTTCCTTGGATAATCCAATTTTAATCAAAATTGTGGGGTTAGAAATAGGACTGAAAGGGCTACTACAAGATGTGATTTCAGATATTCGAGATCCGCGGTTACAGAGATACAACAAATTCAATATCGAGCTCTTACAAAGTGAAAAAAAGGTGTGTAGTTTTTTTTTAAATTTTGCATAAGATTGGTTTGAAAAATTAGTTTGAAGGAATTCAAAGGGAATAGTGAAGAATTATTAGCATTAATTTATGCCCCGAAGAAATAAAATGGAAACACCTAGTAAGCAACCTGAAAGCTCTAGCATGACTCGTGAAGAAGAGGAAGAAATGCAACATGATATATCAAAATTACAAGACCAAGTACAACAAATTTCACTCTCAAAAAAGGTAACTGAAGCCAATATGAATGGCGTGGAAGCTAACATGAATGGAGTGCAAGTTAATATGGATGGTGTGGAAGCTAAGATGGATGGCATGGAAGTTAAGATGAATGGCATGGACGCTAAGATGGAAGAATTTAAGATAAATTTGAATAAGTTGCTAGAAGAAATAGTTACTAATGGTGAAAGGGTAGTAAAGGAAACTCATGATGAGAATAAAAGAAATGTTAATCATGATTTCATAGACTCTAATGTTGGATTGAAGACCCACCATGTTCCAAAAATCAATATGAGGAATTTTGATGGCAAGGATCCCAGAACATGGATACTACAAATGGAGCAAATTTTCGATCTCCATAATGTGCAAAACACACAAAAGGTATGTATTGCAACTTTATATTTGGAACCAAATCAGTTTGTATGGTATCGATGGCTTTGCTCTCGTAAACAAATTGTCACTTGGGAAATTTTTACGGAAGAAATGATAGCACATTATGAGGATACAAAAAGCAACACCTTTTTTAGCCAATTGATAAATCTCAAACAAAAGGGTTCAATGATGGAACACATTGAGGACTTCCAAAAATTGAATAAGGGTAAAATATATTCTATAGGAGCATAGGATTGATGTGTTCATAGGGACTTTAAAGGATAATATCCAACATGAGGTTCGCCTTTGGGAACCTGATTCATTGGAGAAGGCATTCAGGTTAGCAAGAAAAATGGAAAGAAAAATTATGGCAACCAGGAAGCCTACCACTCACAACTATAAATATGGAAGTGTTGTTGCCCCTAGCCTTCCACAACCTACAAGTTTGACACCACAAAAATTGGAAGAAAAAAGAGTAAAAGGGCTTTGTTACAGTTGTGATAGCAAATACACTGAAGGTCATAAGTGTGCTGAGAAGAAATTATTCTACATAGATTGTGAAGAGGAGGAAGAAAAGGAATAAGAAATTTCAAAAGAAGAGTATATACTCCAGGAACAAACCCTAGATAAAGAAGAAATGAATCTAACCATATCTTGTAATGCATTGGCTAGAATTACCACTCCTCGAACTATCAAGATAGAAGGACATATCAAGAAGAAAAAGGTAATAGTGTTGATTGATTCAGGAAGTACCCATAATTTTATTCATTGTAAGATAGCCAAGGAATTGAATTGCTTCCTATATCCAGCACCAGAGTGTTAAGTGATGGTTGCAAGTGGAGGAACCATAAATTGCTCTAGAAAGTGCCATAATATCAGGCTATCCATGGGAGAATATGTATTGAATAGCCCAATTCTTTCCAGTCCAATGGGTGGTGTTGATGTTGTACTAGGAGTCCAATGGCTACAATCCTTGGGTACAATACCTTTTAATTTTCAAGAACTTTTCATGAAATTTTGTGCGGAAGGAAAGGAAGTTGAATTAAGGGGTATTGCAGGGAAACCGGGAAAGATAATCAACTCTAATGGTATGCCAAAGCTTCTAAAGAACGAAAAACGAGGCGTAATTACATAATTATTTTCGGTAAAGGTTCCCAAATTGAAATCATCTATTTCTCCAGATCTCAAAAAAGTCATGGACAATCATTCCAAGCTATTTGAGACTCCCAAAGGCCTCCCACCTATTCGTGATCATGATCATGCTATTCATTTGATTCCAAGAAGTGTTCCTCCAAACATTAGGCCGTACAGATATCCCTATGTCCAAAAGAGTGAAATTGAACATATGGTTGCAGAAATGCTAGAGGCTGGTATAATTCAACCTAGTCAAAGTTATTTCTCTACTCTAGTAGTATTGGTGCACATGAAGGATGGATCATGGTGCATGTGTCTAGATTATAGGGAGCTTAACAAGCTCACTATTAAAGATAAATTTCTCATTCCTATCATTGATGAATTATTGGATGAAATGCATGGATCAATTTACTTCACCAAGTTGGATATTTGTTCAGGATATCATCAAATCAGAATGAAGACTGCAGACATTCCGAAAACAACATTTATAACTCATGAGGGTCATTATGAACTTTTGGTCATGCCTTTTGGCCTTACCAATGCACCTTCTACATTTCAAGGTTTGATGAATTCCATTTTCAAACCCTTCCTTAGAAAATTTGTGTTAGTATTTTTTAATGATATACTAATCTACAGCAAGTCTTGGAAGGATCATGTTCAACATGTTGACAGGGTGCTCAAACTATTGGAGGAGAAAAAATTATAGGTAAAAAGCTCCAAATGTTTCTTTGGAGTACAAGAGGTGGAATATCTGTGTCATATTGTATCTCATGAAGGTGTTAAGGTAGACCCTAGCAAAATTAAAGCCATTAAGGAATGGAAAATTCCCACTTCCATAAAGCATCTGCGAGGATTTCTCGGGTTGATAGGGTATTATCGCAAGTTTGTTAAGAATTATGGGAGAATAGCAACACCTCTAACAATATTATTGAAGAAAGATGCATTTTCATGGACAACAGAAGCAACAAAGGCCTTCAAACATCTTAAAGAGGCAATGTGCCAAGCACCGATCTTAGCTACGCCGGACTTCACAAAAACCTTTATTGTGGAATGTGATGCTTCAGGAAATGGAATTGGTGTTGTTTTAATGCAAGATGAAAGACCCATTGCTTTCGAAATTCGTCCAATCAAAGGAAGTATTTACACAAATCTATTTATGAGAAGGAAATGTTGGCAATACTACATGCACTTAAGAAATGGTGACCCTACCTAATGGGAAGACACTTCAAGGTAAAAACGGATCATGATAGTCTTAAATACTTTTTAGAACAAAGATTATCCTCTGAAGAGCAACAAAAATGGGTCACAAAGATGTTGGGTTATGACTTTGAAATCATCTACAAAAAAAGGAAGCAAAATGTTGTGGCAGATGCACTCTCAAGAAAGGATGAGGATGTGGAAGCATTGATGTGCACCATTTCTATTATCCAACCAGATTGGATAAACAAAGCAAGGGATGAATGGAAGAATGATGAAGAAGTTTGGGTGCTCATTCAAAAGTTACAACAAGATCCCAGTACATTTGATACATTTATTTGGAAAAATGATTCACTATGGTACAAAGACCGCTTATACTTATGTAATAATTCCCAACTCAAACAAAATATTCTTATGAATTTCATAGTTCTTCCTTAGGAGGGCACTTGGGATTTTTAAAAACTTAGCACGAGGTTAAGAAGAAATTTTTTTGGGATGTTCTTAAATCGGATATTCAAAAGTTTGTGGCGGAATGTTTGGTTTTCCAACAAAATAAAGTTGAAACAATTAAGACCCCAGGTCTATTACAACCTTTATCCATTCCAAGCCAATTTTGGGAGGAGGTTTCAATGGATTTTATCACAGGTTTCCCAAGTCTGAAGGAAAGAGTGTCATCGTGGTGGTAGTTAACAGACTTACCAAGTATGCACAATTTTGTGCATTATCGCATCCATTTAAAACCAGTACAGTTTCTACTGCATTTATGGAAACAATTCAAAAGCTACATGGAAACCCAAAGATTATTGTAAGCGATAGAGATCCCATTTTCACTGGAAATTTTTGGACATAATTATTTTCTTGTCTCAGTACTCAATTAGCTCATAGCTCATCTTATCATCCTCAATCTGATGGGCAAAGAGATAGTAAACAAATGCTTGGAAGGATATCTTCGTTGCTTTGTATATGATAAGCAGACACAATGGGTCAAATGGTTGCCTCTGGCTGAATGGTGGTATAAAACTTCCTTCCATACTGCAGCAAAAATGACCCCATTTATGGCACTTTATGGATATCATCCACCATCCATCACACCATATTCTAGAGAAAATTCTAAGGTTCAAGCAGTGGAACATCACATCGAGCATCAACAACAAGTTCTCCAACTCTTAAAGGATAACCTCATGCTGGCGCAGAATAGAATGAAACAACAGGCAGATCAACATCGCAGTGAAAGAAGTTTTGATGTAGGTGACTGGGTATTCCTACGGCTACAACCATATAAACAAATGTCCCTCAAGCAAGCTAAGAAGGATAATAAATTATCACCAAAGTATTATGGTCTGTACAAGGTGTTGCAAAAGATTGGTACTATGGCATACAAATTGGAGCTTCCTGCAGCTTCCCAAGTGCACCCAGTTTTTCATGTTTCATGTTTAAAGAAGGTTATAGGTGACAAGCTCCCAATTCAAACAATATTTCCAAAACTTGACGAGGAAGGAAAAATCATATTGGAACCGGAAGCAGTCACAGAAAAAAGAACTCGACAGCTACGAAATCGTTCAATTTTGGAGTATCTCATCAAGTGGAAGAATTTATCTGCAGAAGATTCCACATGGGAGGATGATAATTTTATACAGAAGCATCCATAACTACTCAAGTGTTGAGGACAACGCTTTTCAGAAGGAGAGGGGCATGTTAGGTCCCTATAATACTAATGATTCCCCCATTACTATTGTCAGTGTATCCCTTATTGTTATTATTGTTCCCCTTGTTATCCCCATATTGTTATTAGTGTGCCCCATAGAAACCCACTATTGTTATAAGATTATAAGATTACAATAGTTGTAGGCTCTTGCCCATGGTTGGAAGATGGAAACAACAACCTTGGGCCATAAACATAGCTCCTCAATATCAAGCACCATAAACAACACTTAAAACCATGATACAAGCCCTCACTAAAGGGTCTTTTGCATCCAAGTTGAATATGGACATAATTATGAGGTTCTAGGTATCATGAATAGGTCTTGTGTTTGTGACCATAGTTGATGGACAGAAACAATAATATCAAGTTGT
This sequence comes from Pinus tabuliformis, assembly GCA_031772625.1. NCBI lineage: Eukaryota > Viridiplantae > Streptophyta > Pinopsida > Pinales > Pinaceae > Pinus > Pinus tabuliformis. The sequence continues at coordinate 306,066,479 of CM062818.1, forward strand.
AAATATAGGTTCTCAAGCTCAAGCACCATGAGCACATCCTCATACCACCACACATGGCCATGGAGGGTTCATGGATGCTTGACCATCATCAACGGATGAAAACAAATTTCTTAAAATTTTATTAAAGCTTCTCAAGCTCAAGAACCATAAACAGGTACTCAAACCACATGTAAAAAATTTGTAGGGCTCTTTTTCCTTTGAGCGGGATACATGCGCCATGAGTAAGCTTTGTGCACTATAAATTTATGTTGAGGCATAAAAATGGTAAAAGGAGAAACAATGACTTTAAGCCCTGATTGAACCTTCTCAAGCTTAAGCACCATGAACAACACATAAAACATCAAACAAACCCTTTTAGGGAGTCTTTGACATTCTATTTTAAATTGGGCACCATTGTGAGGTCTTTTTCCATGGATGTGTCTTGTGTATGTCAAAATAATTGAGGGAGGGAAACTAAATCATATAACCCTAAACCTTTCTTCTCAGGGTCAAGCATCACGGGCAAGTCCTTGAACCACCATATTTGATCTTTGTTCATTATCAATTGCCTCCAAGACTATTATGGGCACCATGACTATGTTAATTGTGCACCAACCATGCATCTAGTCTAAGTATAACCAAGGTCAATAGAGGAGAATAATGAATTATCTTCCCTAAGTGATGTTTGTTGGGCTCACTTTTCATGAACAACAACAATAGTCCATGAAGCTTCTAAATCTATAGTGTTGAATGGGTACTTGAATGACCACACAAGATCATTGCATAGTCTCCATAGCCTAGTGTAGGGATATGGACATAATGATTAAATCACAATGAATGCCTTTAATAAGAATGTGTCTCAAGCCCACACCAAAAATATCTCTTATGGCCATGGCCAAGGTTCTTTAGCATTTGAGTGGTATATAGGTGCCATAAGTACATTTTTTGCATAAAAAGGGACCTTGAGGTCTAGACATGGATAGAGGGGGAAATCATTAGGGCATTTTTGAGGTCTAAAATGAGCCTCCTAAGGAAAATAATAAAACAATAGTTAAAATAATAAATTAGGAGTTATGATTTTTTAAATAAATAAAGAAAAAACTATTTTTTCTTATTGTATTTTTAGATTTTATCCTTAGAGGCTTACTCAAATTTCAAGTGTAGGCATATATTGGATGCAGATTTCATTTCCACATCCAATGAGTACCCACTTTGCATACTTTTGAGTAGACCCACACCAAAAAAAAATGGAAATACAATAAAGAAAAGTAGTTTTCTTCTTTCCCCTACAAAAGTTTTTACCCCTAGTGATGACAACATCATCTTGAATCTTTTTGGTTCTCTAAAGTTAATTTTTCAATACATTTTTTTTTTTGAGGCCTATTTTTTACCTCGAAATTCCCCTAATGAAGGGAATCCAACCTTAAATGAACCTTCTAGAGTTCAAGAATTATAATTAGGGGAGGAAAACACTTGGGCCTTAGGCCTTAAACATTGTTTGTCAAGCTCAATCATCATGACCAACACTTGTAAATAACAACAAAATCATGCTATAGGGGGTTGAGGAAGTAAAACAAACATGTTGGGATATTGTTGAATCTTCTTGAGCTCAAGAGCCTTGAACGAGTCCTTGAATCAACACATGAGTAGGTTTTGTGCACTCAAAACAAGTCTTAATGCCTAAACATGGTGAAGGGGGTGGCGGGGGGGACAAGGGTCTTGAACTCTAAATAAACTTTCTCAAGATCAACCACCATGAACAAAACCTAAACACAATGACATGAGCTCTACTAGGTATAAGGATTTGGCCTAGGAGTTGGATATGGGTGATGTTAAGAAGTTTTTACACATTGTGAACCTTGACCATAGTTATGGTAGGTAAAAAATAACATCAAGGCCTTAACCATGGTCGGGGAAGGGAAACGAAAACCTTAGGCCCTAAACATAGCTTCTAGGCTTATGCTCCATGAACACTTCTATAGACCACCACATAGGACCATGAATGGTTTGTGTGGCCTTGACCATCATCAAGGTTGAACACAAGTGCCTTAGTATAGTATTAAAGCTTCTTAAGCTTAAACAATTACTTGAGTCAACACCCATAAACTTTGTAGGTTTATTTGGTCTTTAAGTCCTATAGATGCACCATGAGTAGGTTTTGTACACTAGAAACGTGTCTTGAGGCATAGACATATAGTCAGGTGGAAACAATGACATATTTAAACTATATTGAACCTTCTTGAGCTCAAGTAGCATAAACAACACCTAGAAGTGAAGACATGAGCCCTTGTTATAGCTCCAAATCTCACTCTTATGGTTTGTGGTGTTGTACTCATGGCCTAAGGCAACCCCTCCTTCCAGACCTGGTCCTAAAATTTAAAAAACAGTGTTTTATCCCTTATACACGACATTTCCCTGAGTTAAACACGTGTATACGCGGGTATGTGTATAGCCAACCCGCGTGTATGTATAAAAACACTTAAAAATATATAAAACTCCTCATTTTCGGGCAGAGATCTCGGGTTTTACCTGCTGATCACCTGTTAGTGCCCGTGGCCCAACTGTTCCCAACCAACTCCTAACTAAAAAACTACTTTGGAGATGGTATAAAAAGACCTCAAAGGGAAGGCCTAAGGGAGGAGAGAAGAGAGAGAAAGGTTATTATGCTGAGATTTTTCCCTGGACCAGGTCTGAAGTCCCTTGTGCCTTCTGCACTTCCCCCATGTTGTACAGGAAACCTTTGTTTCCTTGTGTGTTGATGTTCATCCACCATTTATGACATCATGGAGAGAGGCATGGAAGGAGTTTTGTTAGAGGCTTGAGGCTGGAACGGATCCGGAAGGAAGCTTTGCTTGGAGCCTGTTGAAGGTGGTTCAGGTGAACATATTCCTTTTTATGTACTTTGTTTGTCTATAATAAAAGAAACACATGTCTTGGTTCCCGAAATGAATCTTCTTTATGTTAATGATAGTCATGTTTAGAATTCATATGTAAATGGTTGTTTGGATTTCATAACTAACTACCTTTCTTTATAACATGAAGATGGTTTCTTTATAAGTTTTGTCCATGTACTGCTGTGTTCTTTGAATTGGTTGTTTGCAGGACAAAAGAGAAGAAGGGAACTCCAAGAAGGGTTTGGACCCTAAAGGCCTTCTCAAACGTAGGACCAAAGGTACGTACCCTTATCATAGAATTTGCTTACTATAGCATAATGGCTGTATGAATGTATGTTTCTTTGAATAGATAACTTTCAGTCTGCTAGGGTTTCAACCCAAAAAGCCTAGGGGAGTAATTCCCTCTATCAGAATTGGCGACTCTGCTGGGGACAACACTCTTGTTGTTCCTAGTTTGGGTATTTTTCAAGCCAATCAGGGCTTAGCTGCCTTGTTTGCTTGCTGTTACTGTCTAGTCTGTTCTTGAACTTTAAGCTTTGCCAGTTTCTTCAGTTTGTTTTTTATTTTTCTTGAAGCTTTTCATACACGCTGTTTTTCTTAGATACATATGCGTATATACGCTTGTTTCTTTGAGTGAACCCGCGTATACGCAGGTTTCCTCAAACACAGTCGCGTATACACGCAACCTGTACTTAAGTACAATCGCGTATATATTGCAATTTTCGAGATTTATAAATCTTTTTAGTCTCTGAAGGCTTGTCTGGTGGTTTGAGTCAGTCTGAAACAGTCATTTTCCAGTATCAGTTATTTTTTTTACAGCGAGCATCTCGTTCTGAATTCTCTCTGATTATAAGGAGTATTGGTCTTGTTTTTTGTTGATTGCAAGCGTCATCGTTTTGGCTAAAGCGCGCAAGATTTCTTGATAGGAATCTTGGCTGCTCTGTTTCATCAGGGTAGGGAGATTGAATTCAATCTTTGTGTTAATCTTGCTTTTGGTGATTTTTTGTTTGCTTGACAAAACCGCTTTTTGTGACCATCCACTTCTTTGTTTTATGAAAGTTGTTGATTGACACTTTCTTGGAATTTGTCTTTTTGATCTTTTGGTTTTTTTTTTTTTTGCCAAAGCTTTCATTGCTGCTTTTGATTGTTAAGAGCGATTTCAAGCACATTTATTTTTGTTGAATTTTCATCCATTGAGTGGTGTTGATTCGCAAAAGTGTTTAATTGCCTATTCTTCGATCACAAGTTTCAGTGTTGTTGAGAGCATTTTTGAAAAGACTTTTTTTTGTTTGTTGCTTTGAAGAAAATCTTTTGAAAATCCTAGTTTTGCTTTCTTGAACTTGCTTTTCATTTGGTTTCCTTTTAGTAAAGTGAAAGTGCTTTATGTTTGTCTTAGAACTTGTTTTTAGTGTTTAGACGAAATGAATGGTAACATCTCATATTCCATCTAGGCATTGTAAGTGGCAAGATAAAGATTGATAAGCAAGCAACTTTCATTTTTTTTTAGAGTAGTTTTAGATCTTGCATCCACATATAGTTGTTGCATTAGGATAGATTTGCATCCCCTTTTTAGGCATATATAGCTTTGTTAGCTTTTGTGAGTGTGAAGTGTGCATTAACGAAAAGAAAAGGAAAAATTTGTTTTATTAGAAGTACCTCTGAACCCTATAGAAATTGCTCTTCATCGAAAAACGAAAAAGTGCATGTGCATATAGTTAAGTTTTTTATTAATTTCTTTTGCGTCAAAAAACACCACTAGTTTCACTTCCGTTACCTTGTGACTTAAAGAACAGCCTAATAAAATCAAGCGCTAACTAAAATTCACTAGAACTTTTTGTTTTAGTCAGTTACACCAACAAGATTAGGATTTTAGGGCCTTGGATTAGGCGAGTGGAGAGTTAACTCTCCAAGGCCATATAAACATCAAACATAGGAGTCTGAATAACGAGAGAAAATCCAATAGCGTTAGGAAGACCAGGAAAGCTCCGGATCTGGGAGTTAAGCATGAGGGTCTGTGAAGACAGGGAAGAGAGATACCCCCTCTCCTACTTGTCCGAAGTTACCTCACGACTGTTCCGCCTGGCTTCTGCGATGAGTTGGTATCCATAGTTGCTACTCCTAGGGAACTACACAGGTGGCTACGGAGGGGAATCCCGTGGCACCTGAGGTTGACGTTGCATCACTCTCGACAGTACTACTGGAGGGCACCCTTGCGAAGCTTGGGGGCTTGCACCGGCGCAGGCTGTTGTTAGGAGGTCAGCGTAACTTCCTCTGATACCTTCGCTGATAGGACTGGGCCCTCATCATCCCAAACTATCTTCGGAAGGCCCCTTATTTCACTTTCTCGTATTTTGGTGTCCAGTCTTAATCACCCGGAGCGGAAATACTTGGAAGTTGTTTGACTGGCTGTATCTTTAGGGACTTTATAGTGTGTGCTCTGTACTCCTAGTTGGCCTAGCTTTCAATTTTTTGAGTCTTTAGTTAGATCATAACAAAAAATTCAAAGTGGCTGACCGATCTCCAAGACGGTCTCGAAGACTTTGCGGTCTCTCGCCACCAAGTTTAGAGCCTTCTCCTAGAAGGCACAGAGGCAATACTACCGGTGGGTTCCATCCCACGCCGGGTGACGCATCGGGGATTGATCCTCCTCTCGGGGGCATTAGCGGCCAAGCAAGGCCTGGCACTTCTGAACAAGAGAGGGACACTCCAGTCCTTTCTCGAGTTCTCTTTCAAGTGGAGAATAACATAGAGGTAGAAGAACTTTCAGAGTCGTTAGCAGCTCCAAATTCTCCACTACCATCTAGTCATCCAGACGTACTGCAATACGTTGGGACTCCGACGCATAGACCGTCAAGTCCAGGTTACACTACGCGCTTACCATCGATGACCACTACTGGAAGCATGGATTCTACGAGTGCTACGACTATGCACACCCCAACATCGGTGCAAGGGGGAGGAACCATTTCCATCTCCTCTGCTTCCTTGTTCGGATTTTTTGCTAGCACATCTATAGTTGGGTCTACCTCCATTCCGTCCACGAGTGGAAATGCCCAAACCAATGCTTTTGGTACTGGATTCCTCCCATTTGGCACCCATTCACAAGGTATTCCATCGGTTCCATTTAGTGCCGCTACGTCCATGATGGGCGGATCGGCTTCATTCCAGGGTTTTCCTTTTGGAAGTGGTCATACCACATTCCAACCGACGGTAGGATCCATGCCTTTTTCTTCTGTGGGACAAAGCAGCAATCCTTTCCAAGGTTGGAATAACCCTGGGGTTAGTAGCGCGGGAACTGGGAATCCGTTTATCGGCCAACAAGGGAATATGCCGTACTCCACGGTTAGTATGTTTCAAAGTATTCCTCCCCTTGCTTTGGCTTGGAATCCCTATCAGGGGTTGTCAACTCCCTACAATTCTTTAGGAGGAAACTTTGCTGGTTATGGAGGTTATACGGCCGGAGTTGGTCAAACTCTGAATTTTGCTGGACCACAAGGCTTGCCTTTTGGTTCAGCCGGTTCTACTGGTTACTTCGGGCAGCCTGGTGCCTCCCAAATTCCAAGACAATCTTTTCAGAGCTTTGGGATTTCTGCCCAGTCTGGGTGGAATCCCCAAAGTCCTCCTAGGCTTCCGTTTCTGGCAACGTTAAACTTGCCAGATCTCACTAAGTTAACAAATGACCCAATCAAGTACAATCCGACCTGGCCTCCGGTCCCAACTAAACTCCCTTCAGACATTCCAAAATTCGAAGGGAAGAGTGGCGAAGACCCAGGCGACCATGTAACCACATTCCATTTGTGGTGCTCATCTAACTCCCTTATCGATGACTCGATTAGGTTGAGACTTTTTCAGCGCACCTTGACTGGTAATGCGGCCAAATGGTATATAGAGTTCCCAGGGGGCAGCTTTACATCGTTCGCTCACTTAGCCAATATTTTCTTAAATCACTTCCAGTTGCCTGTCCGCTATGATGCCGGAACTGAACTTCTGGCCACCTTTCGTCAGGATAAGGCAACCCACATTTCTGACCATATTCAGGAATGGAGACAGACAAAGAGGCTCATTAAAGCCGAAATCCCTCCGGAGTACCGTCTCGAGTGGTTTTTGAAGTCTTTACAACCCGAGATCTCCAAGGATGTCTCCATGTCTGGGGTCTATTCTGAGGAGCAAGCCATTTTTAGGGCCCAGCAATTAGAATTGATCTACTCTCAGTCTGGGATCCTACAAAAGTACTTGCCAGATGCTCCTGGATCTAAGGTTGATGTAGCTAAGTCGAAGCCAGGTCCGCACGCGGATGGTATCGTCGGGGCAGTAGACACAACTACCGTGAACTTGTTGAATCAATTGCAGCAGTTGTCTTTGCAAACTGCTTCTAACAACCAAGTCACATCGCCTAATCCCCCCGCTTCCCAAACTTCTTCAATAAATGCCGTCCAATCTGATAACCCCAAAGGAAATCAAAATTCCAATGGGAAAAAGAAAGGACGAGGTAAGAAAAAGAACCAGGATGGGAAGCCTGATGCAAATAAATCCGGCAACAACGCCGGTGGTGGTACAAAATGAGTCGAGAAAGAAAGTCAAGTTTCCTTGCAAATTATGCAGTGGAGACCATCTAACTCATCTCTGCCCTAAGATTGAAGACGCTCAGCACTTGTTACGATAGAAAGGGACTTCTAGTTCTCAATTTGTGTTAACCAACCCGTTTCCCCAAGGGCAGCAACTTCTTGCTGGCGCGAGTTCGAACTCTGGAACCTCCGCTGGGGGCAACCAGGAAGGGGAAAAATCGTCAAATGTTTTCATGATGGGTTCTAACGTCCATGTGGCTACTCGGTCACGTGATTATGGTGAAGACGAAACTTCCAAGGACAAGACTGTTCCCGGAAGTACCGACCTTCATATTGAGCGACCCCCTGTCGAGACTATACCACGGATACCGAAAGGTTCTGCTAAACGTGCGGTGATTAATCCTAATGCTAGGGCCGCCCAGAATTACTCCATTGTGGAGGATCTGGCTCAGAGTCCGTGCGCCATGTCCGCTTTAGAGGTTCTCCAGTCGTGTCTGGCTCAGAGAAGTGCTTTACTCTCCGCAATTGGAGCAGTCGATCCAGCTAACTCTTTAGTGCTCACTTTTGACATGTTAAATGTCAAAAAGAGACTCCCTCATCATATGGCTTTCCAAATAAAGTCTACATACCGAAAAATCAATATTTTTCGCACTGTGATAGATGAAGGAGCTTCCATATGCGTTATGTCGATGTCATGCTTGAAGGCTATTGGATCACCCTCGGCTGTTCCTTCACCCACCATTTTGACTGCATTTGATGGTCATTCTCATAAGCCGCATGGGATTATCCCGGCCTTTCCTATATGTGTTGGGGGAAAGGTCGTCAATATTGAAGTAGAGGTCATAGACGCTAACCTAGACTATAATCTCCTATTATGAAGGAACTGGGTATACGAGATGGAAGCCGTCGTTTCGACTGTGTTTCGTGTCATTTGCTTTCCTCATGAGGGGAAAATCGTTAAGGTTGATCAATTGGACTATTGTCCAGTCGATCCTCAAGCAAGCTCTGACTCTACTGTCCCTTTGGTGGATAACCCTCGCCCGCCAACTGAGAATTTAGGAGTAGGGATGTATTCCTCATTGATGGGTACATTTGATTTTCCCTCTCCTTTCGCTAAAATCAATGCTATTTCATCATCTAAGGAGTCTCCTCGAGAAGAGTTCTTTCGAACTCGTTATTTTTCAGACCCTTGGACCTTGCCTTCACCTACGACCACATTAGTTGAAGAACAAGTGAATGGAATGGCATTCCCTATATCTACAGCTGAGCTTAGATATCAGTTTATCGTAGACTCTGCAGACAACCACTCTACTCCTTTTTCCGAAGAGGAGTTAGATGGTCATGTGGCCCCCGCTTGGAGCCTTGATTCTACCTCTGCCTTGGACTGCTTAGATTTGGTTCTACCTTCTGAAGAAGCAATCCTTGAAGTAATGATGGGTATAGATCGACCTTGGGAAGACTTACACCATCGTTCATACTTTCTTCCTCCATTGCAGGAAATAGAATCTAGATTCTCCGAGCTCTTCACTAGTGATGTTTGTACGGTGTTAAACCCTTTGGCTCCAGCACACATTTGTGCCGAAGGTAATATGTCGGTAATTTCAAAAACGATACCTATAAACATCTCTAGGGACCCTAACGTCATCGAGAATATCTTCATCGGAATTGAGTGTTCCCCTGAAGAAATTCAAATCTACACCGACCTTTTTAAGGAATATCGTGATGTATTTGCTTAGTCTAATGAGGAAATGCCTTGCATTGATCCTTCTATTGTTCAACATGAGATCAAGACGTATGAAAACGCGAAACCGGTTCGTCAAAGGCTTCGGCCGGTTAACCCTAGGAAAGCAGCAGCTATCAAAGCTGAGGTTGAGAAGCTGCTAAGGGCGGGTTTTATATACCATGTTCCTCTTACTGACTGGGTTTCTAATCTAGTCCCTATGGACAAAAAGCAAGGAACAATCCGAGTATGCATCGATTTTAGGGACCTAAACAAGGCTTGTCCGAAAGATAATTACCCCACGCCATTCATTGATCAGATTATCGACGAGTGTGCGGGTAATGAAATTTTTTCCTTCATGGATGGTTTTTTGGGTTATAATCAAATCTCTATCCGTCCTGAAGATCAACATAAGACAGCTTTTATATGTCCCTGGGGTACCTTTGCATATAGAAAGATGCCTTTTGGTCTTAAAAATGCTGGAGCCACTTTTCAGCGGGCCATGTCATATGCTTTCCACGACATCAAACATGTCATCGAGGCATACTTGGATGATCTCACTGCTCGTTCTCGAAAGAGAACTGATCATCCTAGTCATCTTCGATTGGTTTTTGAACGTTGTCGTTTTTATAAAATCCGGTTGAATCCCAACAAGTGCGTTTTCGCGGTTACATCCGGTCAGTTGTTAGGGTTCATTGTGTCTAATGAAGGGATTCGGGTTGATCCCTTCAAGGTTGAGGCAATAGTTCAGTTGCCTCCCCCGTCCTCAATTCGACAGCTTCAAAGTCTTCAAGGGAAGGCTAATTTCTTAAGACGATTTATAGCAAACTATGCCGAGATCACTAAAGGGTTCATGCGTTTGCTACGAAAGGGAGTTCCATTTGTATGGGACGACTTTGCGCAGCGATCATTTGATGCTTTGAAAAAGGCATTAGTCTCTGCCCTGCTTTTGAGTCCACCGGATTATGGTAGAGACTTCCTTTTATATCTCGCTGCAGCAGAATCAACCATTGGTATGGTTCTCGTTCAGGAAGACGATGCTCTCGCCGAGCACATGATTTATTATTTGAGCCGAGGCTTAATAGGTCCTGAACTCCGCTATTCTCCAGTTGAGAAGTTGGCCTTGGCAGCTGTTCACGCTGTCCAGAGGCTCCGTCATTATATTTTGCTACGCAAAACTTTTGTCTTAGCGGCGGTCAATCCATTTCAATTTGTCCTCAGTAGGCGAGTGATTGGGGGCAAATATAATAGATGGATAGTCATTTTGCAAGAATTCGATCTCGAGTTCTTGTCTGCCAAATCTAAGAAATTCATGGTTTTCGCGGAGCTAATTTCTGAGCTTCCTTGTGGAGAGGATACTGTTTATGTGGAAAGTTTTCCCGATGAACATTTATTCCTCATCTCTTCACTTGACCCTTGGTATGGAGATATCATTGTCTATCTCCAGACTTCGAATTTTCCCTCTACTTTCTCCAAGGATGAACGTCGAAAATTACGTCACCTGGCTAAAAAATATGTTACCATTGGTGACACATTATATCGTCGAGGGGTTGATTCAATCCTTTGGCGCTGTTTAACCTTAGAGGAAGCAGAGTCTGTGCTCAATGACTGCCACAGTGGAGCTTGTGGTGGTCATCTATCAGGGCTTGCTACAGCCCAACGCATCTTACGTGCCGGCTATTTTTGGCCTTCACTCTTTAAAGACTGTGTGGAAGCGGTCAAACGCTGTCACCCGTGTCAAATTTTTACTCAGAAGATGCGCGCGCATCCAGCTCCCCTTTTTCCCATTGTCACCGTCGGTCCCTTTACTAAGTGGGGTATTGATTTTACAACTTGTAATCCGCCTTCAGCGGCGAATCACAAGTACATTATCGTGGTTGTAGACTACTTTACGAAGTGGGCCGAGGCCATGCCTACTTACAAGAACGATAGTGACACGGCAACTTTGTTTCTTTTCAATCAGGTTATCTCAAGATTCGGTATCCCAAGAGAGATTGTCACTGACCATGGCAGTCATTTCCGAAATCAACTAATGTCCGAATTGGCTCTTAAATTAGGCTTCCATCAGGAGCATTCGTCCCCTTATTATCCTCAGGCCAATGGACAGGTCGAGGCAGTCAATAAAACTCTTAAGACGATACTCCAATGGACAATCGATAAAAATCGGTCCAATTGGCACATTATGTTGTATTCGGCTCTTTGGGCATACCGAACCTCCGTCAAAACAGCTACTGGTTTTACTCCTTTTCAGTTGGTTTATGGGATGGAATCTATCTTTCCGGTCGAATGTGAAATTCCATCTCTTAAGTTGGCTGTTGAGCTTCTTCCTGAGACTTCGAGTCTCGAAGAGCACCTAGTTCACTTGGAACATCTCGATGAGCAGCGTCGCAATGCCGCCACGATGAATGAGGCCCATAAGAAAAGGGTTAAAACGCAGTATGATAAGTCTGTCTGTCCTCGAGTCTTTTCTGAAGGTGACCTTGTCCTGGTCTATGACCAAGATAAGGATGCCTTGGGGGCAGGCAAATTTAAGCCTATGTGGTATGGTCCTTTCATTATTAAACGAGTTTTAGAAAAAGGATCGTATGAGTTAATTGATTTCGAGGGAAACAAGCTGGTGGAGCCCCGAAACAGGCTCTACCTAAAGAAGTACTTTGCTTAGTTTTGACCAGGCAATCGCTTCTTTGTATTTTATGTATATTTGTACATATATCATCGAGAGTTTTTCTGATATCAACACTTTTTGGTCTGCTTTGGCAGGTGTTGATGGATGATTTGGTCTATTTTGGGTTCGCCGATGGTGCTAGTCGGCACACTCGGAATCTTGCTTCCGCAGCTTGGGTACTCTATTATCCAACTGGTCAATTGATGGTATCAAGAGGCGTGTGCATCGGTCCTGCTTCAAACAATATGGCCGAGTATACTGTTGTTATTAATTTATTATCCGAGGCAATCTCTCATGGGATCGACTCGTTGGTAGTATATCTTGATTCTCAATTGATAGTGTCTCAATTAAATAACATTTATCGGGTACGGGATCCATCTTTATATCGCCAGTATTTAAGGGTGAGGTTGTTGCAAAGATCATTTACTTATATTAATTATTTGCATATTCCAAGATCTCATAATTGGTTAGCTGATTCTATCGCTAATCAAGCATTAGACTGGCATATTAATCATTCATCACAATAAAATCAAGCATCAAAAAGTCAAACTGTATATATATATATATATATCGTAAAACGTCTCGAGTGTACATATGTGTGTCCAAAAAATATACAAAATTGGGACTCAAATGCCCATAATCATGTCTGGCATATCTAATGCCTCGGCTCAGGATGAGCGTCTAAGTATGTCACTATAGCATTGGCCACGCGCCGAAAAATGTGAACCCAGTCACGTGGCATGCCAACCACATGACGCTGCATATCCTCAGGAAGGTCCTCTATGATGGCCATCGGTACTCGGCAGCTCAACCTCGCCAAGTGTCATTGGACGTTGTTCAGAGTCCGTTCTGTATCAGCAGCCGCCTCTTCGGCTCCTCGGCCGCGCCGTCCATGCCGCGGGAATCCATCTGGTCGTACCGACCCGATGTCTAGAACATGATCACCATATCAGTCATTTGAATCTCATCAAAAATATTTTTCAAAATTCATTTATTTATCCAAAAAATCATAAAATCATAAAATCTTACCAATCTCGCCCCATGCTGCATTCGGTGGTAACACTAGATCAGGATCTCCTCGGAAATCCAGCCCAGCATAGGGGTAGTCATCCACAGCGATGATCTGCTGATCCCACCAGGTGAAGAAGTCATCGTCGAAAGTAGTCCTTGGGACCTCCCCACCCCCCAGACGTTTCATCAGATCAGCCCACCGGCCCATGCGTGGATCGCGTGGGGTGCTGATGGAAACTGCTACCCTAGGGCAGAGTGCGGGAATCTTCTCGAAAAAGAAAGTACACAAGATGCTCCCATATCCAAAGTTTTTAGTCTGACCCCTCCTGATAGAAGTGAGCTGGCTCTTCATGATGGCCAGAACAGGAGTACACCAGTCGAACACAGTAGTGAGACAGTCAACTGCCACGCTCATGTTTTGCCGTGACGCCTGATGCAGAGAGGATGATCCGTTCACCCGAGCCATGGTAAACAGGATTATCCGAAGTGATAAACTCGCCACATGTGTGATGGAAATCTGGCTCCCAACCTTTTTGGGATGTCCTGGGCAGTATATTTGCACGTAATCCTCTATCGAGAGGGCACTCCGTGTCCTGCCCCAGGACTGTACTACCTCTCCCCTTCGGGAAAGGCCCGTGATAAAATAAATATCCTCCACTTCTACCCTGAGCGGCATCTGATCAATCATAAAAGCTTCCTCATCGACATCCCAATAATCAATGAGCATCTCAAGCAGACGCGTGTTCGCTTTCATATTTGGCAATTTGAAAAATTTAAGCAAACTGCATCCCCGTAGGGCATCTAATGCTTATGGATTGTTCATAACTTCATTGTCTACCACTGTGTGCTCTCTTTCACGCCACGTGATAGGCATCCTGAGAAAAAATTGATTCAAAGCCGTTAGTTTTCGTTTAAAATGGTTCGCGGCGTATACGCAGGTTCCTGTGCACACAGTTGCGTATAGGGCCCGCGTGTACGCGGGTTCGATATTACCAACCCGCGTATACGCCGCGAGGAAATTTTGGACAAAAGTTCAACGGTGAAAACTCAATCAAAAATCCTAAAACTTGTCACAATCAATTGCAAGCTAAGTATAAGAGTTACCTGGAGGTTTTCGACGAATTTGAACGGTTGAATCTGGCTGTGGGAAGTTTGCTCCTTTTGCTCCAAATCTTTTGCTCTCAAACTCAAATGGTAAAAATGGTGAGTCCAAAATGCTTTTTATAAGTTTTGAAAATGCAAAATTTTTTCAAAATTTTATTTTGTTTGGCCTCATGTGACTTTTAACTTGGGAGCTTGGAATGTCGAGATTGGTCTGTTTTTCAGGACATTTTGGACAATTTTCAGTTTTGAGATGGTTCCATGACTGCTGACCCGTCATGGCAGGTATCGTGTTCCCACTGGCATATAGGTTAGGGATACTATTTTTCCGTTGCATTATGCATACTAGCCTCCATTTGACCGATACATCTGCCATAGGGTCAATCCCATCATGTTATGGTTCGTCAGCCATCTTCACTCGCGGATTCTTTAAATCATGACACGATGGTAGAGCCATCCTTTACATGGGCATCCTAGTTAGCACCTCACTGACATTTGTTTCCCATGCTGCTCCGTTTTGAGTAGGCTCGGGAGTCCTCTGTAATCCCGCCATGACTTATGCGTTGAAGACTCATTCCTCTTAGCTTCTCCGCTTTGTTCTGGCCATATACCCTAGAGGCTCCTTTGTGTTGAGTTGTACTACTGCATTGCATGTTGACCACTTGCACCTTTTGGCCTAGAGCCGGCTTCACTTGGACTCGTGTTTAAGCCAACTTTTGACCATGACATCTGCAAAATCAACCTTGCATACCCTTGACTTCTGCAGCTTGACACACCTTGACCCGTGGAAGGAACATACCTTTGAGTGTCACTGACCAGTTTTCACCTCCCTGCATTGAGCATAGGAACGTTCCTTTCCCAGGAACTAGATCATCTGTTTCACTGACACTCGTTCTTTCCACTGTACCATAGCATTCTTTTATTTTTTTTCTGGCTTAACAGAAAAAGACAAAAAAAATAAATATTCCAAAAAGAGCGGGAACGGGACATTATTTCCATTTATTGTTGGCAGCTAGAGTCAGTCGTGTCGCCCTTGAACAAAGCACTCAAAGCAAAGTCTCCTCCGCATGGGTGGGATTTAGTTTGACTTAGGTATGCCATAACCTTGTTTTTGAGTCAGTTCTCCACCGATTGGTTATCTCTTCCAATCATATGGAGGGTTCGTTCGTGCCTCCTGCATTGCGAACTTATACAGAGTCATCATATGCTGCCACATAGTCACATTGAGTCGTGCTTTTGTTCAAGGGAAGTTAGCCTGAGTCGGCCCCTCTGCGGTGTCTCTTGACTCATTTTTCAGTTGGCCATCCCTGGTTGTCAATGTCATGTCTATCATCACATCAGTTATATTGGTCCTTTACTCATGCCGGTTTGAGAAGGTCCCCATTGACTTCTTGCTGGCGGGTCTTGTCCTTATCAACGACGACATCTTGCTCTGAGGACAGGCCTAGAGCTGCACCCTGGCCCTATTTTCATTATTGATAGGTTACCTTGTGCTCAGCATCAATCAGTATCATGGGTCTTTGACTGAGTGGTTTCCCTTGTGTTCGACATCAGCTTACATTATCACACATTGGGATTCGTGCAGTACCTTGGTTTCCATTTGACCCTATTGGTGGATACCTCGCCTCTGTGTCAGCTTTCATTATTGGTTGGTTCAGAGGGTTTCTGCCATGCGCTAGCCACATCTTGTGTACACCGGAAACGTACTTCGGTTGGGTTACTACATCTTTTTCATCCGATTCCTTCCACATTATTGGCCTACAGGTTACACTCGCGCTAGATTGATGAAGGATGCCTTAATGCCTTCCTTCTAGCGGATCTTTCCCTATCAACTCCGACTCATTGCTCTGGGGCAAAGATCTAGAGTCCATTTGGCAGTACCTTGGGGTTTCCAGTCATTAGTGGCAGATCCTTCGCTATCGACAGTGGGAAACCATCATTGTCTCCTGATCGATAGATTCTTACAGGTGTTCGACTCCAGCTCATCTATTCACACTTGTTAGATTGTACTGGGTACCTTGACGCTCATTATCATTATCAGTGAGTAGTCTCGCGTTTGTTAACGATATACATTAATGACCAATAATCAAACGATTTCTCACATGGTCGACTTCAGATCATTTATTCCCATGCTGTAGAAATGTACCACGGCGGTCGGTGAAGACCTCAGGTTGTATCAGCATTCATTGGTTCACTTGACAGTTGCTCCTGTTGCTGCTAGTTGATACCACTCCACTTTATATGTTGCAGTCAGTCATGGCGACATTCTTTATGCTGGCACCTGAGTTTGCAGTGTAGTACCATCCTCTTCCATCATGTTCAGTTGGTACCTTTTTGGGATCAGTCTTTGATATCAGTGATCCGTTGCATCTTTCAGCATCATTGACAGTCTTATATGTGATATTCAGACATGTACTTGTTCATTATGATCAGATGATCCATTATGTATCTTTCAATTATTTATACTTGTCTACTTAGTGGATCCGGTATGCCCGCCCCAGACAGTGTTTCTTTCTGATCTCCTTTGGTGGCTTGGCAGGCTGAATTCTAGTGAAGTCCTCCTCGGTTTTTGATAGACTTCCTTTCCATGTACTCGCATAATATATTTCGGCCATCATGTACCCCTTCTGACCTCATATATTAGGGGGCATCTGTTATAGCTCCAAATCTCACTCTTATGGTTTGTGGTGTTGTACTCATGGCCTAGGGCAACCCCTCCTTCCAGACCTGGTCCTAAAATTTAAAAAACAGTGTTTTATCCCTTATACGCGACATTTCCCTGAGTTAAACGTGGGTATGTGTATAGCCAACCCGCGTGTATGTATTAAAACACTTAAAAAATATATATAAAACTCCTCATTTTCGGGCGGAGATCGCAGGTTTTACTTGCTGATCACCTGTTAGTGCCCGTGGCCCAACTGTTCCCAACCAACTCCTAACTAAAAAACTACTTTGGAGATGGTATAAAAAGACCTCAAAGGGAAGGCCTAAGGGAGGAGAGAATAGAGAGAAAGGTTATTATGCTGAGATTTTTCCCTGGACCAGGTCTGAAGTCCCTTGTGCCTTCGGCACTTCCCCCATTTTGTACAGGAAACCTTTGTTTCCTTGTGTTTTGATGTTCATCCACCATTTATGACATCATGGAGAGAGGCATGGAAGGAGTTTTGTTAGAGGCTTGAGGCTGGAACGGATCCGGAAGGAAGCTTTGCTTGGAGCCTGCTGAAGGTGGTTCAGGTGAACATATTCCTTTTTATGTACTTTGTTTGTCTATAATAAAAGAAACACATGTCTTGGTTCTCGAAATGAATCTTCTTTATGTTAATGATAGTCATGTTTAGAATTCATATGTAAATGGTTGTTTGGATTTCATAACTAACTACCTTTCTTTATAACATGAAGATGGTTTCTTTATAAGTTTTGTCCATGTACTGCTGTGTTCTTTGAATTGGTTGTTTGCAGGACAAAAGAGAAGAAGGGAACTCCAAGAAGGGTTTGGACCCTAAAGGCCTTCTCAAACGTAGGACCAAAGGTACGTACCCTTATCATAGAATTTGCTTACTATAGCATAATGGTTGTATGAATGTATGTTTCTTTGAATAGATAACTTTCAGTCTGCTATGGTTTCAACCCAAAAAGCCCTAGGGGAGTAATTCCCTCTATCAGCCCTATTGAAAGTAGGGCTTTAACACACATTCAAGAGGAGACCACATCTTGCCAACAATAATCAAGAACACACACAAATGCACTTAACAATGAAGAAGAGATGATTAGGAAAGGCATCCACTTGAGTTTCTATTCCTTCTTCATGAATATTTGTACATAGGATAAATGGTTGGAGTAGTGGTACATGCTCCAACTAATCATTCATTATGGTTATTTTATCCACTTACCATTTACATTCACATTTAATTTTACATTTACATTCTATTATCTTAATATAATGTGTGATGATGTTAATGAGCCTAAGATGCCTCTTAAAAATCCTTCTCCATGGAGTCTTTGAAATCTAAATTGAATATGGGTGCATGTCATCATGAGGTCTTAGGCATCATGGATGTGTCTTGGCCCATGACTATAATCAAGGGATGGAAACAAGAGCCATTGGTCCCATACCTTGTTTCTTAGGGTCAAGTATGATGGTTAAGTCCTCAAACTGCCACATTAGATCTTAGTTAGTTATTAATTACATGTAAAGGCGAAGTTCCCCTACCATGATTACATTAGTTGTGCACAAAGAAAAGGGTATAAAGGTTTAACCAAGTTCATAGTATGACAACAATTTCCTTGTGTCTTAAATGAAAGTTATTGGTGTTAATCATCATGAAGAGCATCTACAATCCACAAAACATTGCATCTCTTGGACAATTTTCAACTAAGAGTGGTTTATTATAGGACATTATGATGTTTTTTCAATAACATTGATGAGTCTTTCCATTTGGACAATGGTCAAGGAAGTGAAATAAGGACCTTGGGCATTTAACAAAGCTTATTAAGCTCAAGTGTGGTAAAAGATGCATTGAAATACCACATATGACCTTTTTATGCAATATTTGGCCTCTAAATGGGATATGGTTGCCATTAATTAGTTTTGGGTAGTAGTAATGAGTCTAGGGGGATGATTATGGTTGAAAAGAAAAACAAATGCCTTGTACAAGAAAATGACTAAACCTTTTAGGTCACGAGTACTATGAACAAGGCCTCCAACTATGAAACGTGCCCTCTATATAGGGTCTTTGACCACCAAGTCATATTCCAAGCACCACTGGGTGGTTTCGCCTAGGGACCTTGACTATGTTTAGGAGAGGCAAATAGGAAATTTTATCTTAAAAGAATGTTTTAATGATAAAGGTTTCCTTTTCAAACATGTCAAGGAGATGTAGTATCACATTTATGAATGGAAAACATGTACAGGTTACTAGTAATGCATATAGGTTCTTGTAAACTAAAAAAATGAATGAGATTCTCTCTTTTACCCTACATGTTGGATGAGTTGGCTTCTTTGGTTTTAAATTCAAATTGGTAAACTTAGTGGCTTGAATGCATAAGCAAAACTCAGTCATTTTTTCATTTACCTATCCTTACCTCCATTTCCAACAAATTTTTTAAATATGATCCATGATTGCGCATAATTATAGAGCTCTCCCTCTCTCTTTGTCTCTCTCAAAACATTTTCTATTTTTGTTGATTTTTATTAGTGTAGTCTAATTATCAGACATTTTTGACCTTTTCTAAGAATATTTCTTGATAAATTTTGCTTGAAATCTAGAAAGGAATTCTGAGAATGATAAGTTTATGTAATCTACACAGTCCAAGTGCCTCATGGTTTTTTCAAGGCATTGAATCTATTTATGCATTCAAAACTGCATTTTAAGCATTGAAAATTCACAATCTCATGATAAATTGTATCATTGAATTTTGGCCAAATTAGTAAAAGTATTGAATAGTGGTGCAAATAGAAATTTACACACTAAAAAATAGACAAACATTGATTATGTTAAAACCCTCAACCTTAGACTTAAGGCTCAATGTTGTAATTTGAAGACTTCACAAACTTCTTTTTTTGTGGTTCACTGAACATGAGATCGATACTAGATACATCCACAGAAAACTCACACATGTCTAGGTGCTAGTTATCTTTCATGTGGAAATGGATCTCAAGGAGCGAGGATGTCAATATCAGTGAGACTGGAACCCGAGTGGGGAGGATAATAGCAACTCCTCCCTACCACCTGAGCTACACCCACTTGACAACTTCACTAACTTTACTTAATGTAAGAAAAAATAATTTTTGTTTCAAGAAATTGTATCTTTTAGTTACTAAACTAATGTCTTAACAGAGATGTATATGTTATATTTAATAATAATAATAATATATCAATATTAAAAAAATGAATTTTTTCTAACTTATATTAAATTTTCTTAAATAAAATTATATAAAAAAATTAATTTGTTTTTTTAATTTTATGTTTTCACTATGTTTTACACTTATCTCTAATAGCATATTGTTGTTTTATGATATTTCCATTACAACCTAAGTGTCACTAAAGAAAGTATTAGCTTACACCCAATGATATTCCATTTTTACCTCTTTCCAATTATGGGTCTTCTATGCTTCCCTTTAAAGATGGATATTATTTTTCCTTTGAAAGGAGGTAGTCACCGGGATAAGTTTTAGTGGAGAATTTCTAATTATTGATTATTATTTAACATTTGAATAAATAATATTCATTGAGTCATATATATATTCTCTAAAATTTACAAAAAATTATTCTAAATAATAATTTTTTAAAATTGAAAATTCATATACATTTTTTTTAAAAGAAACAAATATTTTATATTAAATTAATTGGAAAACAAGCTAGCACCCTTAAAACCAGAGCTAGTTTTTTAAATCAAATTTCCAAAATTGTACAAAAAGAAGCCTATTTCTGCCTTGTCATTTCCTAACTACAATACAATACTTATTTTGTAGAGTCTCCAAAAGACTCCATTATATTCTTTGTACTTTTTTTTTTAACATAATCGGTTACTTTGTATTATAAGAACTTAGAAGCATCATTCTAGTACATAGATATCGGTGGTTTGGGCGAAGAGGATCAAAACCGGGTGCGCAGACCCATTTTCCTCGATTCTGCCTCTATGATGACTGAAATTAAAGAGAGAACTGCTATATTGCCTAACAAAAGCACCACCTAACCAACAGAACTTACAGACCATAATTTTTAAGGAAGTTTTTGGGTAACCGAATCATCAGGGATGGGATCCCTCCTGGCACTAGCTTTAGTGGAGGCCTCAGCTTGATAGCTCTAGGAAAGAGCTCTGATCTGCTCTATTGCTTCTTCCATGTGGCTGCACCTTTCTTTCAGATTTTCAATCTCTTCCTTATGCTTCTCCAGTTTCTTCCGCTTTGATCGACTATCAGCTTCATAATCATCCTTCAGATCCTTAAAATGCTTAACAAATCTATTAATCATGATTGTGTGAGTTTTGCACATGGTGCACTCATTGTTGAAGAGCCCGTCGATATTGATTGCTAGCTCCTGAGCGTTCAGCTGGTCATTTTGATCCTCCATATTGATGTAATGGATGAGAGAGACTGAGAAATGAGAGGAGAGGTGGAAGTGGGGAAGAAGAGGAATATCAAGGAGAGATGCGATATTACAGAGAAGGTGGAGCCAAGATGAAGGGAGCGGGAGACGCTGGGGATGGATATGGATGTGCAGCGAGGTAATACCAAGGTTTCTGCAACGATCGAAGAGCAAATAGTCAGCGATAAATAAACAAACAGAGCATAAACCAACAGTTACCAGAAGTGAAGGGCGAAGCTCTATATCCCGATGAGAGTTGGAGACTTCAGTATGGAGCCATCGCTTGATGAGATCACAGTGGGGATGCCTTGCAATGCCACAACCTGTGGAGATACTGAGGACCAAAGTGCAATATATAGAAACAGATAAGCTCCGGAGATGCTTGGACCGGTTCAGAGAGGATCTGTTCTTGGGAGAGGGGAGCTCCTCTGAAATGATTTGGATGCGGTCGAGGGGCATGCAGAGGGGATGGGCACGATCACGAATCTTGAGAATGATTGCGCTGATCAGGAGATGGGTCATGATGAGACAGTACTTAGTGATATGAGCCGGATCCTGAGGGCGATTTGCTCTCCTTTGGTACCAGGTTGGACAGTCGAGGTGATTTGAGGGTGAGAAGGAAGATATGGGGTAGGACCAGATACGGGGGAGATGGTACCTGAGGTGACTGATGTTCTGGGGTGAGGGGATGGGGAAAGCCTGCTTAGGGTATGTCTTTTTCATAAACTGAATCATTCTCCCTGACCTGGCCAGTTTGTCTGCCTGTAGCTTTATTCGCTTGTTCATCTGCCTCCATGTTGTTTCCTCTTAAAATGTGCTTGAAGGTGACCCCACTGATACTCCTGATGTTTTCCATTATCCTACCTTTGATTTTGTTTAGAGCCATCTGCTTGAAATCTTTCCCTGAGGTCATGGCTGCTATGATGATGGCAGAATCGCCCATGATAAGGAGATTTTGGAGGCCAAGTTTTCTGGCGATAGTGATCCCCAGGAGGAGGCTGTATGCCTCTGCCTTATTATTTGACATGGTGCCTAGTCCCCATTCGAATGAAACAATGGTTTTTCCCTGAGAGTCTCTAATAATTCCACCGGCTCCAGCTTGGCCCGGGTTATTCTTAGATGCCCCATCGAAATGGAGGGTGGGTCTCCTTTGTTTTTGAATCCAATTTTTGACTTCTTCCTTGGTACCTCTCAACTTCCAGTCCAAGTTTCCTCTTCCTGTGGTTGCACTTTTTTAAGTTCTTGTTTCATAATTGAATTTGTTCAACCACTCTTTTACACTTGCATCTGTCGATTCCAAGTCTGCCTGGGTTATACCATTTGTTTCAATGGTCTCTGAAATGAGTGCGATCGTTTTAGCCAGGGTGCTAGAGATACATGGCTTCTTGTTATTGAAAGTGCATTTGTTTCTTGCTATCCAAATCTGCCAGCAGAGATTTGAGGGGATACTGTTCCACATCCTTTTTGCTAGGCTTTTGCTTTTGTTAGATTGGGGGAAGCTTTTTCCCCAATTTTTCTAAAGGAGAGTGATCTGGTTGGGGAGATCACCGATAATTAGAGGGCTGGTGATGAGTTTCCAGCAAGATCTAGCAAAGGAGCATTCTATAAAAAGATGGTTGATACTTTCCTCCACCTCCCTGCACATGCAGCAAATTGAGGGGCCATGAATGCCCTTCTTCCTGAGGTTTTCCGCAGTAAGGATTTTGCCATGCAGAAGGGTCCAATTGAAAAGCTTCACCTTTGGCAGACATTCAGTTCTCCAAGCTGCTTTATGAAGTGTCCAGTTGTTAATTGCTGAGGCATTTTGGAGTGCTTTATAACCCTCTTTGACCGTGTAACTGCCCCCATTAGGGTCCCAAACAAACTTGTCATCTGTCCTTCTATTTGTGGGGGCAGAGCCTATGAGTGAAGTCTTAAAATCGACCCAGAGGTTCTTGAGGTCATTGGGGAGGGAGAGAGATCTCCAGCCTATCCAGCAGTTCTGATCCCAGAGAGAGATATCATAAAGTGTTTTGAGATTTGCCTCTGTCATCCACCGTTGCAGGGGCCTAAATTTAGGGAGCGCTTCCCTAGCCTCCGAGCCCATAATTCTGTCCTCCCATATACTTATATCTCTGCCATTGCCCGGAGCTCTTGAGATACAGGATTTAAATTGGGGGAGAGTCTTTTTGATCAGCTTCCAAACAGGTGTACACTGTCTGTCAATGATGGTTTCTGAGAGGATATTGTTATTGGTCCCATTCAGATATTTCCTCTTAATGATCTCTGTCCACCAGGTTCCCCTCTCATTGAGAATTCTCCAGGTCAATTTGTAGCCCATAGCCATGTTGCAAGTCTTGGTATTCTAATCCCGAGCCCTCCTTTTTCTAAGGGAAGAATGACCTTGTCCCACTTTACCAAGCTGAACTTTTTAGTGTCTTGCTTTCCTCCTTGCCACAGAAAGCTTCTAATAATCAGCTCCATGTGCTTGTGGATGCTTGCCGGGGCGAGGGTAGTGGCAAATTGATAGATTGGAAGGGCTGATAGGATGGCCTTGATGAGGATTGTTCTGCCTGCCAAGTTAAGCCAATACACACCCCAGCTCTGTAGCCTCCCTCTCAATTTCTCAATTAGCTTAACCCAAATCTCAGTTTTGATTGTTTCCTTAGCTAGAGGTAGCCCCAAGTACATAAAATGGGACCAGTTCCCTTGGGCAGGGATTTCCATGATTATGGAGATTCTCTGAGTTATGTATCTTGGGACATTCCAGGTGTAGATCATGCACTTGTTGTTGTTAAGTTTACCTCCAGAGGCTTGGAGAAAGAGGTCCAGTGTTTTCTTGAACCTCCTGGCCATGAGGCTTGAGGCACCGCCGATTAGCAGAGTATCATCTGCAAAAAGGGAGTGATTAATCCCCTTGGTTCCTCTGACTATATCTACCCCTGTTATTTCCTTTAACTTGTGCTTGTTCTCCAGATGCAGGCTTAAAGTTTCAGCCATGATAATGTAAAGAAATGGGGATAGCGGGCATCCTTGCCTCAAGCCTCTTGAACTTTTGAAGGCAATGCATGGCCTACCATTGATGAGGGGAGTTGTCCAGTTGGATGAAATGCATTCCATAACCCTGCTGATGAAGAACTCAGAGATGCCAAACTTCCTTAAAATTGTCTGAAGGAATGAGTGGTTAACCCGGTCAAAGGCATTAGCCATGTCAAGCTTGATGATCATGCCCCTTTCCTTTCTAGTTATGCTGCTATGGATAGCCTCCTGAATTATAATGACATTGTCCGTTATATGCCTCCTAGGGACAAAGCCTCCTTGGTTCTCGGAGATGAGGGAAGGGAGGATTTTTTTAAGCCTGTTTGCCAAAATCTTAGTGATGATTTTGTAGGATACATTGCACAAAGATATAGGGCGGAATCTATCGAAAGTTTGAGGATTGGGGTCTTTAGGGATAAGTGCTAGATGGGAAGATTTTATGCTGCTGCCCATTTTGCATTTAGTGAAGAAGTTTTTTGCCATTTTGATATAATCCTTTTTGATAGTTTCCCAATGTGTTCTGTAAAAGGCCACCGTGAAACCATCAGGGCTTGGAGCCTTGTCCAGGGCATGCTGTGAATAGACCATTCTATCTCCTCCATCGTGATCTCCTTATCTAAATCTACATTTTGAGTTTCAGTGATCTTGTTCTCAATTATATTGAGGAAATCCTGGTTTTCCAAGTAATGAGGGTCAGCTGTTAGAAGAGTTTGAAAATGTCGGGACGCTGCTTCCTTAATTTCCACCTGTTCTGTTAGGACTCTTCCCTCCACTGTTATTCTTTCAACATTGTTCCCTGCTCGCCTTAGCTTGAGGCTGTTATGAAAAAAGGAGGTATTTTTATCTCCTGATTCTAGCCAAAGGCATCGTGATCTCTGCCTTTGCTCTTCCTCTTCCTTTCGGTTCTGTTTGTACAGCTCCTTATACATTTCATTTTCTTTCATTTGGTCTTCTTCTGTGTCTTGGCCTCTTTCCTTTTCTTGGTTCCACTGCGCTAGTTTCATTTGGAGGTCGGCTTTCTTTTCCCCTTCCTCTATTGCATATTTTCTAGCCCATTGTTTAATGGCTGTCCGGAGGAGCTTGAGCTTGGTTTCCCAGATATAGTGAGGGGAGCCCGAGATTTCTATTGCCCAGTGCTCCTTTACCAAATTTCTGAAGTCTTCGCTGCTGTCCCATGCTCTGTTGTACTTAAAGGGAATCGGTCCCATATTTTCGCCTTTGACTAGATGCAAAGCCACTGGTTTATGGTCTGATATATAGCCTTGTATAATTGTGCTTTGGATCCTTGAGAAATTAGCCACAATTCTTTCTTGAGCCAAGATACGGTCCAGCCTCTCTTTTATGTTGTTTTTGCCTGTTCTCTTATTGGACCATGTGAAACGCCCATTTTGTGGAGGGATGTCTACAAGACTGTGAGCTTGTATGATTTTTTCTAATGCTTCTCTTGAGGGGTCTGCAAAGAAGTTCCCTCCCATCATCTTCTCTTCCGCATTCCTTATTAAATTCAGGTCTCCTCCCAGGAAGATGTTCCTTCCTTGGGCAGTCATTAGATCTGAGGTGATTGACTCCCAGCAAGAGGCTTTTTCTCTGAAGTGGGGGGGGCATAGACATTATAAATTGTGTATTCTTCTGTCTCATGGTTATGTTTGCATATCTAGTCTTATCCACCATCTGTTCTGCCTGCGTTCTTTGAGTTTCCATTTGTTTTTGTCCCAAATTGTTCCTATTCCTCCTAAGGCACCTGCTGCACTCAGTGCTATTCCTTCATAACTTCTGCTTCTTTTCATGCTGGTTTGAAATTCTTGTTCAGTGATTTTGGTCTCCTGGAGTAGGAGAAAGTCTGGATGTTCTGATTTAAGGAGGTCTCGGACTGAATTAGCTTTTAGGGAGGAGCCCATCCCCCTACAATTCCAAGAGACCAAAATCATCATTTACTTTGTTTGATGTAGGCCCCGCATTTCTCTTTCATCTTCTCTCCACTTCCTTTGGTCTTATCTAGGTATGTATCCATTGGCTGTTGGGTCCCTGTGGCCATTTCTTTTGCAGCATTCTCATCCCTTATCTCCTTGTTTGATTTCCTTCCAACTTTTCTGGGAGGATCAGTGGATGTGGTGTTTTCCTTCGACTTGTTCCTGGTGAGAATTCTTTCAACAGTTGGGGGAGGAGAGTTCTGGGGGGGAGAGGGAGGAGTTGCCTTGGGGCCTCTCGGGAAGGGGGAGGGGATGGGGGATCCTCTGCAGACAGAGATTCGAAAGGATTGGAGGAGATGGGGAAAGAAGGGCCAGATCCAGAGGGTGGGAGGGGGGGATGGGGGTTCAGAGGGAGGCTTTATGGATGCTCCTTGGGGGGGGTTTGATCTTTTCTTCTTGACTATTTCCCATGCTTCTTCAGGGCTTCAACATTGTTATCAGAATCTATTGATTTAGATTTACTACATCTATTAGCAAAGTGCCCCATATTCG